>VZRE01002941.1:0-312336 GCA_013396775.1 Cephalopterus ornatus
CAGCTCTTATCTCAACTCATGAATCCTTATCTGTTTTTTTCTCTCTCTCTCCTCTGTCCTATTGCAGAGGGAGAATGAGAGAGCAACTTTAGTGGGTACCTGGTATCTGGCCAGGGTCAACCCACTACACCAGTGTAGGAAATCACAGAAAATTCCACCTCTATAATGAACTAACAGGTAAGGAAAACCCAGGAAAGTCCTTCTAGCAATCATTCATGGGTTTTTACCCTTTGCCAAGTGATACCAAACTCCAGGTAACTTTACAGTTTCAGAAATTTACAATGTGCATGTTACACTAGTTAGTGTTAGTGTTAATACAGAAAGTTATTATTGAAACACTAAGCAAGTTAGTGTTCTTGGTTATGGTGAAGTATGTTAATGTCTAAATAAATTCACCAACACCACTTTGCTGCAATCAGTGGTTATCTTCACAGTGATGATGATTTACAGTACGATGTATAGTTTTCTAGTTTCCACCTATTTGGCATGCCTCTGATAACTCCAAATACTTCCATGCTCTCTTTACTCTGTAAAGCACTGAAATGAGCTAATTACCACCATTAACTCAGCAGTCTACTTTTTGTAATGAAGACTACAGAAGCAGACAAAAATAAAAACTTTCCTCACATAGATAAGTATGTCTTCTTAACATAATTTGTCTCCAAAAAAACATTTCACTGTCATCCACATGAGATTCTGACTTTAAATACTGTGAAGCTCTGAAAAATGTTACTGGTGTAATATTTGAAATACTATGCTGACTTGTTCAGTCCTTGTGTTGCCACAATGTAAAAGTCATAGGTAAGTTTTTCTTCTTCTTAAAAACACAGAAAATGGATATTCTGAATTTTCTCTGATGGAGTTCTGTTGTGGTATGGGAGTGATTCATATGAGCTCTTCTAGTTGTAATCCATTTCATGGGTAAACTGTCAAAACTAGACACTTAAATTCTGACGATCTTTCTCATCTCTTCCATGGGAGTTTAATGTCTCAATTCACATATAAGCAAATCCAATTTCTAATCAAGTGGTACTTTAAGCATCATTAGGGATTTTAATTCTACTAGACTTCCACCTTTTATCCTAGCTGTTCAATTTTTAAAAAATTTAAGCTTTTCAGATTAAAGTATATCAAATCTAAGCTCCACAACTATAATACTTGGCTACTAATCATTCAAAAAACCAAAATCTCTAATTTACCTACCTTTCTACTCATGAAGATATAGATGACTGGATTATAAGCAGTACTTGACTTGGCAAAGAAAGATGGGATGATAGCTACTGTTGGAGTTACAAGGTTGTTATACCCATATGTTATCAGGAGGGAGACCACTGCATAGGGCATCCAACAAATAAGGAATGTAGAGATCATCAAGAAACACATTTTAGCCACCTTCTTTTCATATTTTAGAAGTTTGATCACTTGAACGCTCTGAAAATCTTCTACACTGCGAAGCTGTAGAAGAAAAAGATAAAATGGTAAGGTAAAATAGCTCTGTGTTTTACTGGAAAGTGAATAGCTCTACATTTATTTATAAGTAACTCATTCACTAACTTAGTTATCTCGTGAATGACAATTCTTCTGGAAGTTTACATCATGCTTCCCAAACTTACTGTATATATTACTTGTAAAAATACAATCTGAGGAAAAATAAATAGCAAATCTACTATAAAACAACAACTCCAGTGATGTAACAAAACATGCTGTAGTTATCACTGTAAGTATTTTAGAAAAATAACTTGCCCCCATCAACTGGCATCCACTGGCAGTTTACATTTAGCGGTCCTTTAGTGTCTCTCTAGTTAGACAATCCTGCAGATCTGTGTCATCAGAAGTCTTTAGAGAGCAGAAAATTTCATAAAAGATTTCTCTGTACTGCTCTGCCACTTTGTTACCCTAAAACTGTGAATTTGCTAAAGCCAAATACTAGGCAGCAGGTTACCAGCACTATCTGAGGGAGTCATAAAATGAAGAAAGATGGGACATGTGTGTGAGCCTTGTCCATAAGTTACCACTTGTGCCAATATTGTTGACCACAAACTTGACTGGGTCCAGACTAATCTCCACAGAATATGAATCAATAACACTTTCTGATACTAAGGATCTGGACTGAATTAAAATGGGTTGCCTTAACAAGGAAAATTGTTTTAACAGGGCTTCATCTCCACTTGAAAGAGTTTTACTGGGTTATCTTTTCAAGAGTGATGAGGAGGAGAGAGAATTCATGGATCAGGAGACCTGTAAACAGAGTTTTGTTTTTCCCTGTTTTCAAGTGAGGATCTGATATGGATTAGTGAGCATAAGCACTTCTCTAACCTTCCTTCCAGTAAAACTACACAACAAATAGACCTTGATAGGTCCAGGTTGGTTCTCCTCCAATCCTACATTCTTTTTAGTGGTGCCTGATATAGATAAACATGGATTAAACATTCAGAAGTTTGAATAGGAAGTGAGAGTGCAAACTGGGCTCAGATCGTAGCCTAATATACAGCTTTAAATTTTTTTCAGTGAAAATATTACATTAAGAGAAGTCTTACTTGTATTAACTTACCATTCTTACTGCATATAGAATATGGCCATAGCAATAGGCCATGATCCCAACAGGTGCTACTAGACAGCCAAGAAAAAAAAGGAGTACGAAGGAGGTATCATTGGGGTCTTTTGACTTCCAGTCCACTGAGCAACCTAGTCCATGAATTTCCAGTGTGTATCTGTTCCAGCCCAAAAGAGGTGCTCCAGTCCAGGCTAATGAGTACAGCCAGATGTACGTGATAGCCCGCCAAGACCAAGAAAAGTCAATCACTTTTGCATGGACTACTCGAATGTAGCGTTCATAGGCAAGAACAGTGAGAGTCATAATTGAAACAATTCCTGTAAAAAAAAAAAAAAAAGGAGGAATCAATTAAATACTTCACAAATACTGCAAATTATAGATGTTTCCTTTGTTAGCAGGTTAACCCAAAATTAGTTAGCTGATATTATGAATCTAGATTTTTGGGTGACACCCCATTACTCACTAAACACTAGGTCAAACAGAATCAATAACCTCAAAAATACTCAGAGTAGGAAGCTGAGATCTGATCCTGATGTACAATAGCCAAGAAGTAGGATAAGAAAAAAAGAGACCAAGCTAATACTTCTCCTTAAATATTACTTGATTAAGTGAGGTTTCATGGTCCAAGGTTTGGGGGTTTTTTCTGATGACAATTGTTGTAGTGTTTGTTAGTCTTGTGCACTTCTTTGAGGTTTGTGGTTTCTTTTTCTGGTGTTGTTTGTTGTTGTTTGGGGTTTTTAAAAGAAATAGCTACCATATAAAATGGAGATAATCAGCAATAACAAAATCTGTTAGAAACAATGAATTCAGAGTTGAGAATGAAATTAAAGAAAGCCTTCAACAACTGAAAGCATAGATGTACACCTTTAATCACAGAATATTCTGAGTTAGAAGGGATCCACAAGGATCTTTGAGTCCAACTCTTAAAGTAAATAGCCCATACAGGGATTGAACCCATAAACTTGGTGTTTTTAGCACCATGCTCCAACAACTGAGCTAATCTTAGGGTCACAATGTGAACAAGATGACTAGAAGAATTAAAACTTATTTCAAGATATCCTGGAAGTCTTTGCATTCCAAAAAACAATGAGGAAAGCAAAGTGTTATATTGCTGAAGGTATTCCATCTGAAAGCCATTCAGTTATTTTGACTGTCCTTTCCTATCTTGCCACTTTCATAAAAGTATTAGTCTTCATTTATCTATCCACCCTCTTCCTTTTCTGTCCAGCTCAAACCCATTACACAGTTATTAACATGCTATGACAGAAATCACATCTGTCTGTGACATTTGATGATCAAAAACCAAACTGCCCATCAGGCACCTGTCAGACACCCGAAAACAAACATCTGTTAAAATTCAGTCATCAAGCTCTTATACACAGCCTCTTAAACGACAAAAGAGTGTATTTCACAACATTCTGTGAGGTTACAAATATCTGTGTCTAAATCTGTATACCTTTTATCTAACATGAACACAAGTATTTTGTCATTCATATGCACGGCATTTAATTTTTTCAATTACATTCACATTTGACATGATGTGCACGTATACAGCTGTAAGAATTGTGCAGATTTCACCACCAAAGAGAGAATAACCATAACTCAGCAGAAACCTTCAAAGGATATCACAGATAACTGATCTCACTTGGGAAAAAAAAGATAAGCATTAATTAAACACAAATTAACAGTAGCACAGAAGGACCAGGAACCTGGATTTTGGAAGGCAATCAAGAGTAAGAAAATCTAGAGCAACACATAGTCTCTATGTCAAGGTATTTAACAGCAAAACCAGTGTATTATTAACCAAGTATCTCACAGTAGGATATGCTTCAAAATCTCTAGGTAAGTTACTTAATCCTGCAAGTATTAAAGGATTCCTTTTTAAAGTGATGAGTTTAGCAAGCTTTCTTGATTAACAAGAAGGATTTCCCAATGTGAAATAAGAAGTGCCACAATCCTGTCATAGACCTCTTCAAAATAATTTTTTTTTAATATGTACTTTTTTGCTAGTTGTCTTTAAATCTTCATCTCAAAAAGTCAATATTATTGGGCATACAGTAACGTTTCACAGTTAGTTTTGTATGGCTTTTTCTTGTACAAATTATTGCTGTAGAATTTTATTTTCATGGCTTGAATTGGACTAGTACATGTTGGCTAGAAGGTTTCCAAAAGACTTAAGGTTTGGTTTGGTTTGTGCTCTTTTTTTAAATGAAGTTGAAAAGTAGTCCTTCATGATCTTTTGTGGGACCTAACATGCTGAAAATACATTGAAGAATGTGGAATTAAGCAAAATATTAGCAGCCATTAGCAAAATAACTACAGAATTTTATAGTTACTATTCTACACTTACACTGGTTCACTAAATGCTTTATACAATCAAACGCAGCTTAATTCCTGAACACAAGGTAAGGCAAGAAGTTCCCCTCCTATTTCTCTTGCCCAAAGATTAGGAATTAGAAAATTTTACCTAACAGTTATGAAAATCATCCACAGACATGTTTATGGAGGAGAATTCACATCACTCAACTATAGGCTCAGTTTGCTTACATAGTGTACTGAGGCTTCATGTCTGTGATCAGTGGAGAGGAAGAACAGCTCCTCAGAATGGTGAGTCAGAGTTTCAAAATTAACCTCTTGCTCTTTACCACCTTCCTTCTCCCTACAATTGTATTCAACGACTAATGCCCCTGTGTACTTCTACGGTTTCCCCATCCATTTTTATACAAGTACTGAACTCTAGCCATGAGAAAGTAATCAAAAGTGCATACGCTTGGCTGAAAGGACAGGTGTTCAGAAGCAATTATTTACTCAGTTCTTGACATTCTCGAGGAAGGCACTGAATGCTGAATATCTCTAAAAATCAGTAAGTGCACATAGATCTTTGAAAAGCTTTAAATCAAGCCCCTTTCAGCCTAAAACCACTGCTCTTTAAAGGCATAATTGAATTTTCCTCCCTGAACTGTAAATGGGACCTTGGAAAGCCTGTTGGACAGTATGCACCAAAATGCAAATCCCTGTTCTGTTGGTATTCAAGAAATGTCTGGTAGAACACAGACATGAGGCAAGAAATGCAGGTCACGACATATTACAGTAAATTCCTCTTTGATGTAGGTTCTCTGCTGTAACAAGGTCATAGTAGAGGTTGAAGTAATTAATCATATGAATAGAAATTGGAAACAAAATATCTTTACAGGATAAGAAAAAAATTCAAAAAAAGAAGCTCCTTTTGTGCTGTGGAACCATGACTGCCTTTTTGATTGTGGTAGATGACATGCAGAAATAGCTGTAAGAACAGAAATACTGACATCTGCCTAAGGAGATGAGTTTTAAAACATGTATTAGAAAGACAAAGTCCATAACTAGGAAGAAACACACATGGATTCTGGTGGAGAGTGATGCAGATAATGATGTTTAAGAGTTATTTGGGTTTTCTTGTTCTTGTTACTTCTACAAAGGGCTATACAATAAATGAATTCCTAAGAAAATAGAATTTCAGGTAGACTAGACCTTGTGAGTGCGCATCTCACCTAAGAAAATATGTTTTTAAATGGGCAGAGGACTTTTTCTGGGAAGCAAAGAAAATCCTGAAGAGATTCTGATTGAAGAAAAGAGGAAAATTTTCCACAATGAAAAGAACAAGCCATTGAAATAATCTCCCCAGGGAAGCGGTGCATTCTCTGCCATTGGACACTTCTAAAATTCAGCTGGACAGGGCACTGGGCCGTCTTGTTTAGACCATGCTTTTGTCAGGAAAGGTTGAACCAGGTGATGCTTGAGGTCCCTTCCAACCTGGTATTCTATGATTCTATGCATATCTTTATTAGTGTACTGTATGATTTGACACCTTTTTTTTCAAAAAGAAACAAAGCTTGCAAAAATCTGCACAAGATAAAACTTACTTTGATTTTACTGTGTAAAGTCTGTGCAATTTAAAGATTGAGCCTATGATTTCAAGGTTTCAAATGTTATTACCACAAGTTATTTAAGCCCTAAAAATACAAGTAGCTGCACAGCTTTCAGTTATACCACAAACTGGGGATCTCCAGCTTTGGATAGAAATAATGATTGTAATTCTTGGCAACAGTTTTCCAGCTTGTAAAAAAAAAAATCATTAAAAACTGTCAAAATTACTTAGCAGCTTATGTTCCACTAAAAGTCAGTGGATAATAAGGCCCAGCTTCATACACAAGGGCAGGAGAGGTCTTTTTTTTTTTTAATAGGATTTTAATACAGGCAAAGGCAAGACTAGAATAGAAAATTATTTGAATTCCGCCCCCCATCATGCATCTTCTGCATTATGTGTTAGCATGCAACCAAAGCCCATTTGATATTTCCAACCAAAACTTTGAGAAAGAAGCAACACAGATTAGCTCAAGTAGTCAGAATAGTCTCATGGATAGGCCATAAAAGCATTAACTGACTGTCACTTCTGCAGCAACAACTGAATATCTTGTATATTATTTGAGTTTCATGACTGGGACTTTTGGGCTATTCTCTGTGCACATTTCACATCAACGAACTCCACTCTGAAGCTGCAAAATGCCCAAGGGTACAGCTGTAAGTAGCAAGAGCTAGAATATGCCTGTCACCTCCACATGTAACTCAGAGAGGCATAAATCTTGTAAAAGTCTGTTCAAACTCAATGTGCCACAGTCAGTGTGCAGCATGCATGTTGGCAGTCCGCAGGTTTTTTTCTATATGCTAATAGTGCTCTCAGATTTCAAACAAATTTCTGCATGATCAAAAAAAGAAATAACATATATATATACTTAATCAGTTACTTATATCTTATTTGGGTAATTACCTGTACCTCTGCTGCAATGATCCCAAAGATGAAAAATTTCCTCATCAAATGAGGAAATTACAATTAAATGAGAAGTGAGGAAGGGTGAATTTAAATATTTTGGTAGGTGAATTTAATGCAGTTGGAGATTAGCTCTGATGTTAAGGGATGGTTTCAAGCACATTTATGATATATTCAACATTCTAGACAGTACTGCTGGAACTTGATAACTCTTAGTTCTGATTAACAAGTGAAAGAGTTTCAGTTCCTTTTGAGATTATTTTAACTTGTTTCCTCACGGTAATCTAGGATTCTATTAAATCTGCTCTTTTAACCTACTAATGACTATAACAAGACATCCAACAAACACAACATCTAAAGATGTAGCTATAGAGTAATTGTAAAACCTACAAATAAAGTCCCAGCTTTCATGAAGTAAACCAGAGCTTCCCACAAGACCTATCTAGATGCATAGTTCAGTAAGAAGTTGTTCATTTTGAAGTCACCCACAAATGGATTCAGGAGTTTATTTCTTAAAGGGCCTGCTTCTAAAAAATTCCTACCCCTAGCAGATTTACCTGCAGAGGTCTAGAAACCATTCTTTAATTGGATTTTTCATGTTTAAAGAAATAGTTTCTGAATCAGTAATAGCTATCAAATAACCTTGCAACGTACATGTTTATCAGTTTCCCCTTGAAGCCAAAGGAGCTTTATCAAAATAATTTCTACTTTTTTCTGATTTTCTTTTAAGGCTAATCCCCTAAATTGATGTGCTCTGTTCTACCATGTAACTGGCAGAAGTGTAAGAGTGGTTTCAGATACACAGTTAAAGCTTGAAACAAATACATAAAAATTCATCTTTGAATCATAGTTTCATTAGATGTGGTGCATATTTTCTTGTTGTCCTAAATTTTCCCAGTGAATGTAAATGAAGCTATAGAGAAGGCTGAAGTTTATAATGGTTCACTGCCAAGAGTTCATGAGTGAATCCTGAAGCCTTCATTCAAGTAAAACACCTATTAAACACCAAGGGAGCCTCTGGACATAAAGACTTCATTCATTATTAATTTTGGATTTTTCCCAATGCTTATGTCAAGAAAGATGGAGAGAATGGTTAAATGATCACAGTTATGGAGCTTAAATGAAGGACTGTGTCCAAAGCAATCAAAAGCACTGGTCATCTGTGGTTTGGATAAACATATTAAACCCATCAGATCCACCTAACACATCACATTTCAAATGTACATCTTATTGAAATGAAGTTATCTATGCTGGGCATTAAAAGATGCTTTGTTTTTTCATTGGCCATTAGGCCTTCTTGGCATAACCTATATTTAAAAACAACTAGGGATAACATACAGCTGTAAACACCCTGATTTTCAGATTCTGTGCAAGTCTACATAAAGATGCTAATTTAGTTTGGACAACGTTCATATTTTCATTAGAGGAAAAATGGTCTTATTTACTATACCCTTCTTTTGTCTACTCATTGAACTTCTGGCAAACTTGAGCAGTAGTGGTAAGGTATTAATTTCCCTAATTCCAGTCATAGTTGTATATTCAGATCCAAAATTGCAAAGAAACTTGAAAGTTTGCTTCTAGTGTAAAAAAAAAATTAAATTCATAGCACTAACCTGAGTTAGCTAATTCAGGTTAAAACAGAAGTAAGCACAAGGTTTTGATTTGTATTAGCAACTGGAATTCCACACCACAGACAAGTGCTGAAAACAACTTATTAAAAGGAGTGAAAAATATAACCTTCTTTTTATGGATTTCATGGAGTAAAATACTTTTTTTTCTCCCACTATGGATTAATTCTTAACATTGATTTCTTTATGTTGACTCAAGATGTGATGTCGAGCTTCAAAACAATTTTAGGAATTTAATGCTAAAGAAGAGGTTTAAGTGTCCTTAAACTAGTCCTATGCTAAATAAAGCACAAAGGCTGACAAGCATGTACTTGGCAATCCTGTAGTAACTATCCCTAATATCCATGCTATAAAGTGAAGCAATTTATGAGATTCCATATCCTATGAGGTTGACAGTCTCTGATGCAGGGGAGGAGAGCAAAGGTGGTGGTTGTGTGTTATCCTCAGTATTATCTCATGATGAATTGTTGCATGCATCTGATATTTAGCTTTATGCTGGCTAACTTAGCAGACTTCAGGGTCTCTATGTGACACTCTAGTATGGATCAACTTTTTGCAAGACTATGTCCTGGGTATTTCACATGATAAGCAGATGGAACAGTCTTCAAGTATGTAACACACCTGGCCAGCCACAATTCCCCCATAGTGCTAACTTGATGCTTTTCAAGTCAAGCAGTAGGCTAAAACTCCCCAGTGTTTTATCTGATATGGCAGGAACCCTACACACAGTGTTACCTAGAGCATACACACACCCAAAAAATGCCATGTCAGTAGAATACTTGTCATTCTCTCAGAGATTCTCTGAAGTCTGTTTTCAGACTTCCCATTGTATCTCCCCAGTTACACATATAAGCCTGTCTCATCCTCTATATTCCTCCATCTTTGGCTTTTGTTTTTTTCAATCCTGCTGCCTATGAACATATTATTTCACATCACACATTCTGGTGGGAAAGGATGAAAATACATGGCCTTAGCAAGTATAAACACATGGCAGTACCGAGTACAAGTAATGCTTTACTTTGCATGCTCAGAAATCAAATTGAAAGGCAAATCTATGACCACAAAGGTTTCAAGTCACAGCTAGCATAAAAGTGAGAATACAGCCCATTCATCCAGAAATAATGAAACTTAAGCATCTAATACATATGTCGATTGGGATACCTGTCACTACTCCTCCATGCCACTTTCTGATACCGGTCCTTTCAATAAATTGGCCTATTATTGGCCCTGTGAAGCAACCATTAATCTTTTGTTTCAAGACATTATAAGCTAAAGAGGAGTCCATCTTCTGTCCTTTCTCTCCTCTACCCCATGCCTCCCCTCCAACACATTGAGTCAGTTTGGGTTGTCTGGCAAACGACAGATAACACTGCCTATTGTTACCACAGAACATAACAGCGTTACTTCAGTCAAATTTGGCAGAGATTTCCCAGGAGCACACAGGTGCAAGGCTTCTGGTGCTGTCCCCACAGAAATGCAGTGCTTTGCATAATGCCATACACCTGGGTAGCAGTTCTCACCTGCAAGAACCTTGCCTTTTTTACCCCACTACATACTCACATCGTGCATGGTCTCACACTGCTTTCAGCTACCTCATATACATTTAAATGCATGTGTATGGTTCCATTTTTTATGTATGATTCAGTTTCTGTGGTCTACTGCAGATAAAAGCACTGCATTTTACTTCTCTCCCTGTCCTCCTCCCTCGTCTCTCCCTGGCAGCTTTTCCGGAAACTATTTAGATTTCATTCTGAGTGGGTTGCATATTTTAGTATGATGAAATATATGCTGATTTAAAAATATTGTTACAGAAAGCCATTATGGTTATTGTTTGGATATTAGTCCCCTCTTAGCAAAAATATGCATTTCAAACCGATTTTTAGCTTATATATGAAAAAAAAAATCTGTTATGCTTAAGGCTTCTTGAGATACTAGAGATCTACATATTTTGATTCGAGGCTGAGGCCCAAGATTCTGAGGGTTGATTTACTCCACCAGCAAATCAGTCTTCCTAACTCTTTCTCAAAGACTTGGCTGCTCAGTGTTTACAGATAATGTATATCTGATATACAGACTTTCATCTCAGAGAATACGCCTATCTATACGGGCCAGTTATAAACATAAACACTCCCTGTGTCTAGGAACTGATGTTAGTTTTAGCTCTGATTTAAGCCTAGGCAATTACCCTAGCACAAATGCGGTTATTGCCATTTAAGCTGCAGTTAAATGTAGCAAACTGAAGTGTCTTCTTGTTTAAGCCATTAGCATGAAATTTCTAAGTTGCAACTGCTCCTCTTCTACAGCAGCCAGCCATTCTGAGTCAGGGAGGAGCGATAAGCTACTTCTTGTTGCCTGGATTTTTTTGAAAGAAAATTCTCATTTTTGCCATTTTCCATTGTTTTCCTATCAAAATTCTGCATTTAGCGTAGATTTGATTATGTATCAAATTATGTATTATGTGATAATTATTTATGCTGTATTCTAAGTTTTTCCAGGAGTCATATTAGTCTGGATACAACATTAATACTTCAAGCTGCACAGTGCAGGTCATCATGAAAAAGACTGCAACACACATCTGAGCTGCACTGCGTTGTCCCATAATAAGTGTATATCCTGACTTTATAATCCTAACTACAACAAAAAATATTGCAGTGCCTTCAGAACTAAGTGTTAGTTTCAACAAGTTCTAACAACCATAACAGCTTTTCCCCTCTCCATGCAATATACAACTTATTTTCATGGTCTGCCATATTGCCCCACCACTCCCCCCAAACATGACTTGTAATTTGGACAGAGGTGGTATCAGATACATATTCCTGAATCTTTACAGAACAACTGCAGCATAATGTAGCAAGTAAGATGCAATTCTGAGACAGATCATGGCTTCTGTCAAAGGACATATTTTCTCTATCAATTAATCCTTGGCCTACATCCAAGTGCTGAATTACTATTTTGCATATCTAATCAGAAAGCCACTTTTCTGCAATCCATCCTCACCTTCTTCACATTTGAAAAGCTAGGCAGCAGCAGTTTAGAGAAGCAACTTTCTGCCCATGGCAAAACAAGCTCCTATTGCACTCTGTAATTTTGTATTACAAAATATAAAACTAGTCTATTTGAATCCAGGAATTAGATGCTACAATATGTTTTAGGTGCCAGCTATGAATCAGTTCTAATTTTTCAACCAATTTCAACATCTGCATTCAAGTCTAGGTAGGTGAAAAATCACTTCTCATAGACATAATAGACTTCAAGTATATTTTATATGCACCTGTCTGATAAAACTACAACGAAATAAATCACCTCTTCCAGATTCAATCTCGCAAGTGATTTATTCATTTAAAAAAAAAAAAATAAGAAATTGCTAAAGCTGAAAGCATGCTGATTGAGTCTCCATCTATCCGTAACACAAGATCCTAAAACCATCTGCTGAGTAACCAGATGCTTTTAGTGAGATTAAATCAGTGCATATAACATACATTGGTAAATGCAAGAGGGTGGCACAGGACATCATTCTGTCACTATGCAGAGAAAGCCTCAGATGAAGCAGCTAACAATTATATACAGATAAATGTTTTTGCTTTGTTTTAAAATAGGCTGTAAGTGAAGGCAGGTACACAGGACACTCTCTTACTTCACTATTTTTCCAATGCGAGGGGAGGGTGGTGTGTAGGGGCTTGCCTTAAAACAAATAATTAAAGGAACCTCAGCTGTACACACAGTAGCTTTTCACAGGAAAGTGTATTCTGTAAAACCACTTACAGTTTTTTGCATCCTCCAGTTCACATTTCTGGAATGGAATACACACCTGGACATCAACATTTACTTGACAGCTCATCAAGATCTACCTGTTATATACCAATGGTGACTTGTCCAGAAAGAATACAATGCTTTTAATTAATCTGACATTAAAAGCTGGCAGTGTTTTTTTACCCTTAGAAGAACAGCTTACAGTTAGGAAAGACAGAGGGCTCTAATCACACTTCAGTAACATCAGCCTTTCAATCACAAACAAGGTTTAACAATATAAAGCCCACCCCAGAGTACACCCTTACTGTGCAATCTTCTGTCAAGAGATTTCCTCAAATAAACGTGTTCCTCAAGACCATTCCTGTTATCAACCAGTTTTTTTACACCTTTCTTCCTTTGCTCAATTAAACTTATCAGAAAGTGTTAGAACAGCACTGCTGGCAGATGGTTTAGTTGCCATTACTTGTAGCTGAAGTGATTTGTGCTTGAGAGGTACATGTGTACGTTCCACATGATCAGACTAGCTTACCTCAGGGACTACTCCTATGTACAGAAGGCATTAAAGGAGACAGCCACTGCCTGGGGGTGGGCAGAACACAGATTTCTCTTGTGCACATCAAATTCTGACAATCACTGTCATTTTAAAAAAAACAACTTTTCAGTGAGATGCACATAAAGAGGTATCCTCTCTACAAATCATACCCAAATCCCTGTGCTCTCGGTGATAGACAGCAAACCTCCCAGGTAGGAGTTGTATTACTAAATCAGATAAAGAGATTACACAGATCTCCAGTACTTACAGCTTGGTTGACTATGGACTGGGAAAAAGAAGCTTTTTACATAAGGAGAAGGTGGCAGGTTCAGTGGGACCGGCATTAGAGTTGACTGCACACCTCCACAGAAAGGTGACCCTCATGGTATAAATACATCACTTAATTGAAGCAGCCATCATATTACATCAGGATACATCACCTGTTACAAAAAAGGCCCTGTAACTCGGTATAACAAAATTAAGTGAGGATTACCGTCTAAAACAGACAACTACGTCATCAAAGCTTACACTAAGACTCATCAGTTAATCATTTATGTCATTTTCCCCACACTAGTATATGAGGTGATAAGAACGGCTTTGTAATAGCAAGAAAAAAACCCCTTTTCATAGCCTAAACTGTATCTTGACTTCAGACTTTAATGAGTAAAATAGGGATTATTACTTATGTGACAATGACAGATGTTCGGTATTCAAAATGATCAGTTTTGCACTGTAGAAAGCAGATCTCTGCACCTTCTAAAGGCTCAATGAAAAACTTTCAAGCCCCAGAAAAAGTAGCCAGTAGCACAAACATCAAGTTTTGAGCTGTACAATGCAACTCAAGAAGCAGATATTACTATATAGGCTTGTCTCATGATAAAGTTATGAGAATGCAGAACACAAAATCCAGCCATTTATTCCTAGACAGATAACCTGTAGTTCTGCTGTCATCTTCTCAACTTACAAGTTTCAGACCATGAACATCTGCTTACAGTGTCTGACTTCTGGATCTCACATGCCTCCAACTGCCTGGTAAAATGAGAACTCCTATATAGAAAATTTTCAGATTCTCCACTCTAAAATTATTAGAAGAAGTGTAGAGAGGGCCCTTCTTATTGCTGTGAGGAGGAAAAAAAATTGCTATTATTTTGTAACAAAGGTTTCTAAACGTATAGATGCTACCAGTTCATTTTAAGCATGACATCTATATATTTAATCAAACTGACATCCTTAGGAACAACACTGAAGCACCCTGATCTTGATTTTCAAAATAGTATGAGCAAAAATCTTGTAACAACACATGTGGAAATTTTAAAAAGCTGCATGATCATGATTTTTAAAGTCATTACTGATTAACTGCATGAATTAGAAAGAATCCGATTTTTAAAATTTCTTGAGAATTAACTCAGAATTTAAAGTGAAAATCTTTTTTTTTGTTTTTAAAGCAGATTTAATAATTTGCCCTAAACTTGTTTACTGTCAGGAGAACCCCTAATGTATAAGTAAACAAATGCAGAGGTCAACTTGCACCAAGCATTGGGGCTTAGGGGCTGTTCTTCCAAGAAAAGAAAATGCATGAGGCTTCTTTTATTTGAACTTAAGACTGAAGAGCCTTTGGACCTGGAGCACTGGCACAGAAAGCTCACACAGCAATGTCCAAGATCATACCCAAGAATGAAATTGCATAGCTGTAAATAAACAGGTTTTGGTTATTTCATGCAAAATGAGCTGGACTGGGTCTAATTCCAGTAGATATCCACAGCACTAAAGTAACGTCACACAATCCATTATGATTTAACAGACTCCATATTCATTGTATCAGAGCTACCACCACTTTATTCTAGAAACATCTTTATTAGGTCACTCTGGCTTACTAAACAATTGAGCACCGCAAAGCTGTAACTACTCTGCTAAATTAATGAGACCTTCTCTTTTAAAAGCTGTCAATCTTGTATGTCTTCTGATCAATGAATGTACTTTTATTCCCAAAAGTTCCTGGGGGTATTGTTATGCTTTAAAAAGCCCTGCTAGGTAACACACATGGCAAGACTTCCATTACATTACTTTCCCCACCACCATCGCCTCAAGATAATAGGTGACTGAGCTGTTATATACAGGAGTACCTTTATAAACATAATACCTGGTTAAACTGATTGAAATCTTCAATAAGTATCTTTACCACCACCAGGGGGAAAAAAAAAAAAAAAAAACACAAAAAACATGCACACAAAAGAAGAAACGCCAAAACCAAAACACCAAACCACTAAAAAAACACAACCCCCAAAAAACAACAAAACCCACTAAACACAAACAAACAAAAAACCTGCAAATTACTGCCCTTTCACAGACACATTACAAAACGAAAATAGAAGCTGTGGTGGCAATAGTCCAGATGGCCAACACAGTGTGATGCTACCTGCAGGGCATCATTTATATCTTTTTTTCCTCAGCATTGACATGCCCCTACTCTCCTATGCAGGTAAGGAACCACTTATCTTCAAAACCAGAAAAGAACAATCTTTCTATTTCCAGATGAAAACAATACTGTATACAAAAGCAAAGGTTAAGATTAGACATAAATTTATCTGGTTAGCACGCAATTATAATAGCCAAGTTAAATATTTTCTATTCCTTTGCATGGCAGCTGAAAAAAGTAAATTCAGACATCATTCCTGAACATTAGTCGTGCACTTACTCTCCATTTCCATACAAGCAACTACACATAAACAAACAATTTTCTAATAATAATAATTAAAAAGAGAAATTCCACTGAAACACATTATGGAAGAGGAACATAACAAGACCAACCACAGGAAGATGTGATTTTGCAAAACCCTGATGCTAACTTGACTACTCTCTAGATAAGGCACATGAATTTGCCTACAATTCTTTGGGAACAAATTTATTAAATAAAGGGATGCAGGAAAGCATCAACACTGAATATATTTATAGTAACAAATTATGTAGCACACCCCAAAATAAACAGAAATTAAAAATCACATGTAGTCAAACAATTTGCTTGTGAATTTATATACTTCATTGTTTCTATTTCGGAAGATGGTACAAGATTATTATAGTCTAGCTTTTACCACTAACCCTGCTGTGTATCTTATTTTTTGAACCTATATGCAAAATTATTTCATAAAAAATAGTAAGTATAATACATAAGAGATAAAGATAGGAACAGAACTGTACTTTACATCTTCTGTAAAGCTTAAAGTAAGCATAAAGTGAAAGCTTAAAGTTCAGCTGCCTGGCAGAATCTGGTTGGCAGACACTTGAGTTTCTCCAGTATTTGAACATGTTGAGTGATGTAGGCAGACTTATGCTAGCAAGGTTGTATACCATTTTCCCCCATAACAATAGCTATACAAACGTCTGAGAGCTGTACACTGCAGAAATCATCTGGTACCAAGCCTTGCACAAATGGTTAATCACATCCTGCATCCACTGTAACTTTCAAGATGTAAGATTTCTGCTGCACTATGCAGCAGCAGCAGTCAAATCAATCATGAGGAACTATGCACCTTCCTCCCAGTAGCCCACCAAAGGCAGACTACAGTGCCATGTGAAACAAAGATTGCATATGCAGGAAAAGTACAAGGCTTACTGAAGACTTTAATGTGCCTTATTGGAGCAATTTTCAGTGCATACATGTTGCATGGGCACATTGTGATCCACCTCTAATTTATACACCTCTCCCAGAAAAAAAGGATCTGACGTGAGCTTTACATTTAGTTCCTGATTACCCAAACATTTAATTTCACCATTAGAAACACAACCCCACTCTTTTGCAGCATTCTTTACTAGTAAAAACAAAGCCATATTCCTTTTAACAGACTGTATGTACATAGCTGGACTGCAACCTACTCTTCCACGGACTTCTGCAAAGGGTATGTATGAATTTCATGCACGAAACCAGTGATGAGCTTATAGGTTTTGAAAATCGAAATAGTGCAAGCAATCCTTCTACAGTGTTAAAATTTCACAGGAATCGGTGGTTTCTCGAACTCAAGCAGTAATACCGTTATTACTGAAAGACAGTACCCGAATTTCACATACGGATAAGGAAATTCAAGGCACTGCCACATGATGCGTAGCTTTAGACAAACAAGTGCGGACGCAGGGAAGGCTGCTGGGGAGCACTGCCACCGGGCACAGCCAGCTTTCCACCTGTTCCACCGAGGCAGGACGCTGCTGACTCTACACCCAGAGTCATACGTGCTCCTATCCACAGACTGCGGCGCTTCCTCCTATAAATTACAAGCTTTTATGCTCATGAAGTCTGCACAGCACTCGGTCAACTCGAGACCCCTCCTAACAACCCTGCTGTCCTTTCCCCTAAAGCGTCCCGTCACATCGGCAAGGGCGGGAGGCCAAAGAAACTGATTCTCGAAGAATTCACTTTTTGCTCGGGATCGTTTCCCTCTGCACTGTCGGTCTTCTTACCAAATCTCTGCCGTGCCCCAGACCCAGACCCAGCCCGGCCCCGGCCGCCCGCCGGTCCCCGGCTCTCCCGGCCGCCAGCAGGAGCGCGCCCGCTCCCGCCAAGCGTGGCGGCTGCTGGGAGAAACCCCCGGGGCCGGAGCTGCGAGGGACGCGGCGTCTCCTGGGGAAGCGGGGCGGGAGGCGACGGTTTGGGGCGGTGGGAAGTGACGGGTGTGGAGAGGGACAGGGCGGTTGGAGACAGTTGGGAAGCGGGGACGAGGCGCAGAAGCCCCGGTACACGCAGGCAAGGAGGGACCCAGCGGGACAGCGAGGAACAGGCGGGGACCGCGGTTCCATCACCCACCGAAGAGGCTGCTGCTGAAGCCGTCCCAGACGCAGCCGGCGGCGTCCCACACCCAGCGGCTCCTCAGGCACGACATGAAGGTAAGGCTCACGCCGAAGACCGACACGAGCAGGTCGCTGAGGCTGATGTTGACAAGAAAGAGGTTGGTGGGCGTGCGGAGCCGCTTGAACTTGTAGTAGAGCACCAGCACCAGCAAGTTGTTGCACAAGCCCAGCATGCCGATGGTGGCGACCAGCAGCGCCAGCAGCTCGTAGGTGCCGGCGCTGAAGAGGGGCCGCTCGCCCGCCACCTCCTGCTCGGCCGCTGCGGGCTCCGGGCGGCTGGTGGAGCCCGTGGCGTTCCCCGAGGGCATGGCTGGCGGCTCACAGCCCCGCCGGAACGAAGCTAAATCTACCCTCCCGCCCCCAGCCCCATCGCGGACTGCAGCTCAGAGCAGGAGGAGGAGTCCCCACCGCCTCTCCGCCCACGGAGGGCGCGCCCTCGGGTGGCTTTGCCCTCGCCTGACCTGGGGCGCACTGGGGTGTGGCTGCTTCTGTACCAGTACCTCTTTTCGCTCTCTCACCGAGGTGATCAGGTTGGTCATGATCGCGATGTGTGTCCTTTTCCTTAAAAATCCTCTGTGCTCTCTGGCTCGGTACGGCAGCCGTCAGCAGCGCTTCCCTGAGGGAAGCCACGTTTGAGCAGACCTCTGCGCACAGCTTCGGGAAGAGCTATTTAGGCTTCTTCTCTAGATGTCCTGCCAGTGAAAATTCCTGTTATGGCAATAGTGTCTTCTCAGGGGCTCCCCTGCCGTGCTCACAGGTGGCTCTAGGAGTTGCAAGCTCATGAAGTGACCAGCAGCATCACGGCCCTGGCAAACTTGTGGGGCAAGTGAGATACCAAGTTTGCGGTGTGTGTTGTGTGAAAACAGTACAAGAAAGCCCAAGCTGAGTGCGTACAGCTCTAGTGGGTGTTGGTCAAGGTGTTGTCCTGAGCCCCAGTTGTGCTAGGGTTGCCTTGCTGTCTCTAAACCCAACCCATCCCTGCAGGTATCACAATGATTTTTGCTTAGCAGGGCTTTGCCAGACCAAGCATCACTCTTCCTCAGAGAAAGACCTCTATGTTGTTTGCTTTACTGGCTGACCAACATATGTGCTAATGTGTGACAGTCTTCACAAGGGTTCAAATAAAACTTTCAGTTTAACCCTCTTCTTAGTTTAGCTGAGAGAAAAAAAAAAAAGTTGACTATATCATCTATGAAAGTAGCAGAATTTTCACGGGAATTTGTCTGGGAAAAAAGTATCTTTTGATTTTTTCTCTCTTATACACTGTTATTAAATGGCCTAGACTGAGCGTGTGATTCCTTGTGGACTGAGACTGAAAACATTGGTAGTTGAGGTAGGTTTGACATCTTTTAAAACACGTATCTACATACAAATTATGTGCTTGTCATGGCAACTTTATATAACAAACTATGCTGTAATAGAAGGGTTAGGAATCAAGAAAGTCATAGGTCAGAAAAATAAAAAGTGATTAAAGTAACTATTCTTATCAAAGTTAACTTTATTTACAATCTATGCTTTTAAATCCCTCAAATATGATTTAATCAGTGATTAAAATCTACTTTGAAAAGCTAGTTCAGTCTGTTTCTTTATTACTGGTCTTTGGGGTTTTTCTCATTACAAAGGCAGGAGGAGTTGCCTTTCTTAAATCAGTTATATTTTTTTCCTCATAAAAGCTGTATTTATAGAACATATAACCTTCCAAAATTTCCAGTAATACACTACTTATGCGTGGGCTTTAGGGAAGGCATAATTTTGTCTTTCCTTGTTGATTACCTGTACATGTCAGACTGTTTAAAAATATTGTATTAATACACAGTCATGGGTTCATTTAGGAGTAGTCACTGCATGCTGAAAGTCTACGAATTACATGGCTGGACAAAATTAACGCTACACCTCATTGAGAAGAAGAAATCTTTATCTACTGCCTTTAAAGGAAAATCTTAAATTGTTTTTTATCCCTGCAAAATGAAAGGAAAGAAAAGGGGGTAAGAAGAGCAGGGGAGAAATGTAATTTAGTCAGTAGTACTAATGCTATTGCTAATGTTATTTAAGTGATCTTAAATACTTCATGAGATTTCATATATTTTATGACAAATGAGTTCCGTTTGTCTTCCATGAAGTGTTACTACTCATATGAGGCAAAACAAAAACAAATGCTTTGTTATTGTATCATCAGGTCAAAGGCAAAGCTGGAAACAGAACCCTCACTCCTAATTCTAGTCCAGCTTCTGTTTTACCTAATCCAGTCTAGAACCATTGCATCTATGGTTTTAATAATCTAACTAATCCTTTATTCTATCCTTTTCTAGCTTGTCATGCAATTATGAAGCTGAAACATTTAAAAACCCCAGACATCTGCTTTGCAATGCTTCATGTCTGTACTGTTTTTTATTTTGACCAGACCCTGCTCATCAAACATGCATGAATATTAATAGCAATGCTGCAAAAAGGATTTTACCTTTACTTTTACAGTTGCATAAAAGGATAAACCACAACGCAATATATGCATTTCCAAAACTGTGTGTGTGTGGCTTACTGGAAGTGTGTCAACTCAAAGTACTAAATATATATGTAGCTGAGTTCATAGGATTAAAAAAATACAAGAAGAAACAGGAATACAAAGTCCTCAGTCCTGTACTATAAAAACAGTCTCTGAAACTCCCAAGGACTTTCTAGGTCACTTCTGCAACCGTACTTTTAACATGCTGTCTGTTATGCACAATTAACATGGAATGAAAAAATGCGTTGGCTGTAAATTTTCGGCTGGCCGACATATGCTTATATATGTGTAAAACAAACCTTAAAAGCCAGCCTTGGAAATAATAATTCAAAACTAGAAAGCTTGCAGATGTCTGGGACTTCACTGCCTTTGCTGTATTTAGTAATTTTGAAATGTTTCAGCACATCAAAGCATCAAGTGTCGCTCACATGTTAGAGCTGAAGAATCTGAAACAGAGTAAATTAAGTGTCAAAGTTACTGCTACTCTCTGAGCTTGTGTAGAAATACAAACTACAAGCAATGACTCCCAGGTGTAATTGGACCATCAAAAGTGTCAGGGCTTTTGCAGTGAGTTTTTTAAGGCATTCAAGAGACCTATTGCATTTCACGTTTGTCCATTGACTTATATGTTGCTTTCACTCCTTTTCTCAGTTCTGTACCTTCTGTTAGTGTGCCTTTCAAGTCTCAGGCTCTTTCCCATCTTTCCTGACAAGCAGAGAGTGAGCAGAAAATTCAAGCTTTTGTCCATACTAAATATATTTATTTTGGGAGTCGGATAATGCTGGGCGTTTTCTGCCTGTTTTGAACTTCGTAAAACTTATTATTTCAAAGGGCGTCACATACAGCCAAACAACAGGCCTCTGAAATCAAAACAAAACGTCCCAAAAACTCTGGCTTCCTGGCTTCAGCTTTTTAATTTGCATTTTTACAGTACTCTTCTGGCATTTGTTTTCTTACATGTTCTTTTTGCTATTCTTCAGCCTTAAAGGCAGATGAAAGCCAAGTGATTATTCACTGTATAGCTGCAGTGCATATCTATAGAGCAAGGGAGAGTTTGCAGACAAGAAATCTTTCATCTGTTCTGAACAACTTGGCATTAAAACAAGGCTTTTAACATAGATCAACACCTGTTAATAATGCAATATGTAAGTAAAAAAATGCACAAGCATAATGACAAAAGTTTAAAACTAGGGCTTGATCTTGCAGAACTTGTAATCCTAGCTACATAATCTAGTCCTTATTAGGATGTGAACTTTAAGTCATAAAGCAGGTTAAGTGGAAAAGTTGCAAGAATCTGAAAATATTCTGGACTGAGAAAAGTGCTTGGCTCAGACATGGTTCCCTGAAGCAAGCACAAGTTGGGCAGCAGGGTGTGGACCCAAGTGGACGATCCTGGGAGGTTATGGCATGCTGTCAGAACATCTGTGCTGCAGTTGGAAGCTGGCTGCAGGCTGTTCCATGATGTGTGAGCTCTAGTATACCTGATATGTGTACAAATAGCTGCAGGTGTAATTCATCTCACTTGAATGATGTATTTGAAAATTAAGCACCTAAGACCAGTAAGATTATTCATTCTCTAAAAGTGTTTCTTGTTATTGGCTGGCACATAAGGTGACTTAAGTGATTAACTTTTAGATGTCTAAGTTAGGTGAGATGAACTTCATCTTGGCTATACAAACCTGCCTGGGACTGTGGTACATGCTCAGGTGGCAGATGTACCCGCTGACATCGTGCCTCCCTTGGTTGTACAGACACAGCTCATAGGGCAGCTTGAACCATAAACACTAGCACTGTAAAAAGTATAAGACCAGTAACACCAGGTTTGGCAACAATAACCTGTGAAATTCAGTTGTGATATACACTAGGTTTTTTTCAAGGAATAACCTTGCATAAGGATTCATACTTGTGCTGCAGCTTGTTATTAGTGAGACAAACATGAAGTGAAAGTGATTACAAACTCACTGTTATCGTATTCCAGAGTCCAACATACCAATCAATAAATAGTGCATAGCAAATACATAGCAAATAGTTTTTAAAATCATCACTTGGTCATTTCAGCTGTTGTTAGAGAAGAGCAATGCACTTTACAGCAAAGAGTCCAATACTACTTGTGGGGTGATAATATAAAGAGCAAAGTGAAAAATGAAAGCAGTAGAATAAGAGTGAGCTAATGTAAATGTGAACATGATAACACCCCTTAAAAACTGTTTCATGGAAGAAAATCAATTTTTACAATGCTAAAATTAATTACTTGCCCAACCCCATCCTGGTCAAAGTGTTCAGCCAGTCTTAAGCAGCTCTATCCTGCAAACACAGCCAGGTTTAAGGGCATGTCTGTAAGGAAGAAATGGCAAAGGATAGGTAACTTAGCTCAAATGAATAAAAAATACGAAAAGAAAACAGCTTTAGGGAATCATTTTCTTTCTTTTTTTTCCTTGTTAAATGGCTGGGCTTTATGTGGACCAAAATCAGAGTCAGAAACAAACTCTCATATGTGCCAGAGCCTCTTTAAGGGCAGCTAAGGCCACTTTAGATCTACTGTGTTTTCTTTGGGCTATTCTGAACCATCATTTTACTTGGGGACGATCTGCCTTTGCATGAGAGTACCAGGAAGAGTGACTGGAAGCCTGGTACAGGCAGGAAAGAAGACCTATCGCCTTTTGCTGGTTGTCTTCTGCAGTAGTTCTGAGCTATTTATTATGAGCTCTCAAATTACATGGTCAGAATTTTAAAACTTGCATAGAATTTCAAAGACTTATGATAGTTCCTGAGATAAAGATTGAAAATTATTGATTTTTCAAATGAACTGCCATTCCTGCAGTGAATTTGCTGTAGCTGTTCTTTGCACCCATACAAACATACATATAATTAACTTTGTACAGGTCTGATAATTTCCAATAATTGACACTAATATGATTATGTGGTAAGAAAAGGAGAGTTGGGAGGGTCAACTTCTGAATAATAATCAATTCTACTGTAATCCATATCCAGTGCTTTCCACACTATCAGTATGGGAGACAGGAAAGGAAATGCTTTTCATTCAGTTAACGCTACTGTAGACTTACTAATGCAAGGATTTCCTGTTACTCATCAATTTAATCTTGAATTTTCCTGCTTATCTTCTAATAAAATTCCTATCTTCTCCACTTTTGTGTTTCAGTCCACTCCATCATCACATCTTATTTTAAAATTTGACTGTATATTTTTTTGAGTTTAAACAGTGAAGACAATAGAATCAGCTGGTACTGAAAGCAATGGTTCCTCATTTGGGGTTTCTGTGTGTTTTCATTATGTTATGTATCATGAAGTTTCCTCATGACTTGTTGCAAGAGAACAAAACATAGCTTTCCATTCTTAACCTTCCCATTCTGCAGATAGATGCTAATACATTTTATGAACCTTTAACCACTGTTATTAATTGGGAAATGAGAATATAGCCTGATGTCATACAAGCTTAGTTGACACAGACTGGAAAAATGAAACAACAGGAAGCACTGCATAACAAAGATTTAGCTGGAAGCAATATGTCAGATACACCATAACTCTGACCAAGATACAGCACCTGACCGGCCACTGGGGACCTTGATATACAAGGGAAATATTTTCCTGGATAATTACTATTAGAATTAGCAAAAATGTGTCTTCAAACTATCTCTTCTAGGAATCATTGCTGCTTTTCTCTGCCAAACTATTTTCCTTATTCTAGTCAAAAATGTGCCCATTGCAGTTGAGCAGGAGTATTCAGAAACTTTTGTGCTCTTCCCAGTGGATATGATAGAACTTCAGGAAGTGGGATTGCTTGTGTTAGGTGGCATGTAATGACACACCACTTTTTCTTTTTCTTCAATTTCATGCAGAGATATTTACATGCATTATTTTTAGTAACTTTGCTTAATGCCAATTAATATAATATATAATTCAAAAATTATATATATAATTCAAAATATAATATAATATATAATTCAAAAATGTTGCTCAGCTGATTTTCCAAGTGTGTGTGAAATCTCTGGCCTTTATCTGTTTTGTTTTGGGCTTTTTTTGAAGAAATGACTTTAATATTCTCAAAATATGCCTGAGTCCTTTAGATTGCCACAGAAAGTATAAAATAAAATTTCTCCTTTCCTTTCAGCTACAGAATCTCCACAAAGCAAACGCTCTGTGCTCAGCAATACAAGAAAGCCTTGACCAATAAGCCTGGCATCAGCTTTGGGTGAAGTAACAGAAAAGTGGATCAGGAGATCAACAGCTAAAGAACAATATAAAAAAATTGATCAACGTGGTCTACAGAAAAGTGAGTTTAACAAATAGTCTGAAATTCATTATTTGACTAGAGTACCAATTTTCATGTTATGGTATAGCACAGAAACATGGCGTCAGCCTTCTTTAAAGATATCGAAAAGATGAAAAATGTGGAAAAGAATCAAAATATTATGTTGAGAACTGAAGGAAAGTGCTGCAGTAGGATGCAGAGAGTTCAGTTTGCTTTAATTAACAGGAGAAAAAAAATGGAGAAGTAGTCCAGGTACAAAGGCCCCTACTATGAGACGATACCAACTATTGCCCTAACTTAGCAAAAACATTCCAAGAACTGCTAAATGAAAGCTGAAGCCCCACAAATTCATATAAGAGCCGTAAATTTTAACAGCGTGAGCAATTAACCTTTGGAACAAACACGATGGTATCTCCATCTTTTTGTGTCTGAAGATGAAAACTTGACACCTTACCACGAGTTATGCTTTAGAGCAAAATTTTTGGGCTCAGTATAGTGATAAGTGGCTGATATTTAATGTTCTGAAACATAAAGGAGGTGAAAGTAGAAGATCTCAAGGTCTCTTCTGTCACACGAGATAACACAAAATAATCTCACATGCTGGGTTATTTAGTGGTCCTGGTTCGTGACCTAGGACCACTCAGCAAGTAGGATTTTGTGATGTAGTGGGGAGTTGTGACATGAACAGTTCACTACAGCATTTTCCAGCTTGAGATGCTAAACCATTATCATGTAGTTATATTATTATGTAATGCTTGGTATACCTGTCATACAGCTTCATGTCTTATGAACTCATGTGGAAGTTTAGGATTTAAGGGGCAAAGCAAGGCTTGGACATGGCTGTAAGAAGAGCTCTCCCTCTTACCTTGTCCCCTTAATAAAGGATGTCTGAAAAGAAGGATTGTGTTAAGAAAGGTTGCTCTGCTCTTGAATCACTGGATTTCAAGAATTCATTGGAGCAGTTCCAGAAACTAGTTGAAAAAATGATAATCCAGAAGACAAAGGAGAGATCAGGCTTATATACTGAAGAAGATGGTAAGAGATATTCTTTCTGATGGAAAAGTGTAATTTTCATATGGAGAGAATGTGTCGTAGAGAGAAGACTGTAAGAAAGATCTCAAATTAATGTTCTAACTGTAACTGTGTGATTTTTACATGAAATAGGCAGATTGCACTATGAGAGTGCTTTTCTAATCCTGTTAGGACTTCTGGCAAAATTATAAGGCTATAGTGATCACTCCCAAAATATAATTGGTAGAGTTAGAACATATAGCATGATGTGATGTTTCAGTAAAAGCACAAACTTGATGAATTATGTAAACCCAGTTGTTAAATGTAAATAATGGAGGCAAAGTTTTGCTTTTCTCAAGGCAAATGGCTATTGCTGCATGAAAGGATAAACTTTATCCCTCCATTCACATTCAGAGAAACAAATCAGAATCATGGTCTGAAAGTAAGGGAAGAAAGAAGAGCTGAGAAGTTTTTACCTGTTCTTTTATCTGTTTCCTATCACACATTGCAAGCTTTTAAAAGACCAAAGACCATTAAGACTGATTTTTTTTCCCAAATACTTTAGTGAATGCAATGTGAGGAGCTAGAACTTGCATGCTATTGGTATTGAAGGAGAAATAAAACCAGATGTAGGGTGAATAAGGAAGGAATCTGTAGTTTGCCAGTTTTAAACTGTGGATATTGTTCCTCCCATACAGATGAGATAGACTATGATAAGTTCTATAAAACCACGCGAGCACTTTTTGGTTCAGCAGTTAAAGACCATAATATTCAGGCTTTTTTCAGGAAGACTGTCAACAACCTTGACATGCCAGACTGGTTAGAGGTAAGGATTTCTAAAATTTTATTAAATATAAAAAACCTAATTAAAATCCTCAATGGTAACAGTGTTTATCTGTTGATTATGTGTTGCTCATGAGTCTGTTGTTCATGACCTCCATGGCATTGAGGGGCACACTGATGTTGTTATTTACACTAGCTGCCCAGATCCTGGGTATGTCCAGGTCTTCTGAAGTACTTCGGTATATGCATTGTCCTCAGGCTTCCTGGAAAAATGCAAAATCCCTTATGAGTACAGTGATTGTGTGTATGTGATTTGTGCTCTGAGGATAAGTCTATCTTTAGCTAAACCATCAGAACTGCGTCCTCTGTTTCTTCTCTTTCCTCTCTTTTCTCTTACCTTTGCTTCCTCTCCTTTCTCTTTACCTGTTTACAGGCATAAATCCGGCCTTCACTTTAATTATGAAGCATTAGAGGTATGGCTGCATTTTAATAGAGAGTTTTTTAATCAGAGAATTATGTATGTATTATTTAATTCTGTAGATGAGTGAGAACCATATAATAATTTTTTCTGTCTCTAATGGTGCTGAATAGAAAATCTTTTTAAAAAGCATGTAAGAATGAAGTAACTATGAAACAATAGATCTGGTTTACTCTCCTTGCTTCTGGCTGCACATAGCTTAAGGATTTTCTCTGCCAGAGTTGCAACTGCGCTCCACATTTAATATCCCTTCATGGATTTTTAATCTATCCATTTGTAAGTTACTTCTGCATCAGCCTAAGAAGGATATCCAGTTTTAATTTTGTGAAAGAGAGCTTTGTCTTGCTTTTTTTAAAATTTGGTGCTCTTTTGTATTTGCATGTTATGAGAAATGAACACTTTCTCTAGACAGGTGTCTTTTACTAAGATATTTCCCATGGATAGTGTTTCAAGCAACTGTTCTATAAAAAATGACTGATTCTTAGATTGTTAGAACCAATTTGTATCAAAAGCATCCATCATCATATATTACTACAAGATTTTGTTTCTTTTTAACCTGAAGATAGAATTGTTCGGATGGGACATAACTTCCAGCATGCAGTAACTTCCCTATGATAGCATAGGTGGCATTTCATACATGGCAAGTACTTATTGGACTTAAAGCCTTATAGGAAGGTATTGACAAGTGAAGTGGGGTGAACTATAAATTCATCAGCATATTTATATTTTATGTTACTCTGGAACATCACAGTATTATTTGAACTTTGAAGATACCCAGCACCTATTCTTTATATGTTATCAACAATTGCTGTCAAGTAATTTCCTAATATCGACTTAAAAACACTGTGTTGGGCCCTTTCTATTTAATAAGGTTATGTATGGGAACATTTCTGGTTAGTACCTCTCTTAGCATTGCTTTTACTTACAGTGTCACATTACTCACAGACTTTGCTCATGTCAGGCATTAAAGATTTCCTTCAGGGAGGGCCTGGGTCAAATCTGGAAAATAGCTGATAGTCTGAAGGACTGGCAGTCCTTCGTCTAGGGTAGCAGAACAGTGGCAAATTATGTTCAGGCTTATTGGCTTGTAGGAGAACTATATGAAGCTCTTTTCGTTTACTGGATTATCTTATACTCCAAAACCTTACTTGAGTTTCTCATGCAGTCATACTAGTTACCTGAGCTACATAATTACCCAAGCAAGCACAATAAGGGGTGTAATAAAAGATGCAAAGCCTCATTAGTTTCCTTATGAAATCTGTGGGGGAATTGCCTGGGATAAAATTCCCCAGAACCCTTTTTATGACCATTCTTCAAATTTTACCAAGTGTGAGCTGACTGATGCCTTGTGCATAACCTTTCTTGAAAAAAGCAGAGCATGGTAAAGAATTAAACTTCAGCATCTCAGAGCATGTATTTCATGTAGAAGATGGATATCAGTGAGACTATATTGAATGCCGTAGGGAATGAAACAGAAATATTTGTTATTTCTCTGTTCAAAAGAATCCCAATTAAAGTGTTACTTCTTTTCCTTTTATTTTCTCTTGTGGGGAGAAATATTTAACATAAAGTAACTGAAAATTCATCCATGACAGAAATGATAATTCAGTTATGAAACAGGCAAAGATCAGACTATTTGAATCAGACTCACTGTTGCATTTGTTACTTTAACTTGACAGCCTTATGCAGCACAATTTGAACTCTAATATTGCATTGAAAAGCTGTAGTGAGTTTTTCGCTTTTTTGTTTTCTTTTTGTTTAGTGAGAATAATAATGGTCTGTATTATGAGCTATCTATACACTACAGAACATAAATCTAAGCTCCTTTCTGGAAAAAAACGAGAAGATTTGGTAGTGTTGGTAGAGAGAAAGAGATGAAAACTCCATTAAGAAAACTTCTGACTCTTGGAATTCTCCAAAGTTAGCTTACATGGAAACAAAATAGTTTTTAATTGATTATTTGATTTTTGTCTAAGCCAAATTTACATTAATTATAACTTCAGCATCAGCTTTTGATCTCCGGTAGTTGTGATAACATACTATGTGTAATGATTGGATCAAAACAGATCCTTCCAGGATCATATGAATGGGTTCTAGTAAAATAAAATGGGATCCAGTTGTATTCTACATATTATATATTGGTGTCTTTCTAAATTTTGTTTCTCTGACAGACTCTACAGTTTCAAAATGGTTCAGTTAATCCTGTAGAGTTACTAATGTCAGGAATGAAGACATTGTTCTAAGTGGCTTAAAAGTGTAGCTGTAGTATAGCTCTAAATTCTCCTAATCTCTTTTTCACCTCTTGACAATCAAAGATGTATACATTTACTTACTAGTAAGGGTGATTGAAGACCCTTTTTTTCTTCCACCCATATATATAGCTCTTCCTTTTTTTTTTTTTTATTTTTGAATTGATTCTGTTTAACACTTGACCAGCCTAAATCCCACTTGCTTTTCTCATACTCCTTACTTAGTCTTTTCATGTCTTTTAAGTGAAGCTCTTTTTTTTCTGAAAAAGAAAAAGCAACAAAACCCACAAAGCAAACCAAAACAAACACCCCACCAAAAAACCCCAACCAACCAAAAAAAACCCAAAGAAACACAAAAACAAACCACCTGCAAATTTGCTCTATTGCATGCTTGAAAACTCTATTGAAATGATTATTGACCTTTTAAGACTGGAAAGTGTTCTAGTTATCCTAGTTTAGACCTGCTGTTGTTTGAGAGAGACAGAGACAGAAAGGCCTCCCTTACCTGATGCATTCGTTCAATGTTCATCAACTTACAAGTTACATTAGACAAATCATATTTATAAACTTCAGCTTGGACATGACTTTAATTGCCCCCTTTGAACAGTGTAAGTAGTCTTGATCTTGCCTCAGCTTCCTTTATGTCATGTAATTTTTCAAATCTGTCATTAACAACAGTTAGTTTCTGTAACATCCTAAATAGCCCTCATGGTTTCTGCTATCTGTGCTCCAGTTTCCTAATTATTTTTTCTAAAAGTATGATATTTCAACTCTGTTCTTCTGAGTTCCCCTGCTGCTTTTGGCACTGCTGGGCACACTGTCAGTCTTGAAAGTCAAGGAAGCGGGATATACCTCATGTTGTTCCTTTGATATTTCTCTTTTATCATCTCTGTCTCTCTCTCTCTTCCCCTGCCCCCCTTTCTCAAAAGTTTGTCCCTGACCCTTTGTTCCTCTCTTCCTACTCTCACAGATCTATTTTTTTCCAAATTTACCTTTCCTTATCTGGCCTCTTTTTAGCTTGAAAAAAAATCTTCCAAATATATTTCCATGACCTAAAAGATCATGACCTTGTGTGAGTGTTCTTATTTCTTTAACTTACTAATGTTTCTCTCTTTCAAGTATCTTCATGTTGAAGGGTTTTGTAAGTTTTCAGTAGTCTCCACAAGAGTGCACCCATGCTTAAAGGACAGTTTTTTTATTTTTTTTTTTAAAAAAAAGAAAGGTAATTTGAAATCTGCTCATTAGATAATTAGGATCTACTCTTACTTATTTGCTGGCTTCACAATTTAAAAGACCTATCTTGGGCAGTCTAACAGCTATCATTTATCAATGCCTTGGGAAACTAACTTCTGCATCTCTTTCTCAAATGTAGCTGGCTCTTAGACAGCTGTATTTTTTCAGTATTTTTTTCATCTGATGTTTAAATTGCATTTTGCTTCACCTTTTATGCTCTTTGCCAACCTCTGGTAGACATTACGGGCTGTTTCCATGTCGGAGTCAGCAGAAGCCATAATCTTGAGGTTGAGGGTTGGAGAGCATTCAGCTGAAAATTTCACACCCTGGAGCAGAAATGAGCTCCTTCCTGAATATCTGTGTAGGGATATCCATCACATTTGGCACAAATGGAACATTGCCAGACTTGGGGATATGGCCAAAGAAAGAATCTTATAAAATGGACTTTATATGGGAATTTAAATATCTTTATGGAAAAGCTCTTCCTCTGTTCAGGCTAAACCACTATGCTACTTTGAATATCTCAGTTTATAAATACAGAGAAGTCTGTTTTGTCTGCCTTTTGCTGTTTGTTTTTTTTTCTACTTAAGAGCCTAGCTAAGAAAGCACAAGTAGGTAGAACTGTAAAAAGAAAACTGAAGTTTATTATTTACAAACAATCATTACAAGGCAAAGCTGTACTAACAGCTTTGTCAAATAGATGAGCTTTATTCCTAGAAGCCCTGTGTATTCTTGCTTCTTTACAAACACTGAAAAAAGATTATGCCTGAGTAGCAGATCTCAGCAATCTAAAGCCATATTTACAGCTAATGGTTAAAGGAAACAACACAAAGAAACTTACTCGAAGAATATTAGATTCAAATATGAGATAACTATTTGACTTCATACATGTAAGCATATCTTCCAGAAGTAGTTTTGCAATAAATTACTTGTTCAATTTTTTTTTTTTTGTTGTTTGTTTAGATTTTTGGCTGTTTCACGGGAGAAAGTGGTGGCCTGCTTTCCCAGTCGAAAGAAAGCATGGTTTTCCTTGTGTCTGAAAAAAAGCAGATTACTGATTCAGGTGACATACTTCATCTCGTATCAAAGCCTATTTCTTTTTAATGTGGTGTGTTGCGCACTTTTGTGTGATAAGTTCGCACGTCTGGCTTTGCTTGTTCAAGATCCTACTTCTTAAGTGTTCCAAAACATGTTTTATTACTAAACTCATTGCATCTGAACACTCCACTGCTGCTTTTGCCAGTTCTCATATTCCTAAATTGCTTTGAAATTATGATTTTTTCTGACTCAGACTGTAATTTATGCAGTTACTCTCTGTATTTCTGTATTTTTGAAATAATGTAAGGAGAACTAGCATATCGATAATCGATTAATGATATTTAAAAATGCAACATGTTTAGTTAAGTCAAATATAGGATAATCTATGATATAATGCATCACTGCCTTGGACTTGGTATCAAAATTCATTTTAGGAAGAGAAAATGTTCCTGCTATTGTAGTTCTATTTGTTTAGATTTTCTGTGCCTGTAAGATTAAGAGAAATATTTTGTCATTTGACAGTTGTCAAGAGAAAAGATGTGATTAAGGGTATAGTGAAGGTATCCCATCTGGATTTCACAATAACAGCCTCTCAGAAAGGAGTGATAACTATTTTTAACAACCAGGTAATTCAGATTCAAACTGTTTTATTATTTCATTAAGCAGTACCTATGGGAACTGCGTGGACTGTCATCTAGCATGCAAATTTACCTCTAAAAAAGCTAGATATCTTTCTTATCAAAGTTAAGTTTTTCTATATTTTCAAGTACAGTAAGAAACATACATTGTTCTTTTCAATTATAAACCTACTGAAAAGTCAACATGAGTTGATAGAAGGTAGAGATGGTTAATAAAAGACGTTCTTCACAGAAATTCATTTAATAGAAAATAATCTGCATTTCTTTTTAGAAAAGGTTCCCTTAGAACAAAGTATGCTACTAACTTTTAGATATAGAGTGGAAATCAGGGAATTAACTGTTTTCTACAGCTACTGAAATCATCTAGAATGGACGTAAACGTTCATTAGTTTGCAAATAAGGTTTATCCAATTGCGCAAAGTCTAAAAGCTTGAAAGTCATGAGTTTTATGACAGTCTGAGTGATGCTGATTCACAGTTAGTCCCCCAATCAGTAAACTGTAAGGAAAACTGTACCATTTTAAGTAAAAATTCATGCTCAAGATGCTGTTAAAGTAGAATTTGTGAATTAATATCCCAGTTGATTATATTACTATTTAGATTTAATTTAGCACTTGTAGATGCTATGAGTACATCACACATCTGTGCTCACTGGTGGTTTATACTTGCACAATTTTAATGCAACCAGTTTTTGAAAAATTATTTCAGATAATGCAGTAAAGCTTTAAAGCAGCACTAATGCTTTCTAGGGGTTTTAGCTAATTAGTGCATAATGCTTATCACAGTAGCATGTAAACAAAGAAAGGACTCCTGTGGATGATTCAATAGCGAAGTGGTACTGCAGTTTTAGTAAATGCTGAAATAATTTATTTGAAAGCCTAGTTCTTTGTCCTCCAGAGCATTATCCGTATTATGTACCTATGAAAAATCATTTCACAAAGTATAAGATTAAAAATAGCTCTCTTCCCCACCTGCTAGCTCCCCATGCTATTTTCAAGTTGAATTGCTGCCTCCTAATAGGTTGGACTGATGTCATCTGATATCAGTCACTGCACTGATGTCATCTGACATCAGTGACTGCAATGTAAATTATTTTACACAGTTGCTTAACACAGTGAAATAGGGACCTCAAATCCCACTTATAAAACTGTATGTTCTGAAAATGGCTATGGCATTACGACAGCAGTCATTTACTCATGATAAGATGTCTGGTCCCAGTTGATCTGAGCAAATGATTTTTGACTTCATTAGAATTGCTCAGATATATGAGGAAGCAAGAGAAAACTCTGTCTCTTTAGCAATGCGGTAATTTGAATGCTCTTCCTGGAAAATGACTTCACATGATACAGAGTTGGCAACTCATTCTTCTCTCAAAGATCAAGGATTTAAAGAAACCTGTCAGTTAGTGAGTTTTTTGTCTAGTTTGGCTTTGCAGCAGAGTGACAAGGGAATATGAAGATGGTTGCTCTGAAGATGCTGCTTGGTAGGACTCATGCTCTGGGTGAAGGGGCCAACATATGATTTAATGAGTAGTGCATAGACAAATAGATAAAGAGGCTTATTTTTGTATAATTGTTGCATTTTCAAGATTATTAATTTATGGTGTTCCTGGATGCACATATATCCCATGGAAGTCAATGCGCTCCATGTACATGAATGAATAATGTTTGGTCAGATATAATTAGTGCATCTAATATAATACAGATTTTTAACTGTGCCACTACTGGAGCATTTAAATAGTAAGAAACATACATGTGGAGGAAGGGAAAGGGATATACTCTGTTCATTCACCCCAGTGTAAAGTGATGTTCAGTGCAAAGAAGCTTTCCAGAAGATCACCGTATTATTCACTTTGTTCTTTGGAAAGCAAATGCAATTTCCTTCCCAACAATTTATTTAATGGTTGTATCATATCCTCAGAGTCAGTTAACAATCTAGATGAAAAGTTTTCATTTGATACTGAGTGGAAACTGAGAATAATTAAAAACTTTGGGAAAAAACTCTTTTTTACAAATAAGATTAAGAACAAGTAAAGAGTTTGCAAACAATATGACTGCCTGTCAATCCATTAAACTTCAGTTAAATAGAAATTGATCATATTTTTTATCAGCAAATGATTAGTGTCAGTCGTGTTAGATGGCATTAAGAATGCTTAATTTAGCCTGGGTACACCAGGATAGCTTTCAAAATCATCTCCTATTTCACCAGTGACAGGCTTCCATCATCCCTTACATAAATTGCTAGTGAATCACATTATTGTCTAAAAGAGGACTTGGAGACTTTTCTTAACCCTGGTTGCTGTAATAAGAAATCCCATGTTCTTTTACACATCTATTGGAAATTGAAGCGAAGGCAAAGAAATATTCATTTGTAGACCAGCAGGTTCTTGGCACTGGTAAGGCCACACCTCAAGTACTGTGTTCAGTTTTGGGCCCCTCACTACCAGAAGGACATTGATGGGCTAGAGAGTGTCCAGAGAAGGGTGACGGAGCTGATGAAAGGACGAGAGCACAAGTCTTATGAGGAGCAGCTGAAGGAGCTGGAGTTGTTTAGCCCAGAGAAAAGGAGGTTCAGGGGGGGCATTATCACTCTCTACAATTACCTGAAAGGAGGTTGTGGCCAGGTGGGGGTCAGTCTCTTCTCCAAGGTAACAAGAATAGGACAAGAGAAAACAGCCTCAAGATGAGCAAGAAGAGGATTCGATCGGATATTAGGAAAAATTTCTTTAACAAAAGGGTTGTCAAGCACTGGAACTGCCCAGGGAAGTGGTTGAGTCACTAATCCTGGACGTATTTATAGCATGTGTAGAAGTGGCAATTGAGGACATGACTTAGTGGTGGAGTTGGCAGTGTTTGGTTTACAGTTGGACTTGATCATTTCCAAGATCTTTTCCAACCTTAATGATTCTGTGATTTTGTGATTCTATTTGAGGGCTAAGCATTGCTTTCTGCAACAAATGGGGACCTAATATGCTTCAACACCTGTATACAGCTCTACACCATCAGCCATTTCCTGCTTACTCTAGATAGAATACAAGACACTCACCTTTCTGGGGTTCTCAGACACAGATACTGCCTTTGTCAGCACATAAGACCTGTAGGAGTAGGCAGCCTTATGGACACACCCAAATCAACACAGAAACCATGAAATAACTGTGAGACAAAGAGAAGTTTTAAGTACCTCACTATATATAGGGGAACAGACAGCAGGCAGGTTAAAGATCTTTCTCAGATCTTAGCTATGTATTCTTTCTATTGTTCTGATCTACCTGTGAAGAGGAGAGCTAACTTTGTTTAGGCTTTTACTTTATTCGCTAACTTGTTATTGTGACAGTATCTTTTTGGGTTTTTTCAGATGAAGGTTCAGGAAACAATCACTGTTGAAGTAAGTTCTTTTTTTCTCCTTCCTTTTAAATAATTTTAATTAAAAATCAGCAGGTACTAAATTGAAATAATTAGAAACTGAGCATTATTCTTGTGCCATTTCTAACTTTGAGACCTCTGCATGATTTGCCATAGGTCAAATAGGTTCAATTTATTCCTTTGTAGAAACAAGAAAGTAACTTGATTTCTTTCCTCCGATAAATGACACCTCAGATATATGCTGGTTTTTCTATCAAACTGTCCTTTACCCATTACCTTGCCAGAATATTTTCTTTTAAAATCCAACACTTCTATTGTCACTGTAAAATTTAAATAAGTAACACAATGAGTTTGTTAATGAAAAACAGTTCTACATCTTCCTAGGTAGATGATTGGCTACACTATTAAAACCTCATTTTTACCCTGGGAGTATCACTGCAGATTTTAGGTAATGAGCTTCCTTCAGATGACCTGTAGACAAGAGACATCAGGCTTAGCAAAGTGGCATGTCCTAAAAGTTCGTGTAATTATACGTGTAAAACGTTCTGTTTTAAAATATGACCACTGAAAAAACCCCACTATAGTGCATGGATTAACAGTCATCCAGCCGACACCTAAAAATAATAGTCACCATAGAATCATCAGTGAATGATGATGGGAATACTGATAGTGAAAAAATCACTTCTCTCAAAGAATGGAAATGAAATGTCTTTTAAATATGATATAGAAAATCGTAAAAAATGATGAGCCAAAGTGAAACAGAAACTATTGGAAATGAGGAAGTGAAGACAGAGCCCTTGAATAATAGGATGGAATAAGGAAAAAATGGAAAGGTTGGTCCTGATCTGGTGCAGCTGCCTTGTTTGTCTGTCAAGTATGGCAGCATAAGAAATTCTTATAAGCTAAAGCTGAAACCTGTTACTTTACATCACCACACACCAACAAAACAGAATAGTGGCTTAATTAGTGGCTTAATTAAAATCAGCTTTTTCATACCAGTTTGTCATTGTTATCTGATACTATTGTAAGGACCCCAAAAAGTCACAGTTAACAAACTCTTCCATAAGAATCACCCACCAATCCATAGGCCTCTGCAGGACTGACATTTTCCACGTGTTTATTATAGAAAACAGCACAAGAAATCCTTGTATATGTATTACCATTTTCCCACAGACCATTAGGAAGGAAAGAAGCTTTCTACTGCAACCGAATGCTGACATCCTCTGTCACAATTTTGGACCTTTTACACTAACAGCAAAATCAATATTGTGTGCAGCAATGGAAATAAAAGTAGAAGCATCAGCAGCTGCCTTCAGTCCTTTTGATTCCAGACTTACTTTGTGGGTGTAAACTGTATCTTTGGCAACACAGGTCCCTGTTTTAGCTCTTTATCAAGTACTTCCACTGGAAGAAAGCTTTTTAGAGTTTACAGGTAGATATATTACTTGAAGAACTTCAATTACAGATCTATTTAAGTTTCTTTGTCACTTTAATCTTGAAAAGAAAGACATTTCAGCCAGTGTTATTTTATAGATGATCTGAATTAAAGTAATAGATAATTGTGTCATTGCAGACATAAAAAATTGAGTATATTCCATTTCAGTCCTACTATCATTTAGAAAGGTACATTGCATTTTTTTGAGGGGTAGGGGAAATCAAACAGCTATTAATATTTAAAAAAAAAAGAACACCAAAATTCTAGGTAGTGAATTTGAGTCTAATCTTATACTTTGCAAAAGAAATTATTTTACATTTATACCTGTATTATTTGAGGTACACTTGAAAAATGGCTTAATATAAGCAGATGTATCTATTTGTAAATATCTGATCTACCTGTTGGGAGAATTGAAGTTATTTAATACAAGTCACTTGTTTTCATAAACATTCATTTCCGTAGGAGTTTCGCTATTATAGATGTCATTTTGACTGCCTTTAATTTTCTTTTTTTTCCAAATGAAATTGTACCCAGGTAAAAATGTAATCTGTTTTACTATGAATGTTTTAGCTTAAGTTTCTTCTGCTCCAAATGCTTTTTCAGAGTGTCAGTACAGTTCAACTAACAATATGTGTGTTGTGTCCTCTCATGTGCAACATTTGTGCCTCTGAGGTAAGTCACTGATAACTCAGGTTGAGCCTGGTGCCTCTGTAACTTCATGTGTGAGCTATTCCTGGAGTTAGAACTCTCAGTGGGGCTAGACCTAGCTGGTGCTAGTGCAGAGTATATGGGATTTATGGAAAAATGGTTTAAAATATGTACTTATATGATAGAAAATTTATAAATTCACAAAGAAAATCCTTCTTTGGGTTTCTCTTTATTTTCTTCAGGATACTGCTTGGATCACTGGATGTGATTTCCTACCTCAGCTGAAATATGTCGTGGCTGTAACTGAAAGTACAGTCATTGTCTGGGACTATAAATCAGAAGAGAATAAGGTATTATGTCAGATGAGACAAATGCTACAGTGAAGCCTGAAAATTGATCGGCCTTCGTTTTTTATACATATTTACATTCCTTTGGTCTAATGGGATGAAGGCTCTTTGTAGGAACTCAGTGAGACAGTGGAATTTATACTAAAGAAGGAATACCCTTTCCACACCAAATGGGATTTTTAAAGGGTCTTAAAAGTTTGGAAGAAAAAGAAAAAATTTGTACTATGTTGCAAACAACCCCCCAAAGAATTTATTTTCCATGTGTATCTAATGCATATGTGTGCACCCGTATATCTAATATGTGTGCATTGGTATATAAATATATCTCAGAATCTATTAAGAATCAAGGGACAGGTTTTCCAAGGAGGTAGCTTCCTGATTTAAAGAAAGTACTTCTTCATGTCCTATGCTTTGTTCAGGACTTTCTAAGAACAAAACCATTTTGATGTTGATAGTGTATGTCCAAACTGTTAAAGCTTTCTTGAATGCCTTATTACAAAATACAATTTTTGCTGACCCATACCTTAACATTTTCCTTCTGTTCCTGGGACTTTTCTCAGAAATTCTGAGTTGGCTGAGATGATGCGGACAAGCAAAGTAAATATTTTTAGGATAAGATCAAGTCTTAGGACTTTTTTTTTGTTCTCAATATTGAAAGGTTGCTTCCCAAACTCAGATAGGTCAATGTAAGTATTTTTGTCAATTCAACTGGACTTCTGGGAGGAAGGCTCAAAAATTTATTCTCCAGGTTCCCTCCAGTCATTACATCAGTGAGAGCTGCAAATGACCTGTTGCTGAATAGGAACAGCTCTTTTTCAAGACCACAGAAATAATATATAGACAGTTCTGTATCTTTGTTATGTCTCTTTAATGTTTCTGTGCTACGTGGACAGCATTGAAGCAGTTAATTCCTATGGCATGTGAACAGTTCCCAGTTGAAGCTGGCAAGGATGATTTAATCAAATAACCAGTGGAGTCAGAAAGTAGAACCAATAAACAATATAATGCAGATGACCCAAAATCCCATTCTTGTACCTTCTCAGTCTGACAAAATACCACAGTGCCTTGCAACTGTATTCATTTCCACGATCTCTGCACTTCAAAAATTGAAACACCTGCCCATATAAGTACACTTGGCACTCCCAGGCTGTATTGGTAATTAGGACTCTGATATACTTTCTGCCTGTGTCTTACTGCTATATTTTGTGGTTTGAATAATTCTTTAATTTGGCTATTTCCAATTTTCTTGTAGACAGCATCTCACTTTGAACAGGAAACCATATATAGTCTTAACAAATATACCATCCCACTTAGCATGGGGAGGTCCTTCCTAAAACTTGTAATTAATACTTCTTTGCTGAAATGGAAAAAGCAACCTATAAAACAAAGCCTTGCTGAAATCCTTACAGTTTGCTATTACCTCCACTTGGGGATGATCTTCCATGAGTTTCTGATTCTAGGAAACAGCTATCCCAAGGGGAGCTTGAAAAAACAAAGTCAAGATTTGAATGCTGATGTAACTAGATAAGCATGATAGATTCAGTCAATTTAAGGACCCTGGTACAATATCTAATAAACTGTCTACCATATTCCACAGAATAATTGCTATGTCATCAAACCAATGAAGAACTGCCTGCTCTGTGTTTGCACAGTGACTCCGTCAGATCACCTGGCTAAGGACAGTATCTTAATGGGAGATGATAAGGGTTATGTTTACCTGCTTACTTTGACCAGTGATGACTTTATAATGAAACAATATAAAGCTGAAAAAGAATCACAATTCCGAGTCTTAGACTCTGAAAATTTTAACATGTAAGTTGCTTATGATAAAATACTATCAGTCTTGCATTATTTTTTTTTTAATTTGGGTTTGGTCTGGCCTGAATGGAGGATTAATTTCTGTTTATATATTAACCCCATCTAACTAAAGAAAATAATTTTTCAAACTGCAAGAGGTATGATTCACTTGTTTTTATGTGAAGGAAATGCCATCAGTAGATGATTTTACAAGAGATTTTACAACAGGGAGGATGCAGAATAAAATTCCAGGGGAGAATTTACAATTGCTGTTATCCAGCTGACAAAAACAGCTTTACTGTGCCTGATTAGGTGGAAGCGTAATTGTGACTGAAGAAGTGCATTATTCAACCCCAACTTTAGCTCTGCTTCTTTTAAGATGGAAGGGTGGTTCTGTATCTGCCCTGGATATTAAATGTTAGCATTGGTTGTGCAGATAATCTCACTCCCAAAATTCCTGTCCACCTGTGGGTATGTTGCAGTAGGTGCTACTATAGCCTAATAACATTTCAATTTCTATCCCTAGTCTTAAACGCAAGCTACATGATGACTGGGTTGGGAGAGTTAAGTATATTTCTGCCCTAAAATGTTTTGGATCCTGCTCCTTGGACAGCCTTCGTTCGTTTGTTTTGGATGACATAAAGCGACTAGAGGACAACTTGTAAGTATATGGCATCTTCTAGAAAAAAAAAATAGACCTTTTGCTTTATAACTCTGCAAGAGGTAAGTTCCCTGAAAGATGCCATCCTGTTGTATTTAAGTTGTCTTTTCTATAAGCATTGTTAAGAAAAACAAAAATACAATTATTTAAATGCTTGAATAATTTTGTTAGCCCTTGATATAGGAGAGGACATATGTTCATTACTCACAGCCCTTAAAAATGTTATGTTGACAGTGTTGTCTGCTCCAACATCTCCTCAGCAGGCAAATTTTACTTAGAAAATTATTTTGTTGCATGTATATCATGTATCCATTCATTTATAATTTATACCCAGACAGAAATATATTAAACTAAGTTTCATTTACAGTTTCAGTTGCACAAGTTTGAGTTACTCAAGATTAAACCAAGAATGCAATTTATTCTGAGGGCTGTGAATTGTATTTACACTGCATCAGGAAAGTAGTTATGGCCTCCTTATTTGTGCCAAGTCCGTGCATATGGCCCATAAGTGCTAAGCCTTTTTAGTCTGTGAATTTAGAAAAGTCTATAGCCAAATGAAATAATACAAATGCAATTTGATGTAAAAATGACCTAGAAATAACATACAGATAGAACTTTTCATTCAAATGTCTGAAAGCATTGTAAATATTAGATCAGGTTCAAAATTCCTCTGTGAGGTATATCCAGAGATTAAAAGATTTTTAAGGCTAGTAGCAACAACTAAGATAATCTGTTTTATCTCTTGTATAACACAGACCATAAATATTCATGTAGTAATTCTTGAATCAATCTAGTAACTTTAGGTTTTATGAGTATTGCATGTCTGTTGAGGCGTGAGGAAAGTGAAATATGAAACACTTATAACTTGTCTGAGGTCACATACTGTGTTAGCTGAAAAGCTAAGAAATGCCCTTTGATTTCATTGGGAGCTTTGGAAAAATAGAATTAATTAGAGGAGAAAGAAAATGAAGTCTGCAGAGCCGAAACCGTGGTCAAAAGAGTATATGCTACCACCATACACTGTTTGTAATACAGAACTTTAACTGCAAATATCTTGGTAGGTTTTTTTCATTTCACACTGGCTATAATTGTGTCTCCTATTGCAATAAATACATATCTCTAAGCAGTTTCACGCAGCAGCTAAATGAAATTATATTGAGACAGCTGAAAAATTACACAGCAGTTAAAATGAAATTAATAGCCCTAAAAATAGCTATGCATCAAATCACTTTGAAATGTCCATTCCATAAGAAATGATAGTTGAAACATATGATTTACTGATTCTAACAAAAGAAATTTCCCCAATTAACTTTGCAGCAAGGAACTGTTATTGTACTTGAAGAGGGATGTAGTATATCTTGTCTCCTATGTGACTTATGTGACTTCAGTTTCTTTGTTGATAATGGCTGAGGAACAGTTATAATATTTTCTTGTAAAGTATCTAAAAAGGGAGGCATGGATGCAATCACAGAGTGCTTCTGTTGCAAGGCCATGGCTTGGGCAGAACTTCACAGTGCCAGAGCAGTGGGGATAAGGGATTCTGATATAAAATAGGAATTCATTGATTTAAATGTACGATTAACAGTTCTTCTGAGGTTTTATCACCTTTTAATCTTCTGTATAACTGTTTATTAGCTCTTTAATGAATAGTCTTGATACTCTTGAGGCTCCTCTGTTAGAGCTGCGGAGAAAAAGCTTTGCTCCCTCTGAGTAATAGGGAGCAGACGGCCTTTTATTTACACCTGCCTAAAAAGAACAATCTCTTTCATTAATCCTCAAGGTTTCCAGAGTCTTTCATCAAATTTACTGTCACCGCAATTTATGGTTTTCAATATTAATGGTTACTCTTTAGCCCAGAATAAAGGAACTAATACTTGTATGAATTTCAAAGAAAAAAAATTGAATGTCTACTCATTTAGTTCTGTATAACTTATTTACACAGGCAGTCATTGTTTCCTGGGAGTGACAGGTGTTAACTATGCTATTACTGATTCCAAAAATCAATAAAATATTCACTCAGTATTAGCAATGTGTGAAACCTGGAGAGACAAGCAGAAGTTTTTCAAAGCATGGATTTAGAAGGGACACTGAGTCAATCTCAGTCTGTGTTGGCTGGTTGCATTCTTGTGCTTCAGCAGTGAATGTAACAGAATAATGCAACTGAGTTTCAGACACTTGTGGTGTCTCTTCATGCTGTTATACAACACAAAATAGGTAATATAAAGACTATGCATTATACAATACATTGTGCAGAAACAACAGAAAAGTAACTGCACACACTTAATGTAACATCAAGACTGCAATAGACCTCCACATCTGAAATGGGCAAAGGCAGTTGCTTCGGTACTTTTCCTCAGTGATGAAATGCTTTAAGCTCACAGATACGTGTGCAGGCTTACTTTGGCAACAGCTACCATTTCAGGAGTCTGCTTTGAGTTTGCCTGTTAAAGGATTCAAGTGTACAAACTGGATATTTACTTCCTTAATGGAAAGTGCACTGTGTTCCTCTTTCATCAATCACTCTAAGTCTCTGTTATAAATCAATTTTCTTTTAACAGGAGATCATATACATTATACACGCAGCTATTCTATAAACTAGAGAAGTAAGGTGGGATAACTGTAGACTGTATTTCCCTAATGTTTCTTACATGATTAATTGTTTTATTAATGATTGCAGACCTGTAAGGGAATTTTCTGTCCCTAGAGGAGTCAATGCCTTCACATACTGTGGAAAGGCAAAAGTCGTCGTCACTGGAGGTAAGTATTGGGATTTTTTACAAGAGATTGTGCTGTTGTGAATTTTTTTCCCCAGTTAGATAAGATCAAATACAGCTGAGATAGTGTCTTAAGAATTTAAATAATGGCTTCTGTCTTAAATTATACGAAACAAATGTCTTGCTTTTAATTGCTTGGGAGCCTTACTCTAAAAAGATATACTTCCTGACAGAAATCTCTCAAGGGCTCTGTCTGGGTTTGATTCAAGTACCCTTTATGTAATAAAACAGGAGAAACAGTATGTTGAACTACTCTAAGGTACCTTTTCAAGCCACAGTGGTGACTGTCTTAGCCAGGTTATACAAATTATTCCTTGCAATATCAGCAGGGCTTTCATCCTGTCACTTTTGGCCATCCTTTCCTATCTCAAGGAATCACGTTGGCCCATCTTAACACTTTCCATTGGTCTTCTCTCTGATCATGTTCCTGAAAGTGTTACTGTTTTTTCTTTCCCCTAAAACAGACTGCAGAAATAGCACTCTTACATCCATTTCCTCCCTGTTATCCAATAATTTTTTGAGCCTTTTACTGCAGTGGTCATATTTGATGCTGCAGAAATATGGTTGAAGGATGGCAGCAGTCTTGTTTTTATATTCTGTTTGACAGGGTGGTGCCCTGGAGTGACATTGATGCTGCCTTTCTACAAGTCTTCAGTTTGAGGGTTTTGCTCAAAACTTTGTTAAAAATAGCAATAATACACACAGAAATTCTTATGTCTATATTTAATAATAAGAAAAAAATAGCCAAGGCTCTGCTGTGCAGCCTTGATAATATACACAACAGTAAAATAAACTTGAAAAAAAAAAAATAGAAAAAGACCTAGACATGGGAAATAATGCAATTCATGTTGAATTGTAACAGTTTACCAAGGGGAAAACTGTGACACATATCAGAATAAGTATCAGACAGTTCTATGATTTTCTAGATGCAATATTTAAAGGAAAAGCAATACAGCTATAGAAAAGTTATTAGTGAAAATGCTGAAGTTCAGCCTTGGAGGAGATATTGTTTACATTGATCACCTTGTCACAGAAAGTAATCTGGAGAAATTTACTGATGACATAAAGTAAGGAGGTCCTATAAAACAAAACGTGGTTACTATTTCCCACAGATAGAACTGGAGGATTTTACTGTAGTAATAAAACCAGGGTGAAGTGTCTGAATGGGACAGAAGGTCAATTACACAGGAAGTAGTAAAAGTTTCTTTTGCTCACTGAAAATTCTTCTTACAGAAATAGCAGAAGAGAAAAATCTGGATAAACTTCCTGAGAAAATAAGAACTGCTGAGGTAGGCCAGGCCAAAGGTCTGCCTAACCCACTCCTCCCTCTTTGTCAATGACTAGCAGGAAACACTTGTGGCACAGAGTAGGAATAGGACAATCATGCAACAGTACTCACCCTAGGTACATGTGTTAGTTGAAATATCTGTTCTGCAGGCAACGAAGAATTAACTTCTCTGAATGTGACACTAGTGAAGCCTCATGTTGTATTGGAAGCCACTGTATGGTTGATATGAACCATCTTTGAGAAAGATTAGTTGAATATGGAAAAAGAGTAGGAGAAACGTATCACATAGAGACTAAAACCATTGTGCAGAGGTTAAAGTGTATTTTCTGTAACCTAGCAAAGTGAAAATTAACAAGGATGACATTTTATCATCAGTTAATATTGATGTCTATTAGAGCAGAAATCAGAGCAGTGATCTTCTGGAAGTCTTCAGAGTAGTAGCAGTTGCAGAAAGAAATATTCTCGTCATTTTTCAATAGAGCTTGTAATTTCTGAAATGTAGAGAACGCTTATTTGTCTGTGATGTTTGGAGGATAGACTTGGAATACAGAACATCCTATTCCATTTAAAGAGATACCTAATCAGTATATTTTAGGAGCAGATGAATTTTCTCAATACTGAATTTTAATTTGTCTTTACTTTCCTTATACAAAAGTAGAGAAGGCATGGGCAACATGAAAAAATTTTAATAATACTGTGTTCAAGGACTCTGTAATGACGATTGTGATGATTTTGAAAAAGTATAAGAATTTGTACTTTCAAAAATCTTCACATCTATTCGTAATATCTACATACCCTTGAGTTGGAATCCTGTCTTGCTTGTTCACTGACCAGCCTTTGTCTTCCTGTTAAAAGGCATCCTCCTGCCTCTCAACCTCATTTCCAGAGCTTAGCTCTGTTGCTTCCCTTGAATACAAAAGGAAATTATTCCTGAGCTGGATTACTGAGAGTCACAGGAGACAGTGGAAATGCATGGCCAAAGACAAAGACTGGGTGGGATCATCTCTTTCAATTTCACTGTGAAGTTAGATCAGCCAGGGACTACTATGAAGCTGCACCCAGAATTTAGAATGATGCTGCAGGTCCTGAGAGGTCCATCTACTAAAGCCTTCAAAAGCTGAGCTTTAGAATTCTGGGCTCTGTTAATAGAATACACTGCTCACAATGGCATAGCACACTGTCAGGCCAGAGCACAGTGTTTGCCTCTGTATCTTAAAAGCCACCCCTCTCTTTTGACTGGATGCGAAACACACGTTGATGATTCAGCTAATGAGAGAATTAAACTTTTTAAAATTAACATAATCTTGTTAATTACGAACCCTGCAATTTTATTTGTAATATATCCTAAAAATCAAAGACCAGAACAGATAAATATTCCAGGAATCATAACATATAGATTCCTTGGTGACATGTGCAAACATTTGTTAAAGCTGTGTTTATATGTCACATTCAGCAATTAAAATAAAAGAAAAATCCAACCTTTGATGGCAGGCTAGCTTCTAAAGTATTTAGCAGGGATAAACCTGCTAACCATTTTACTAAGCCCGAACTTAATGTTATTTAGCCAGGTGTTTATAGCACAAATGATATGCTAAATACTGTGATACATTATTACAGTGACTATTAGGGGTTGGACTTGATGATCTCTGAGGTCTTTTCCAACCCAATCGATTCTATGATTCTATGATTAAAAAAGTCATGTTTTAATACCCTTACACTTCCATCATTTATTTAGGTGTTTTTAATTATGCTTAGGAGTTTGTCAGTAATGTGACACAACCTAATTTTGTCTTTCAGATATTTCATATTTATAATAATAAGATAAAAGCAAACCTGGTACTGAGTTCATTTTTTTATGCTAAAAGCTAGACTTTAACCAGTAAAATTATAAAAGCCTCATAGTGGTCTAAAATATGAAGCCCACAGTAGTTTAAAATAGCTTCTTTTTGTAGCATTTTGCATTAATTTTATGTTGAATGGTAAAGTGACATGTTTTTCTTCTTATTCTGGATTCATGTCAATTCCAGCTATGTCTTAATCATCACCTCTGGGAACAACTGCAGTTAAAATCAAATTAGATATGCATATAAAAAGAAGAGATGATTGGTTTTCAATGATACATCAGCTTCTAACCCTATTAGTTCTTCAAATCTGGCTACTGTTTTCCTGAGCAATGAAGCAGAGGAAAAACTAGTGATTTCTAAATCTAGCAGTAACAGATTAAGACTGATAAAAGTGACTCTGTGCTTGTTCGGTATCCTTTGTGAATTTCTGGAACAAGTGAAGTACATTTTCAGGAATTCCCAGGAGTCCTAGTCAGAGAGATCACATCCCAGAACTCCTCTAGCATTAGCTCTCAGAAGCATAGCAAACTCTTTTCTATGATGCAGTCTAAATTTAAGAAGAACATACGAAGACAGACAAGGCAGCACAAAGAAGAAAAAAAACTTAGATATTTGTGAGTATGATAAACATTTGAATTTGTGCAAGTTTACCAGATGTCTAACTGTTCTGAAGAGGTTTTGCAGATGTTATAAGTCAAGATTATTTAAAAGACAGACCTGAAGGAATAACAATTTGTTATAATTGTTTTCACGGGTAAGGGGTTTCTTCTGCTTGAGAGTAGCAGCTTAGAAAGAAACCAGGCATTATATTTTTATTTTCTGATCTATCAGAGGATGCCAAGCTGAGCCTAATATTTCTCCATTCAAAAATGTTAGTGTTCTCAAGTGGATTTCAACACCACTGAAATGCAGACATCTCAGCAGACTTGTAATAGAATAAAAATTACAAAACTGCAAGCAAGAGAGACAGTTTGACAAAGCGTCACATTTTCAAAGAAGGTATTGGAGTCCATACCATGTAGCCAGAATAGAGCTGTGGTTGTAGAATCTGACCTTTAGAAAAGCCCTAAACATCTGCTTTTATAATTATTCATCTTGGAAGAGACTGCATTGCACTAAGGCCATTTTGTTTCAGATCATTGATTTCACAAAATGTTAAAAAATTGCTGTTGGATATGTAGACAGATTGTCTTCTTCAAGTTCTTCTTGGATGTGTTTAGGACCTACACTTTCTGTGTCAGGATTCTGAATCCTGAAGGCATTTTTGGAGCACAGACCGAATAAATGTTCCAGGAAATGTTCCAGTGAAGCAGTGAATGTTAGGGCCAATCTGGCACTAGTCCAGAAAGAAGGAAGAGAACAAATCTACTATACCATAATCTATTATTATCTCCACACTGGTGAAAGGAACTAAAATTAATCCATTATTTCACATGAAAAGCAAACAATATTTTTAGTCTAGGGAAAGGTTTTCTTTCTTAATGGCACTTTTTCTTCCTGTTAATATCTCAAGGAAATAAGATATATAAGTGATTCTACTCTTAAAATAAACTCTCTGTGCCACGATTATAGGGCACTATCCTCCCTTTTAATCATCTGCCATCACTTCAGGAGTATAAAGAACAGAGCAATTAGGAAGACTAAGAAAGATTCCATTCCTCCAAAGTGCAGCAAGCAGGTAGTCAAGTTGCTCTGATACTGTCAACAGCTCCTACCTCATTCATCATCATCCTATTACATGATAGTTTGCATCAGAGGTTGCTAAGAGGGATGTTGTCGAAGCAATGTCTGTTTCCTCTGATGTTATGATTGATCTTATCAGTCTCACTGACGGCTTCTGTCTACTGTATTTTGTGTCCTGTTGACTTCATGGAAGGTTTGCTAGCTGAGTTTTACTCCCATGGACTTCTTTCTCAATAATGTATACTCACCTGGTCACAAGGGTTCTGCTAACTTGCAGGATATGTCTAGGATGGCCCAAGGCAACATCTGAGGAGGTTAGCATGGACCTACCACGTTCTGCAATTTCCCCATCAAAAAGAGCTTCATAAACCACTTGTGCAGTTGTAACCCATTTAAGCTACTTCCTGCCATGCTTACAGCATAGACAGATTATCTAGGGTATTTTTGCCTGAAGATTAGCCTGAAAAAGAAACTGGTTCCCCCTGAAGTTACAACCAGTCAGCTACTTTGCCATGGCTCTCCTTTCCTCTGCGAAGTTCTCCCTCCATCATGCGGGTACAGCTGTTTGCATATTTGAATTCTCAGTCACACTTGTGAAATGAGCTGGCAAAAACCAAAATAAATTTCTGTTGCAGCTATTTTTTGAGGAGATCATTCCTCCTGTGACCCTCTCTCATTTAGAGAGAAGCCAAATAAACAGGGGATTCAGTTTAACTGAGGGAACAATATTGTTTAATGGAGAAAAAGGGAGATAGGGTGCTCCTAAATGAATCACATCTTGCTGTATCAAGAAGGAAAGGAATAGATTTCTGGAGAGAGATGGATGGACTGACTAATGACAGTAGGTTGAAGAAGCTTAAGGAAGATTATTAACAAAACTGAGTTGAACATTTGTCTTGAAGTTGGATGAATATTCTCTCTTGCTAGTCTGTGTTTTTTTAACTTTTTGCTTTTCAATTTAAGCCAAGAGAAAACTAAAACTCAAACTGAAGTCTAGATGAAATGTGGCTGTTTCCTTTATTATGTGGCAAAATAGAGTGTTCAGCTAACTACATATAATTCATACAATTGCAATATTTACCAGGAATTGAAAGTTAAAATATCAATTAATTAATCTGAAATTTAAACTGGCCACATGTTCTCTTAAAACTCCTGCAAAAAGTATTAAATACTTCAGCGCACTAGGTACAACTGTGTTTGCAGTTATATATGTAAACCCAGGAGTATACTAATACATTTTTAACATCTTTCTGTTCAAGACTAGCTCAATCATCAGTAATTACAGTTTCCTATCTGCCCTCAACTTCCATGCCCATTTGCCTTCCTTTCTACACACTCAACTTCTTCCACAGAGGTGGTTATCCCTTCTTGTTCTGGCTAAGTGGACACAAAAATTATTTTGGCATTTTTCTAAACTACATTTTTAAAGGAAAAAAAATTCTAAGCCCCAGTTCTATTTCTGTTAAAGTATTCTGCTCCTATGAGACTAGTCCATGTAGTCCAATTTAGTGTCTCTGCCATGCCTCTATCAAAATAAAAAGGCTTTGAATGGCTGATCAGTTATGTGTTTTTCTTACATGTTTGGGGATAAGCAATGAAACATAAGCTGGAATCCAGCCCCTAGAATGAAAAATTCACATCCTTACGTGGGAGTAGCCTACGTGAATGAAAGCAGAGACTTATCAACACTAATCTCTCCATTACAAAGCTTATTTGTAATAGCAGTGACTATTCAGTCTTTCTGACTATATATATATATATATATAATTTTTTTTTCCTTCAGGTAATGACAGAGTCCTTCGTTTGTGGAATCCTGCAATTAATATTAGGCCTACAGGGAAGCTATTAGGACACAAACATAGTGTTGTGGAAATTGTGACCAATGAAAAAGACCAACATGTCATCAGCCTTTCGTGTGCAAAGGTAAAACACTTTTCTGAATCTCATGGAAGTAGGGCTGGAGGAAGGATCCAGGGAACCACAAGCCTGTCAGCCTTACTCCATGCCCAGCAAAGTTATGGAACAGATCATCTTGAGGGTGATCACACAGCACATACAGGGCAACCAAGGGATCAGGCCCAGGCACCATGAGTTTAGGAAAGGCAGGTCCTGCTTGACCAACCTGATCTCCTTTTATGACCAGGTGACTCACCTAGTAGATGAGGCAGTGGATGTAGTGTACCTGGACTTCAGCAAAGCTTTTGATACTGTCTCCCATGGCATCCTCCCGGAAAAGCTGGCAGCCGATGGCTTGGACAGGGGCACTCTGTGCTAGGTTAAGAACTGGCTGGATGGCCTGGCCCAGAGAGTTTCTATAGATGACACATGGTATACCCAATAGCAGAGGGAACTCAACTGTAACAGGTTTGCTTCCAACCTATTTTGTCTATCCTGTTTGGATAGACAAGAACCAGCTATTACACCAAAGTGTGCAACTTTCCAAGGAACTTTTAACATTAAACAACATAAGCTGTTTCCACCTAAAAAGCAAAGACCAATTTGCTTTTCGACCTGCCTAACATAAGAAAAATCAAAATAGTTTTCTCTATTTCGTTTTCATCTTTCAGTGACTGTGATAGAGGAAGCCACTGAAGCAAAACAAGGACAGCCTATATATCTTCACTAAAAATAAGTTAGAGATATATCAGTGATCTCATGGAAGAATTGTGTCCAGGGAAAAAAAAAATCTCTTTATATGTAGATTTTACATTAAATGTTTGACAGAATAGCAGAACTAGGGAAAAGCAATAATTAATTAATACTTTTTCTGAACATTCCCAAAGTTAAATTTAATCTATAATGTATCAGATACCCATGTTAAAATAAAAGCTTTTTTATTGTGCTATTTTCAACTAAACTTACAGAACAAGCTGAAAAGTAGGGAATACTTTTTTAACTTAAGATTTGTAATCATTATCTGTGTTACATAATTGTTACATTTGAAGGCTCAGACTTATTTTAAACTTCATGGCTATTTTTTGAATTATTGAAAAGTTTCTTGACTTATTGTAGAGATATTTTTATGCTATATAAATTACAAAACTTCAGAACAGCACCATAAAGTTAAACCTAAAGAGTAATGCACTAGGGAAATATATTCCCATGATAGCAGAACCTGAAGGAATGTTGTAGTATTTCTTCTGCCACTTTCAGGTTAAACACTGTGTTCTTTAGATAGATGTGTATTTCCCAGACTCAGGTACTCTTTATACTGTCAAGGCCTCTGTCAGCAATGAAGTAAATTTTTGTATATTCTATGTGTTGTTTGGTTCTGTTTCCTGCAGGAAGTGATATGTGAATGACAAAAGCATCATCTTCCCAGTCAAGTTTAGTTTTTCATTTCTCACTGGGCATAAATAGGCATTGTTTATTACAAAAGTGACCGTGGTGAGAAAATTATAGTTTCACAGGTAGAAAACCAGAGCTTCTATCAGAGAGCCAAGGGGAGTTAAAGAAAGAAGGGAAATTTTTAAACATCATACAAGAAGAATACAAAACCCTTGGCATGTTACACTAGATAAACTCCTCTCTATTTTTAGCTGTTCTAAAAAGACCTTAAGAAATAGATAATATGCAAATCATTTATTAAACTTTCATTAAATTTGCATCTTGTAATCACAAGACATGGCCTTGGCTTGAGCCACTACTGTGTTTTGTGAAATAACATGCATGCCAGAATTAAGAAACTATTTTGTACTGTACTTTCATCACTTCTCTTGTAAGCAGACACATGCTGCTGATATTCAGTACTGTGGGCTCGTGGGTACCATTGGCATCTCACATCTTTTCTGCCGAAAGTAGAAACCTTAATTGCTAAAGAGATAGATTATATCTGTAAAAAAAAAAATTCAAATGTTTTGAGATTAGGTAATATGCTAAATGTCCTTGCCTTGGTTACTGACCCATGGGTCAGACAATGGACTGGACAGTGGGAATATGGGATATTCACAAGAAATACATTTAGAGAATATTTTTAGAGAAACATTTTCCCAAACCATTTTCATGTTTAAGTTAGATTGCATATATTGCACTTAACTTCTGGTTTTCACTCCCTGAAATTGTAACACATAATTTCCTATGATCTGTTCCATATAACTTTATGAATAAACAAGAAAGATAGATTCCATAAATATGAAAGAACAAGAGTTAGTGTTAATAGATACTATATGAGCTATATTTCTGGAGTCTAAATCCAACCAGGTGGAAAGCTACAAAACATAGTCTTCCTGACTGTATTTTAAAAAATCTAATAGTTAGTCCTTTGGTAGTCAGTTTTCTTTGGTACATTTGGTACATAGTGTTAACTTTCCATATTAAAAAGTGTAAAAATGTTTTAAAACAGGGAGGCAAACAAAAATTTTACTACCTGCTTTCGCATCCTTTGACCTCAAAGGAGAATTGAAACTGAAAGACTGAAAAGCCATACACAAACATACTCACAAGAATATCTCTGCAGCCCATATGTAATCTGATTTATACTGCAGAGTTCAAAAGTAAGGGATCACACTGGCTTCTGGTTTCAGACTTGTGCTGCAGCACTTGTGCAACCTGAAGAAGTAATGGGTGAATTAACGTTTCAAAACCTGCACTGAATAGTTTTTAAAAATACCACAAATGTTGTACATCTATTACAAGAGCACTAGGGGATTCATTTGATGGTATTAGCCTCAGCTCCATTCTATAGAACATTAATGTATGTCGTACTTTTTACAAAAATGTAAAAATGAACAAATCCTACACTGTGGTCTCTCAGCACTAGAGAAAAAAATTAGAGGTCACTAGGGATTTGTATTACAATGGAAGAGCTAGTTTAGAAGATTAACAGTCTTAGCATCCCAGAGCATGGAAAACAGAGTGGAACCCAAGAGAAGGAGAGGAAGGCTCAGTGTGTTAAGGAAGTATCAAAAGAAACATTCCATGCCACACAATGGTCAAGATACAAAACAAATGTCTCCATGAAGAGAACAGGATGATCATGCAGACCTGAAATCAAAAACTAAAACTTCATAAATGCAAAGAGTTTTTTCCTGAAGTGCAAGTGTTCTTCAGAAACATTAGGTTACTCTCAACTGCATGTTAGATTAAAGGCAATTAAGTTATCCAAGAAGTTTAGGAAAGCAGACATAAATAAACTTCTATTATGTTCATTTTTAAGATCTCTTCAGCCATATGTCAAAAATTGTAAATAGAAATAAGTGAAATACTTTTAACACAAGGGTCAGTATTAAGCACTGAGGGAGACTGTCCCAGTGACATCAGTAATGAGGAAGTACATTGTTGCCTATTTCTTGTAAGGCTTTTTAGCACGTTTTATTTGTGTTGTGCAAGCAATTGATTTGACAGCTGCAAGTATTTCAGGTGTTTTCTGCGGCTGAAATTTTTGATTTTGAAGTATGTTTTTAATTTCAACTCTGTGTGTCTTTTTATTAAGAAATATGACCACACAATAGCTTAACCTTTTTGTTCTGCGATGCCTTGCAATACTTAAACAAACAAACAAAAGGCAATCTGATTATCTGGAGATCTGATTGTTGAATATGACACAGATCAATACCTACACAATGTTTGTTTTATTCAAGTTATTTTGAAGATGCATGTTCAGAGGACTGCTCTGCTTGCTTTTCACCTGTTGCTAAATGGTCTGACTGGATTTCACTTAATCTGTTCTGACACTGCTCAAGTCTGTTCATATGACTTAACTTGGTGAGGCAAACGGATGATTCTAGAATTGCAGATTACTCAGCAGGCCTTGGCTCTGTGTAAGCACTGCTCAGCAATAACAGAAACATCTCTATATTATCATCGCTGTGTTCAGCACAAATCCAAGACACAGTCCCGTGCTATTCACTGAGAAGAAAATTGACTGTACCCCAGCCAAAACCAGTACACTTCCCTAGATGAGTTCCACTCGTCCGAGGAGAAACATCTGCTAACTGAGCAGTGCTGCCTTCTTGCAGCGTCTTTTTCTTTTTTTTTTTTTTTCCTTTGGTAGATCTGCAGAGAGAGCACACTTGGGTCACTTGTCATAAGCAGTAAAGCCCATGACACATTGCACTGAAACTTGGAATCCATATGAATTGTTTCAAGCAGACTTTTTTATTTATACTGTGGCATTTTGGCCAGTATGCAACACAGCTTTCTGGAAAACATTGAAGAAATCTCTGTGATATTTAATTTAACTGAAAACAAATTGTTCTGAGCCAGTAATAACAAAAGCAAGTTCTTATTATGACAATAATTAAGAAACTATTTTGGAAGTTGAATTCAAATGATGGTTCCATTTAAGAAAATAAAGATTTCTTTAGCTATTTCAGCACATAAGCACTCTGTTTGCTCCATTATTATAAGGATTTCTTGTTAGAAAGGAGGCTATTAAAAATGTTGAATTCTCCTATCACAAAAATTAAACTTATTTTCTTGGGTTTATAACATATGAATAACTACAAATTAGGCAGAGCCATAGGTTTGTAAATAATTTCTGTATGACTTTTAGTCATATGAATTAGTATTTCCATAGGAGTGGCACTGAGGTAGAGGAGAGGGCCCAGGCAGGGATTGTCATAATTCCATGCTGCTGAACTTGCTTCAGAAAAAAATGTTCCTGGAAATAAATTGGCTCTTTATCTTCCAGATTGTGAAGCCCTTAAGAGATAACAGTGTGCATAGGTGCACTTACCGCTGTAGTCCACAACCATGACTTTTTCTTCAGCCCTTCGGTTAAGTGAATTTACTAGAAGATATGAAATACTGATGAGATCTATGTGTTCCTAATCATAGGAACATGCTTAAAATCTTGTGCTGAGATTTCCCACAACAACAATTATCTATTAAATTATATGCCACAGACCAACAGGAACCACATTCATCATGACTACGCTTACAGTGTGTCCGTCTTGACTTATGTTTTGCTTGAAAATATTTCCAATAAGTAATCACTGTTAAATTTGTCTGAACGTATTAACTCATCCTTTGTGTCATTGCATCAAAATACGGAGTCAGGTTTTTATATAACGTATGGACTCTTCACTAAAGTGCCAGCACATTGCAGTCATAGATTGGGTTATTGGCATAAAAGTAGAAGTGTATGTATGTAACTGTAAATACAGATGTATATAACTCTTTGATTGGAATTATTCTCCTGAAGCCACTAAAGCAATTTTCAGGAAACACTTATTCCAAGATGGCTGCCACAGCTTATTTCTTGATTTCTGATTGAAATTTCATTGATATGTATCATTTAGGAGTTATAAAAAGAGGAATGCATTTCCCACTGTTAGAACTATTTTATATCTTTTTTGCTTTGGTCTGGGGGAGTACAGAGTAAAATAATATGGCTTATTCAAGCACTAAAGCAACATTTTTTTATTGATGAGAAATGCTGGTAGAATATGTAAGTCCTTTAAAGAGTGCCACCTTTGGACTTGAAATTACAGCTAAGAATCCTCCTCAGATTTTTCAGGATACACTGGACAGACAATGAACTGTGACATGAGTTGGATGTTTCAAGCCAGGCTAGGCAAGACTTGTGTAAAGGTACTTGATCTGTCTGGTTATTACATTGGCACTACAGCATTTTTCTACAAATACCAATACTCTATATTCATAGAAATGGCTATACCTTTTCTTTAATGGGCCCAGTCAGCTGAAGAATTACTTTTACAGAGTGTATGTTAATACGAGAACAATCTGTGGGTGAGACACATAAAACTGACCTGATGCTCCAGCTCAGATAGAAGAATGCTGCATAGGAAATCTCTGCTGTATTTATTTTTTCCTCTCCTTCCTGTCACTCTTCCCTTCATTGCCCTCTATATTCTCTGTTGTTAGTTTTTTACTTTTTTCCTGCATCATGAAGCATTTATTACTCCATTTTTTCATATAATAGAACTGTTTGAGTGCATTCAGGAAGCATTGAGGGGAGAAAAAACACTCAGAGGGACAGGGGCTATTAAACCTGGAGATGTGGTAGGAAGAAGGCCATTATCTGAAAGATGATCTTACAGTCTGTGGAAACAATAAGGTTAAGGCTAATGGCAGGGCCCAGACCTGACTGTATAGCCCTTGTACTGAAGGGGCTGGGAAGCAGCGACAACCACTCTCTCTCACTTAGTGCAGGCTGGGAATCCACAACTAGAACAGTGGAAGCTACAGCTTCATGTCTTGCCTACTTGAGTTGTTAATGGAGGTCAGAAAGCCAAAATTTGCTACACCAGTTGCTTCACTGATTTTACTACAACATCTCCTGTGATGGGTTTGGTTGAATTAGGCTACGTCAGTGAGTCATGTGAGCAAGATCTGAGCCCACAGTTGTCAACTCATAAAAACAAACAGTTTTGTTTGGAGATCAGTAGGGCTAATGTAAAGAGTATATTCCCAGCCTTTATACCACTGTACAGCATCATTTGTAAACACCACAAAGCCTTTGTTTTAAATCAGTGAAGGGAATTTTCTCTGGTTTTTTTCCTTTTTAGAAGTAATTTCATTTCTGGGAGCTAAACCGAAAGAGCAATGCACACATTTACATGTGGCAGGAAAGTAGTGCAGTAAACAGGGATTTCTCAGATCTCCATTCTGGGGCATGTGAGGTTATCATTCCATGCATAATTTCTTCAAAATTTGATGCAGCCAACATAAACATGCAATTACATAAACACTTCCCTGCTAAATTTGCCCATCCAAAATTACTCTGTTATACCTAAGTTATCTTTATTCTTACGGAACCTCAGGGCAGGTTTTTAGCATTTCAGGGAAGATAAAGGGAAGTAAGATATGTTATTAATTTTTGTATTTTCTGATTTTTGCAAATTAACTCAAACCTTAATGTTATCAGCCTCCAGTCCTCTCTCCCCAGATCTGCTTATTGGCAAACCGGCTGTGCAATATCCCAGTGGAAAGTCATATGTATCTTTTGTTTGCCTGAAACTGAGTAGGTGATTGTATCAATGCTGGTTAGTGTGGATGTTTGTCTAACTTGTTTTGAAAGCACCTGACATTGTTTTAAGGGTATATTTATAGTACAGTCATTTGTCTTCCTGAAAAATGAAAGCAGCTCAGCTGGAAGCACAATGCTTAATTTATGTGAAGCCGTTGCTAATCATGGCTGTTACTAGAATGTACTGTATATCAACAATATTAAATTTAATTTAGATAATTTGAAAAAGAGGCATTCAGAAAATCTGTTCCAGTCATTCTTCACAAAAATTATGTGGCCACATCTATATAAGGTACATTTTTTACAACTTTACTTGTACATTCAAGGTACAACTTAGCTTTGAAAGCTAAAGTTGCCTTGCTGCTGTGCTTTTATTGTCTTCAGTTTATTTGTTTCTCCCAGATATTAAGAATTTTATTCTCCTCTTATATTGCATAATCCTTCAAGAAAATGTAATATTCTTCAGAATTTTCATGTAACTTACTCGATTTTCTGTTATTTCCTCTCCCATTTCCCATAATTCAAATTACTTTGTGTCTTGGTTAGTCTTTAAAAAAACCCTACATAATTAGCTTATGGAAGTCTCAAGAGATATCTCAGCAATGTATATAAATATCAGAAGGGAGGGTGTAAAGAAGATGGTACCCGGATCTTTTCAGTGGTTCCCAATGACAGGACCAGAGGCAATGAAAAATGAAACACAAGAGGTTCTGTCTGAGCATCAGACACTTCTTTTACTGTGAGGGAGACCAAGTGCTGGCACAGGGTTCCCAGAGTGGTTGTGGAGTCTCTGTCCTTGGAGATATTTTGAATCCATCTGGACATGGCCCTGCTTTATGTGGCCTTACTTGAACAATGGAGTTAGACAAGGTGGCCTCCAGAGGTCCCTTCCAACCTCAGCTGTTCTGTTATTTCCTGAAAAAGTAAAATTAATTCAAAAACTGTGTCTAGGGTGAGAGAATATTCTAAGACTAGCTGAAGATGGACAGGAGGAACCTGACTGTTTTGTAGCTCTTCTGATCCAGGTGTTCATGGGCAGCCATCTCTCTGTCTTACACCTCTTGCTTCCTGTTTCTGACTCCCACACCATCTAAATGTCCACTGAAACTGTTCTCCAGAAGTGTTGAGTATTATTTTATCTTTGCATTAGTGGTCTGCTATATCTGTTGTTAGCACACCACATGCACAGTACTGAGACAGACATACAGATCCTTCACACACTCAATTGCAGCACCCAGTAAATATCCTTCAGGCTCATTACTATGTAATTAGACAATTGCATATAATAGTTTAATTTCTCGCCAGGATCCATTCATGTTTGGGAAAAAAAACTTTATATGTTGCCAGTTTAATCATACTATCTGATGAAGTGATTTGAAATGGTCATAATTTTGAACTTCGCCAAATTACTGTCTGTATGAGGCACTAGTTATAGTACCATCTACTGCACCACATTGCATTAATATGCTTACAGCTAAATCCTCTTTGCCTTAACCTCACAAGTAATCCCATTGACATTAATTTGTTCCTAAGTCTTCTTACTATTACAGGGAGTTGTAGCACTTTGCAGGATCACCTTCAAGGATCACAAGACACACATCGGCACTCTCTGCAGATAACTTGGTCTATTAAATAACTCGGCAAGCAGAACTGCATTTTGACATTCATGCCTGGTGATTTTTGTCTTTGAGGGCTCAGGTGTTCTGTATGAATTTGTAAATTTTTGCACTTAGACCATGGAGCTTTCAATGACCCCCTCAAACAATGTAGTAAATAGGGGAAGATAAATTAAAGACTTCAACAGAAAATCAGCTTTAATTGTTGCTTCCTCTTCCTGTCTATGCCTACAGTGAATGCTGTGGCTAATGCAACTTCTTTCTGCCCCAAGAGTGTTTGGATTTGGGGTTTTCCTGCATAAATGTTTCTTTTTCATAAGTAGGCTTGCATAAAGACTTACAGCATCACCATTCTGTGATTGAGGAAAACTGACTTCTTCAAAAAACAAATATTCCTTAACTTACAAGAATTATCAGCATGATGTGAGAGTTTGGAAGCACTAAAAAAGTGTTATTATTTTCTGTAGAGAGCTGTTGAGATATTTTCTGCAGAGCAGTGTTTTAAAGTCACTTTCTTATTCTTAACTAGCAGTAATTTGAAGGGATTATGTTTTGGCAGGGGAAGAGGAAGGACCAAACCTGGATTTCTTTAGTCCTTCCCTATCTCAGTTAATTACAGATAGAAAGGAGAACAAGAGGATTTTCTTCTTCTAAAATCAAAGCATATTTCCACAGTGGCATCTTCATAAAAACCCAGCAGGAGATAAATGTTCCTGAGCCTAAACTTTATTGTACTAAGAGTACAATGTACTAAGAGCATAGAAATGATTTATTTACCAATTTTTTTCTGGCCCTATTTCCCATCTTTCTCTGTTTCCCTCTGCTCTTCATGTTTTAGTTGTTAAGATGAATCTTTTGCTCTGTCTGTGTGAGTGGATTAAGAACATTAGAAGAGAGGTGTGTTGCTGGTTTTACATGCTCATAAAATAAAGGCTTTAAAGTTGATGAAAAAGATATTTCAGGCTTCTTTCTATGTTCTGAGTTTTAGGGCTTAAAGGAAGGTTGTGCTCAAAAGAAAAGTGTTTATGAATGCAAATATACACATTTAAATTTTTTAAGGGATCTCAGAAGACTTTGGCAAGAACCCCCACTGAATTATGGAGGGATTTGGTTCCCAATTTGTATTAGTGTCTGTGGAAATTCCATCTCTAACTATATGGTTTTTCCGTTAGGTTGAAAAATGAACAACACAAGAACATCCCAAAACAGAGGGAACTGATCCAGACTGCAGTCCTGGAGAGGGTAACAGTATAGTTTGCTGAGGCTGTTGCAGCCAAGATAGGAAAGAGATGCAGTGTACATCCAGTGAGTGCCAGTTACTGACTGTGGGAAGAAGGCTGTCCACAATGTGGGAAGAAACCCTCCTCTGCTAACTCTTAAAAAGGTCTCTCTGTGGGTCAAGGCCAATTCTGCTAACAGCTAAACCAAACCAAGTTTTTCACTAATGTAATCCACTGTTGTAGATATAATGTTTCTGGAAGTACAGCTCAAATTTTCCTGTAAGGTGGAAACAGTGGGTTGTTTCCACAGTATTGAAGCATTTTGCCATAAAGAATATGTTTTCAGAGGTCTTCAGGGATTCCTGGTATTTCTCAGGCTGCTGTGGGAAATTCTTCAATAAATAAGTAGGACAGTAAAGTTACTGTCAATGAAATGCTCCTCAAGCATCTCGCCCCAGTCCCCTCCTAATTTCTAAATAAGCATGCCTTTTGTTGCCTTTCTTTGCGCATGAATTCATGCACAGACATGTAGGCTGATGCAGATGAACAGCAGTGACATTGTATCTCAGGGCCATGCTGGTGACTCCTTGTGTCGGAGTTACTCATGTGGAACACTGGTTTATGTAATCTCCCCATCCCTGTCCATAGGCTGGGAAAAGGAGGCAGCCATAAGGAAGGGAAGAGATTTGTGAACGCTGTGATGTGTCTAGGTTTTTGCTGTCACTCTAAATGACGGCATTTTCTTAATGTGGTGCTGGCATTAACAGCTGAACAAGCAGCAATAAATAGTGCAAGAGACACTTATATTCATTTGTGCTGTAAAAACCTCTTCTTATTGCTTTGATAAAACATCAAATCCATATTTCACTTACTGATGAACTTAACTCTAATATTCCATGAGACTTTTAGAATCATCTTCACTTTTGTTTTGTGTAACTTCACTAACTCTGTAACAGATCTGGGAAATGTTTATGAAAAGGTTATTATATCCCTGTTCAGTGATTTATGATTTTCACCTGATCTCTCTGATATCACTGATATCTCCATAGATACCTACTTCTGATTAATCTTCAGCTCTTACACCTGTTTTTACATGCTCTAATTGTGAGTGTACCAGAATTGAGCTTGGTGATCCACCTGCAATATTGCCCCAACTTTCTCAACTTTCATCACCGATTACTTTTCTGGTTTTTGCTGGTCTACTGTCAGCTGGATGAAAAGCTCCATAATTTTGTTCTATTCAAATGGATTTCCTTTTTCAAGTCTTCTCAATGCCTGTTTTACTTTTTCTATGCTTTAGAAATTGCATGTCTGAGTGAACTCCTGAAATGTAATCACAAGTTGATAAGAGGAATGTGATGGACATGATTCTTTTGACTCAGTACTGTCTCAGAGAAAATTTAATCTCAGTAAGAAGTTATTCAGTCTTTTCTTTTTGAGTTTTCCTGAAAACAAACAAAATATTAAGGAGAAATTTTCTTCTACTTCACATTCTGAAACAGTCATGCATGAATTTCTCTCTGATGCCAAAGTTGCTCTGTTTAAGCCCTGATTGATGTATCTGATTCTTCCTTTCCTTTTCTGAATTTTGCTGGATCCTCTGTAATATCCTTTAAAATCAGGTTATGACTTTTGTTGCCCACAACACTCAGAATATTGATAAGAGCATTGTATCAACATGTGTCTTTGTGTTAAAATCCCAATTAAAAGTGCAGCCCCACCTATAGTAGCATAATTGAATGAATACAAATAACTTGCACAAATGCCTATATAAAAGTCACCACAGTTTTAGCAGGTAAATAAGAATTGCAGGCATATATGATGACAGAATAACTTTTGAGAGCATAGCAGGGGTTTTTGCACCACACTGAAAGCCATGGGATCTGAGAAATTAAATCATGGATTCTTGCAATATTACAGAATCACAGAATATGCTGAGTTGGAAGGGACCCACAAGGACCATCAAGTACAACCCTTAACCCTGCACTGGACCATCCCTGAATGTCACACCATGTGCCTGACAGCATCATCCAAAAGCTTCTTGAACTCTGTCAGGCTTGGTGCTGTGACCACTGCCCTGGGGGGCATGTTCCAGTGCCCAACCACCCTCTGGCTGAAGAAGCTTTTTCTAATATGCAACCTAAACCTCCCCTGACACAACTTCAGGCCATTCCCTCAGTTCTGTCACTGGTCACCACAGAGAAGAGATCAGTGCCTGCCCCTCCTCTTCCCCTCATGAGACAGTTGTAGACTTAAGAGCAGTTTGCATGGGGTAGCAGTAAGTTCAACACAGCTTTTGAACAGGAAGGATGAATAAGTGATGCTAACATACGATTATTGATGAGCAATTCAAGAGTTTAAAGCAGGTGCTGTGTTTTCTGTTGAAATTGAAAGTAAGAACAAATACATGTAATCCCTGTAGTGCTTATCAGAGGATGGTACCCTGACTATGATTGGTAGCATTTTCCTATGGAGAGCACAAGAATTTTAAATGCATAAAAATGATACTTCTGCAATGTGTCCTGATCCTGATTTTCTCCAACATCTGCTGTCAGTCAAAAGTTTCAGGAATTTCTTTGTCTGAAATCTATCTGTGTACTGTTCCACACTATTTCATAGTTCAGTTCAAATACAAGTTTTTAAACAACTGGAATTTATCTGTATGTGACTGAAAATTATGACACAATGGAGACATCTTGTCATTAAGGAGTAGAACCAATTCGCATGAGATCTGGTTCTCCTGTGGACTTATCAGGTCAAGATTAAAAAATTCAGCCTTTCATGCTTGGTAAAATGGGTAAAGAGATACTTCTGATATTTTTATTGCTCATTTTGGGATGTACCATGCTTAACAATGTGATTTTTATTGGAAGCTATAATATTCCTGTCATAGAAACAAAACATAGTTGACAATCCAATCAGGATACAGTACTGGATTTTCTCCTCTCTCTCTCTCCCTCTAGGTTTTTAGAGTGTGGGATATACAAACCCTTGCACCGCTGCAGGTCTTCCATGCTAATCAAGGAAGTCCTGAAGAGTTGGATACCTTTCCCATGGTATTTGACAATGATCACGGCATACTTATCACTGGTATGTTATTGCAGTTGATGTATGAGAGCGTGCCCCTTCTCCTAGAATGCCATTTCCTTTATGGTGATTTCCTTTATGATCGCATACAACTGAAGTTGAGTTCAGGAATAGGGTATATGAGAATATACAGAATACTGCGAGGCAAGCGTATTTGCACACTAAGATCATTTTAAAGTGGGTTATATCTGGTGTTAATTTCAATACCAAAATATGCATGAAAATATGCAGCATAGGAATTAAATGCAAGAACCAAAGGAAATGGGAAAGGCTTCTCTGAAGGTTAGGTGAGCCTCCCACAGCAAAATTAAACTACAGATATTGCTCTATAGACTTGTCATTTCTTGAAAGCTACTAAGCTGCTGATCTTCCCCTAAAAATTCCTCTAGTACCCTCCTCTGATTTGGAGATCAAAACAGCAACATAAAGTCTTTGTGGAGCCTTCACAAGTATATTCAAACTCCTTATTTAACTCAGTAGCTACAGACAGCCCCACAATCTGTGGTGTCAACAGATGTACTGCTGAACTGATGAGGAATAAAATATTGTGGGAACTCACTCTGAGGTTTCTGGGCTCTGTTTCCTGACTCTGTAGCAGAGAGCCTGGAATCTCTGAGGGACCAGACCTTTGCAGTTGTCACTAAGGATGTTAGTGTTCTGTATCTAAGACAGAGACTCTTGAAAGCAGAAGGGTTTGTCTGTGACAGAGATGTAGTCACTGAAAAAAAACAGCTTTGAACTTCTTCTGGGGCTATAGAGACATGAGTCATACCAGGAAAATAAGGTAGTTATCTTTGGAGACAGATTTTTCTGTCCTTGGATTAGAAACAAGGCACAAAGCTTGCAAAGCTTGTCAAATCTGAGAAGATGAATGTGAAACATTTTGTTTTCAGTGAACTGGTAGTTTCTGCTGAATCTTTTGATTACTAAAGGATACAGATACTATGTTTAGTTCAAATTTAAGTTAGTGAGATTTTCAAGGCTTAGTAATGTAGGGAATATAAACAGATCAATCCTTGACAAAATGAGGTAACTTTGCCCTTATAAATAATGATTCTATAAGTGCCTAAATACTTGTAAAAATCTGGTCCTGGACTCTGTTAATGGTTCCATTAAAAGCCTAAGGGAATGTCTCCTTGTCTCTGAAGAGGGCAAGAGTCTGAGCCTATATTAATTAATTCTCATTGATATGTACCTGGCTTTACAGAGGAGATTTTCTCTTAGTAGTTCACTAGCATCCATAAATCACAGCTCACCTTCATGCTTCTTTGACTTTTGCCATTGCTTTCCTTCTGTGCCTTTTTCCAAGCTGCTGGCATCTGTGCCTGGATTTACACCAAGGATTTAGGCAATTTCATCCTTTGCTGTGTACTCACTGCTACTCCTCTGCTGGTAGATCAGCAGTGATACTGGAGCTGCAATGGGAGACTGCATGTGCACTCTGGCTTAAGAGTATTGTACAGACCTTGTCCTTTCATCTTGTTGTTCCCATCTGCTTCTGTCTTTCCAACTCTTCTTATTCAAGAGCACTGGAAGGTGTCTGGAAAACACCATTCAGACCCGCAGTGCTGTATAAAGGAAGGTACTGGAAAGACGTCATCATTGCCTGCAGATAGAATTGCTTTGTCTGTAAGAACAAAGCAGATACCAGAATTTATTTTAGCGATAAATCTCACAATTAGATTTTTATTTATTTGGGTTCATTCTATTCCATGCCAACCAACTCTGGGACTAGGGGATTTATGGCTCCTAGTAATTTGCGATCAGAGTATCATGTCCTATCAAAGGTGGGCAGATGGTTGTTTAAGGCAGGTAAATACTTAGCCATTGTTTAACTAGTGCTTTGTGGGGAGCATGTGTGAATGTTTTCTGCTTCAGAGAACAGGTATTCTGAAGAAACAGAAGATATTCCTTCTCCTCTTCAGAAGAACGCAAACAAACCCTATGTTTTACATAAAATCCTTTTATGTCCAGGGAAAGTAACTGATGCTATGCACAAAATATATATATTCTCACTTCTCTCACCCTGTGCAGGTTCAGATGTCATTGATATTTATCCCCTAGCTAACGTGATAGAAGATACAAGACAGCTGCCACAGACACATGAGAAAAGCATCAATGCTCTGATTTACAACCGGGCTCTTCACCAGATTCTCACCATTTGCACTGAGTCAATACTGAAGGTGAGTATAAGTTGTCACCATTTATACTGAAAAATAAAAGTCCCAGTGTCGTGGTTGGGGTGGTCAGAACGACATGTCTTCTTCTGAAAATTGGACCTTTATTGTAAGCACCACTGCGACTTATATACACTTTTTAGCTACACATGTTAATGCACAACTGGTTTTCCAGTTACATAAATAATTCACAATTGGATACAGGCACTGCGCATGTCAGACAGCAATAACTCAACATGACAGACAAGAAATCCATTCTATATTACAACTTTTCCTTCCGTGCTTGCCGCTTTACCTTAGTGCAAAAATTCCAACTTAGTGCAAAGATCCAACTTTTCTTTTTAACAGTGTGACAGTGCCCATCAGAGGTATCGAGAACATGTAGTTTTCATCAACTGTTGGTAGGTTAGATGGCAAGATTTGTAGGGAGAGGTAGCATCTTTTATTGGGCCAGCTGGTGATGCATGCCATTCCTGTGGAGAAAAGCTGGTTTGTGTAAAGACTTGTTCAGTTTATACACTCGGTAAAGATGTTATTTCTCACTGTAAACCCTGCCTTCCTTAGACCACAATGGCTACACCATTACAATTACAAGATAGTCTGGGGCATTTGGTGCTGCAGAAAATCAGATCCCAACACTGCATATGAAATCAGTGGCTTCTTCATAAATCCAGTTGAATCTGAGCTATCCCACTACAGCAACCAAGTTTTTAAGGCATTGCTTAAATTTCTGAAAGAATTAGATAATGACCAGAGATAGTTCCTACATTTTTGGAACAGATGTTTATGTAAAGCCTGATTTTTATATTCTGCACCGAAATTCTAACTGAAACTATCCTTTCTAGTTAGATTTCTTTGCTTTTGCACTGTAAATACTCATTTGTTTTAACATCAATCTCTCTGAATTACCAAGGGTCTTTCTCACAGCATACGTACTAAACAGAGCCTCCCCTTGCCAGAATAGCTTCTCTGGGGACAGGGACATTTCCAGGATAAATACATTAGTATGTCAGTAAAAGAGCTTGGTAGTGTGCTGTTGTAACAGGGATGTTACAGAGACGTGAAACAGAGACCACAGGATGTGAAAATTTGCTATTGACAGTAATTTCTCCAATTACATTAGAACACATTGTGTGACAAGTTTTAAAGGATGTATTACAAATAATTATATTATTTTTTCAGGTCTGGGACCTAGAAACAGGATATCAAATATATCAAATTGAAGATGCACATGGAGTGAATACTGAAGTGACCTGTGCAGCCATTGAAATAAATGGTTTTTATGTTGCTACTGGGGCATGTGATGGTAAAGCAATTAAATAATTACTAGCTTTTTATTACATTTTTTTAAATTATGTATTACATGAGGAGACAGAATTCTTTGTCTTGACTATCTCAGTGACAGCAGAATTAATTTTGAATGCACAGCTGCCAGTCTGTGGAAGGGGTGTGTGTGGGGTGTCTTGGTTGCGTTTAATTTGATAGGTGCTTCAGAGAAAGGCGATTTTTGGCTGCTTGGGCTCTGTTACTTTGATAGCCTATTACTCTCTGGAAGACTGTCTTCAAAGCTCTTGATCTGAAAAGTTGTTTCCTCATAAGACCTAGGATCTAGATCTATAACTAAATAGCTGCAGATGAAGATGGGAGGTTATAAATTTTCTAGTATCTAAGTTCACTTTTATAGTGTCTGCAGTCACTGAACACCAGAAGATACAGATAGAAGATAGATAGATAGATAGATAGATAGATAGATAGATAGATAGATAGATAGATAGATAGATAGATAGATAGATAGATAGATAGATAGATAGATAGATAGATAGATAGATAGATAGATAGATGTGTGTGTGTGTTTCCTTAGTTTTTCACATCTGTTGTTTAGGGTACACGAGTTTTAGGCAATGTGACAAGACCTCTCTAATACACAAGTGGACACTGAATTCTACAGGAAGCTTTAATAATTTTATGATTTGTTAACATGACTGACTAATTCTCACATTCAAATGTTCAAGAGTACACACCTGAATTATTAAAATATATAAAATATATGAAATCTGCCTCACATGAAGAGGAGATGATGGCCTTTTCCACACAGCATACTGGCTAATATTTCTTATTTCTGCCTGGGAGCAGAGACTGCACCATTATGGATCTTAAGAGCACAACAGAATGTGAATGCTGTCAAGTCTTAGAAAAGGGAAGTTATATATAATAATTTCATCACTTAAGAAAATTCTGTAGCTCCTTCTCCCCAATAGCTCTGTGGGATAAGCCCAGCAATCAGGTCCCTCTGCTCATTGATGTAGCTCAGAACTTGAAGTCTTCTCGCACTCTGCTTGCTCTTCGATAATACTATCCAGAAACAGAAGTAAAGGAAACAGGGCTGCAGACCAAAATAGACATGGAAAAAAAGATGGAAAAATGGAGGGCATAGTGGTAAAGGTGTTTTCTGGTAAGTTTTTTTTAAGTCTGCTTTGCTAAGAAACACACACGCTGTTGAAATATTTTGAAAGACCAGTGACCCAGCTCTCAACCTTAAGTTGGATTTTCTTTTTTCTTGTCTTTTCCTTGTTTGATCCTATTCAAGCTTCTGACTTTGAAGCACAGGTTATTGATGAAAGTTCATTCCCTTTTCTACATTTTGTTATCCCTGTGTAGGAACAGTGAAAATCTGGGAGTTTGAAAGTGGTCAAGAATTTAAAGCCTTGCCTTTGGCCCAGCACAGTGAAGATGAGCATCGTATACTGAAAATAGTCTATCTGAAGGCTGATGAGAGTCAACATGCACTTCTTGTTTTGGAGAAGAGAGGGAAGATGAAAATGATTCAGGTTTTTCAAATATACTTTATTTTTTTGCTCTAATTTCATTCAGTAGCCCCTAATTTATGAGGTAAAATAGGAGTTTTTCATTAATTAGTAGATGAATTTTTAGAAACTGTCAAGGAACAATCTAGTTATTCAGTGTCATCAAATTAGCTTTCTGCCTTTCTGTCTAGTGTTAAAATGTTCATTAGTCCATTGCTGATTTTCAGCATTCTGATAATTTCTTTCCTTGCATTTGCTTTTTCATTTGTGATTGAGGTTTCAGTAGTTACAGATCCTTTAAGGCTTTAAAATATTGCTGTTGTTACTATAGATGGTTTCTACCTTATTTAAAGAATTTCTACAGAGAATATTTTGGTGAAAAGATTATTTTATTTTCTGTCTAAAATTACTAGGTTAAGACAGTGGCTTCTTAGGAACTGATACAAAAGAAACACAACAGCAGTAAATCCGATTGACTTGCTGGGCTTGATTTTGAGCACCTACTCTGTGTTCCCTTCATCTAAAACTAACAAGATGAATTTGCAGCTTAGTATAATTTAATTTATATAGTTTCATAACAATTATAGTCTCATTTCTTATACAAACCACGTTTCTGTAGAATTTTCTGCCTCAAATTGGAATGTTTTACTTGGGACAAAATTCTTCTGAAACTTTAAATCTACTGTATGCAAGGAAGCAAAGGTTGTCAGGAGAAGCAATAACTTTTAGATGAATGATACATTTGGGGAAAAAAACATACAGGCTCTCATCTCAGTAAATAATTTATCCTTTTGAGCTTCCTGCTAATAAAGAGCTGTTTTATACAGGGTTTGCTTTTGCTATTCAGACTTTTCTGAAACACTCCATCACACCAGTTGCTTCCCAGTGTTATTACCGAAATTGTTAAACAGTTCATTTACTGTAAATGACGTAAATGTATCCCTTGACAAACAGGTTGGTGAGGAATTGAATATCCTTAAGTCTTTATGAATCTAAGTACATTAATACTATTTCACACACTTGCAGATCTACATTTTCCCACAGATGTTTCTGTGATAATGAGAAATACAGGTTGTTATTAGCTTTTTAAAAGGCTCCAAATACAGTAATTATCAAGGTAAACTGGAGTAGCAGCCCAAAACATTTCATCCTTTGCAGGAATCTACTATAGATCTCTCAATTTTTATTCATTCCCCAGAGGTATTTCTTGTTTGATACACCTAGTATTATAAGATTTACTAAAATCATAATTATTTCTTCATTCTGGAGTCCAAGGCACCTATGAAAACAGTAGAAAACCTAAGGAGCTGATTTCAATAACACTTCTCAAAACAAACAGAGCAGGTACTATTTCTTATAGTCAGAAAAACTATCAAAGTGACTCCCTGTTGCCTCTAGGCACAATGGGGAGGAATCAATGACTTGGGGCTGTAGCTGAACTGTGGCTTCTTCTCTCACACAATTGGAACAACCACCAATTTTGCTGGATGTTTTGGTAGATATGAACTGGAGAGTAGCAATGTTAATGAAATAAGCAGCTATAAATAAGGGACAACTTATTTTAAGGAGGTAGTTGAACTGAGTAAAAATAACAGCTCTGAAGTTCGCAGCTGCACAGCTTCTAATATGACAGCAGGTAATTTAAGGTGAGCTGGAATATCTCTGGATGAAAGTTCAGTTTGCATTGTAGGCATATTCTAGTTGATACCTGTAACAGGTTTTGTAATTTGGCACAGAAAAAAAGCTTTGGATATATACACTTGCTATAATTTTTTTAATGAATAGAGAAATCCTTTCCTTCCTCTTTCATTAAGTCAGTTATTTTAATAGGGTAACTCAAGTCAAACACATCTACATGTCACATGGGTGCTTCCTGATGCAGTGCCTTTTCCACGAAGGAATCCAGTTGTATATCTGTTACTGAAGCCTGACACCTCACAAGATTTTTTTCCAGCTGTTCGGCTGCTGTCTAACATCAGTTCTCTGAGTGATGATACACAGGTGAGAAACACTTCAAACTTCTATGTCATTTACTGAAGTTTGGAAAGTAAAATATTTATTGTGCCCCCAAGGATTTCATGTTTTAGCAACAGGTTAAGAACCAAATAAGTATTCCCCATTGTGGTCTCTTCCAACCTTATTCATTCAAAAATTCTGTACTTTTCAGTACACTGAAATAAAAGCACAAAATAAATCACGTAAGGAAGTGACTTTTTCTAAGGGCTATATCTCCCTAATAACCCACTGTGTGATTATCACCATGATAACCACAGGAGATTTTCTGAAAATACACTTTTCATTTCTGTAAAATATACTAAGTTGAGGTTCTCAAAAAAACTCTCCTAGAAATGAAATGCCATTTATACTATAGCTTGGCTGACATTCAGTAATAGTGGCACATAAAGATCAAGTTGAGCATCAAAGTGATTCCATTTTTAATTCTTATTGCTTTGATAAAATAAGGTATCAAATTTATGTTTCAATGGTTGACCAATTTAACTTGAATAGTCCAAGAGACTTAAGTCCTGTTTCGTAAAATTTCACTAACTCTGTAACAGATCTGGATGATGTTCATGGAAAGGTCATCATATCTCTGTTCAGTGACTTATTCGTTTAACTTGATTATAATATCTTCATAGATACCTACTTCTGATTAACCTTCAGCTCTTCCACCTGTTTTTACATGCTGAAATTGCAACTGTGGTGTAAATAGCAGGTGAAGTTGGAGGCCCTGTTCTGTGCAGCAGGGAGCCTCCCAATATTATCACTCCCTGCTCCCTGATTCCTTCTGGTGCTTCTGTGTAGCTCAAGTATTAGAATAGCATCCAAAATGCAGTTGTTGTAGACGCTGTCTGTTTAGGCCTTTTGTTAATTTAGCAGTTAAAACTGTCTAGTGTCCACATTGCTCCTACACAAACTTTTCTTTTTTTTTTTTTTGTAGAGTTTTGTACCTTCTGTGGAAATTAACTGTTTTGCTGTTTTAAAACTAGAAGGATGGAGTTTGATAGCTACAGGAAATGCAAGTGATGAGATAGTTTTGTGGGATTTTGAATCTGCCTCTGTGAGATGCCTGTAAGTATTGCTTTCATGGAGGCCATTTGATCTCCAGTATTTCATACAAACTTTCCAAATGGCATACTGACAGTTCTAAGATGCCCAAATATAAAGGGTGATTGACAAGCAGGAGTTAAAGTAGCAATTTATGTTGGCCCTCCTGCCTTCCACTTCAAATTACTTTGCTAGCTAGTCCTGACAGTGCAGTTAGGAGAAGTGATCAAGAGAGACAGTCATCGGGGAAGGGATTACGGAATTAAGAATAGTGCTTTATATAACTCAGCACTGCCACCGAAGGAAACTCTCACTATGTAAATCACTCTGTCATTGACTGGAGGCTGCTACAGAGCTGCAGAAATGTCCTTATTTTGGAAGTTTTTGTGTTTGGGAGGGCAGCTGGAAATAACTTCAGATGATGTCGCAGATGTTCTACATTATCAGTATCACTGTACATACCTAGAAGACTAGAAATTACATTCAATGAGGAGAAAACTGATGTGATTTTGGAGGTTTGAGATTAAAAATCTTTCACAGAAAGTGAGAAAGAGCGCTCAGTCTTTGGATGGTTCCATTTGTTCTTATGCGCATTAAGCTGCTACATCAGTAAGGTGAATAATGGCAGTATTTCTGGTTAGACTGACTGGAGCAGAATGGAAATATTCCTTTGCTGGTGAAGGCACACATGCCTTTTAAAATCATACAAAGTCAATACTTAATTATCCTACCCAACAGTTTCACAACATCCTTAAGGTGTAAAATTGGCATGTTTGTGAGAAAATGAGCTGAGTCTTTCTGTGCCATGGGAAATAATCAAAATTTAACTGCAGCTCTGAGTCTGGCTCTTCCTTTGTATTTGCCTCCCTATATATGAGGCAGGCAATTCATATGGATACATGGAACACAGGAAAAGCAATGCTTTGTAAGGAGAGCTCAGATGACTGAATGCTGGGAACAAGATACTATAACATTAGTTAGCTAACATTAACTTAGCTAGTTAACTTCAACATGAGAGACTTTATTTTTCTCTTCAATACTAATTCTCAAGAAAATACTTGGCTGAATGAAATTTTCATTGTTCCATTGGGTACCTGTTTTTCCTGGCACAGGCAGGTTCTGTACATGCTGTTCACTGACATTAATCCATCATAACTGATTAACTGATTCTGAAAAACTGTCTAAAACTTAGGTGATATGTATTCTGGGAAATGAAAAGGTTAATTTTTTAAACTACAAATGAAGTTAGAAATGTTTTCTGGGAACAATACACAACCTATGTGACATATCTTGTACAAACATCTTTATTTTCAGGCGTGAAACTAATGAAGACAGCCAGGATTCAGTTTTTCAAGAATCTGGAGTCAATGCCATGTTATTCCTTGTACATAGTGCTTTTATTTCCAGGTAAACCCATGCATTTTGTCTTCCTCAGGGACAGTCACAGTCATTTGAAATTTTGTTGTAGTAAACAGATGCAATGTTTGTCCAAGATAGCTGATTTAAATTGAGATTTTATTTGTATTTAATCAATTCAAGTCCAGACGGTTAGTTGGCTTTGCCATCCTGAAACCTTTGTAATGCTTATCAAACCATATTAAATGTTCTTTTTTCCACTCAGATATCCTTTTGTCCTCTAAATGACCTCATAAGTCTCAACTCTGTTGAAAAATTCAACAGAAGTTAGCTTTCGCCAGGTATCAGTTTTCCTGTCTACTGTAGCTTCATTTGCTCTTATCTCTGTGAGACAACTGTGTGGCAGCAGGCTTTTTCTTTATAATAATTTTTTCTTTATATGTATATTTTTATATACATATTCTTTTTATATATATATTTCTTTTTTTTTTAAGAGAGAGGCAAGCTCATTGAAGTTTGTAGCCTCAAGTTTCATATTAAAATAAACTAGAAGCTGTCATGGGCTGGTAGTGTTGGATGAAGAAAAGAATTTTAGACAAAAGTGCTTGAGAGAAAGGCATTGTACCTGCACATAACTTCAGAAGTGCTTGTCTTCCAATGGGTATGCAAAGGCAATGGTAGCCAAAAGGACTCAGTATGTTTAAACACTTATGCAGTTTTAATCTTTTAGCAATTAAGCAGCTTTTTTGCTGTCATGAATTATAAAGCTGGTCTTAAGTTGCTTTAAAACCTTCAAGTAGGTTATGCATTTACTACACCTCTCAATGTACATACCACTGCCACTTAATTGAACATAAGTTCTCTACAATGACTTCTAATCATAAAGGCTTAGGATGTATTGTATTTACTGGGAAAGTATCTAGGTGAATTTGATCATACACATACACAAAATGTTCAAGCATGCTAGCAAGTCTGTAAAATCAGACATTTAAAATTGCAAAGTCATGGCCACCTGACCAAATTTAAGTAGACTACTCCATCTGCATATTTTCTAGATGGGTTTTACATTACCCCACTTATTCAAATACTCCTCCCCAAAACAGAGCAGCTGTGACATTATGTGGCAAGAATCACTCAGTAGCACAGTCTGAACTTTTCTTGACTCAGAAACAAAAACCATAAAGACCACATCCATTTTTTTTCCTGATTTTCTCCCACAAAATCTTATTTCTGAGAATTTTTGTAACAGATTGAAAATAAGTTTCTATAATTAATTAAAAACTATTTGCAGAGCAAAGCACAGTGTAAAATGAAAGGGAACAGGCCATTGGCATGCAGTGAATTTTTTACCATCACTACTTGAGGAAGAATTCCAGTGTTACTTTTGATGTACTACGGATTTAATTTGCTCAAAACTCCTGACAGGAGAGGTTGGCTGTGTAATATGCAAATATTGCCTAGTTACTTTGATAAATATACAATACCAACAACCCATAGTCTAATCAGTCTCATCCATTCTTTTGTGCTTTATAACACTGGGCGATGTTGATTTCCAGTTATCAAACTGTATCTTCAAGAACGTCGGTGATCTTCAATAATTTCTTTCACACAGGAAAAGAAGCTCCCAGCCCTCTAGTGCTGTGAGGGGTGATGTCAGTGCCATCCCAGAGCACGACAGCAGTTCTTTGAACCCACATAAGGTAGCTATGGTGGCTTCATGGGTTTGGAACCATTCAAAACAAATTTCTGTTGCCATTTCAGCAATACCTCTTCTAAGATACTTCAAATGCTCCCAGCTCCAAAGTTTTTCCTGCCTTATTTGACTTGGCAATTTTTGAGGCTGCTTGCTGTCAGCCTTGGGGATCCTCAGAAGCCTGTATAGTAAGGCACAAATGAGGGACTGTGACAATTCTCTTACTGAAGATGCAAATGTGAGTAAATGTTATTCGTAGTTATGCACTTTGTTAATTTTTGCTCAAGGCAGTAACAAGACTATACACATGTTATAAATGAAACACTCTAAGTAAGAGACCTAGGTTACATTCACGTGACTGTAAATTATTGACTTTGCTTGTCCTAAGTGACTAATTCTATTCAGCCAAATTTACATTTAACGTGCTCCTAAATTCCTGTTAATTTAATTTGTGACTTTTTCCTCTCTTATTTTGATTCTCTTCAAAGGAAGTGCATCTTTTTTTACACTCAGTGGAAATTAGGGGAATATTTGAATCCTCCAACTAATAAAATTAAGGTCTTAAAGTAATTTCAACTAGAGAACTGTTCTATAGTTACACCAAAGTTCGCTTTTCTAATTCTGTTACATTTTATTCCTTGCTTTTAGGAAAATGTGAAAAGTGATAAAGTTAATACTGAAATAACAACAGGTATGAAAAGATGTTTTGCATTCTCTGTGTTGATTTGTGAGTACTGCCCAGATTACTATGGAAACTGAGTTCGTCAGTTTGTCTGGAAAACTGTGTTTAGAATAATTGGGATGCCACTGGTATGTGGATGACATCTCATCATCATCTGCTCCCTCCTGATTTGCAATTATTTCACAGAAGCCAGGCCAGGATGCAAGATATGCAAGGCCTTAATTGCTGTTTTTTTCCAAGTAGACATGATGACACCTTTCAGAATTTGCAAATGTCAACTACACAGACTTTTCTTCCACATAAATATTCTGGCAATTAATTATTAAAAAAGGATAGCAAGAGCCAGCTTGAGTTAAGCATGAGTGAATGGCCTCACCGACAAAATCCTCAAAAGTAGGTGAAATTTTAGAAGGAAAAATCTTCTAATAATATACCTTCTTAAAAAATAATCAAGAGAGAGCCAAGTGCTTAAGAGTTAAAGCTGTACAAATGGAGTTGGTGAATTTGCAAGAAGCAAATCCTCTAGATTCTTCTGAATCCTTTAGATGTCCTCTGCCTGAAAGCAGAATTTACCAATAACAAGAAATTTGATCATCTGCAATATGAATTTAAGATTAATTTATTTGGCCAAAAAAAGCATGCCCTGAAACCATAATATTCCTAAGCCTTGTAGCTGCCCAATGAAACAGACACTCATGTTAGATCTTGCATCCACTGAATGAATGTGCACTTGACTGAGGTCCTTCATGGGACCTGCCAGCATCTCCAGCTCTGGGGAATTCACAGCAAAAACTCAAAAAAGGTTCTCTGTGACCTTCACCTTGCATCTAGCAAAAGTTTTGGACTGAATAAATAAGTATAGAAACCTGCGCTTCCAGAATTATGTGTCACTTAGTTATTAAACTTCACTGCTGAATTTACAGCTACCTCTAAAAGCCTCATGCAGAGGCTGCACATCTGCCTGTCAGCTGTCCTGATGACCCCTGTCTTGCACTCCTTCTCCACCCTCACCTGTGCTTGCAGTTTCTGTAAAATCAATGGTTCTGCTCTACAGAGGTTCCCTGCATCACAGAGCAATAGTTCTGGTTGGTTTAGATAAGATCACGAAGATTGTTCTGATTTGTTTTCACTTGTCTTTATCCATACTTGTAGTGTTTTCAGAGTAATGCTATCTTGATGATGGAGTTTATTTTGAAATTCACTTTTTTTTCTAGTGTTATGTAATTTTTGAGCATTCAAAAGCAGTACTAAAAGTTTTTGATAAAATGTATGATCATTTATGTTCCTAAGCAGGAGACACAACCACATCTGAGAATACCCACTACCCAAAGATGAATGTACAGTTATCCAAGGCTACAGTAGGACACTCACCAGTACTGGCTTCTGCTCATGAAAGTGGCTGTGTCCGCCTATGGAGTATTCAGGTAACTAGCTGAATGTCTTTGGGATGGGACTGGACCATTGAGAAGATAATTCCACTAATCTTTGGAAAATTGCTTTTTTAACTAGCAATTGCAGTAGCAGACATTTATTGCATTTTTTACTTATTAGTTTCTTCCATGGACACAAATTAGTTCTGTTTTAATAACTGTAGCAGGGAGTAATGGCAAGTAGAAAATGAAGAAACATCATTTGAAATAACTGAAACAAACTGACTGTAAAGTTAAGTGAAAGTCTAGAATTTGATTTTTCACTCACAACATTTACCTTCTAAGAAAGGATGATAGGCAAGGCAGAGTGTCTTATTCTCAGAAGAGGAGAAATATGTCTGGAACATTGCACAAGCCAGCTAGCACTAGGAGGGTTACAAACCAGGAGTGAATAATATTCTAACACATAACGTCTACAACTATTATGAACTTGAAAAGCCAGTCCTGCAACTGAATGCCAAAGTCTTAGTTGTCATTTCACCTCAGATTTCTAAGACTCTATTCCAGAAAACTTGTTACTTTAAACAAGAGATACGAAGTAAATAGAGCAAGAAGGGGAAGTCATATGATTGGTAATATTGGTCATTCTGGCAGACAGTGATCATAATAGGTCAGCTGTGTAAGGCTTTAACAGGAATCCCTGTTTAAAAGGCAAGTCATACGAAGAATTTTTCAGAAAAAAAAGGCAACCTTGCAGATGTTTTATGCAAAAATAGAATATGATGGTAAATGTATCTAAGGTGTGGGCTTTTTTTTTTTTTCCTTCATCATTGATATATTAGTCTGCTTAGATTCCTATAGGAATCTCCAAGTTCAGATGACAGTGATGTCATCACTAGCATGATTTTAATCATCATTATACGGTTGACAAAATCAAGAATCTCCTTACCAGCAAGACATTCTCTCTCATATTATCCCAAACCTGAAGAGGCAATAAGGGAGAAAGTCTACTGGTGCTTACTTGAAAAATATAACAAGTTGGTGAAGGAGACATCATGGGCCCATTTGCAGCAGAAACAACTTTTCAGTAGCAAATGAGGTACATACTGATGATATTCCACAGCAGATGAGAGGTAAGTGGTGAATTAGGGGTAGGTACAACAAACTGAATTGCCTGAAGAATTAAATAGCTTGTTCTTTTGATGTAGAAGAGGCAGCAATCCAATACACCACAGCTGTCTTGGTCATTCAAATGATTTAGGAATTTATCTTTTCTAGAAGCTTTCTAAACAGATGTGAGTTCAAGCAATACTGAATAGATAAAATCAATGGCACTCAACTTCTGATGCATTATTATTTTTAATATAAGTATTATAAGAAAAATATGTGGTGTTTACTCATGTATGTATGTATGTATTTATTTATTTTAGGGAAACTTAATGAAAGAACTTTTGCCATTTTCAAAAGATCCCTCAGGTCCTCTGACAGTACTATGTACAGACATCTCCACTAAAGTGCTTTTGGCAGGCAGTAAAGGTGAGTAAACACGCTAGTCATTTTGTTCAGGGCAGTCTGTAGGACTGCAAAATATTGTGCTGTGGATGTGCTGTAGATGTGCCAAAAATGTGGAAAGGAAGATCCAAATGTTGCTGGATTTTCTCCATCAAAGCCATAATTAAATAATTTAGAACGGTGTTTTGTTCTATAAAAGGATGGTAGATCAAAGCTTAGCATTATAGCATTCAGTAGCATTGTTTTCATAAAAGACATTACAATTCTTTTCATTCACATGACCTGCCTATACTTTCCATCTAAATTATGGGGGCAAAGATTACTGCTAAGAACAAGCAAAAATGTCAGATCCATAGTAATAATGCTAAATAAAAAGCTGCAGCTGGGGCTGTACCAAGAACCATGGTTCCGACAATATTACAGAGTGCACAGGAATGGCTGCAGCAGTACACTGCTACTTAAGAAAAGCACTTGTGTCTGTGCTAGCAGCTCATTGCTAGACTTCTAATTTCACACCAAATCTGGCTTTCATTTGGCAGAATGTCCAAGAGTTTATCTGCTGTCTGATTATTCTCCAAACCTTTAGAATCACTCTGGCAATTTTCCATCTCCAAGTCTGTCATAAGAGATTTTTTTACTTTAATGTGTCACTTTTCTTCTCAAATAACTATTAGAACTGTTCTCTGCCATCTTCCTGCTCTTATGCTGTCAGAAATTGGATGGAACAAGAGGATTTTTTTCGCATTTGCTTCAAAACTGAGCCGCAGCTTGACTTTGATACTGAAAATGAAGAAGAGTTTCCACCCTCTCTAATTCAAATCAGTAAATGAGTTCAGGAAGGCAGTATGCACTGAACAAGATTTTAATTAGTTGTGGAAACGTATCCATACTATTACCTATACTTTGATACTCTCCTTTTGCCTTTTTGTGTTTGTGTCACTGTGTATTTGCTTTTCATGCTTTTTGCACCCTTCTCTGCAGCGCTGCTACCAATTTCCTGTTCCAATTACAGATTTTTCCCTGTTAGGAAAAGGTCAACTTCTCTGCCAGCCTTCTCACTTGCTTGTAGATGTACAGTCCTAGAAATCAGATGTGACCGGTATGAAAGTTGGAATTACACAAAAGATTCCTCTGTCTAGTAGCAGAAATGAGAAGTAAGAGGCAACTTCATCAGGAAAGAGGGAGCCTAGGCAGGAAACTCAGCAGTTGTGGGTCATAAAGAAAGTCATTCTTTGACTCTTGTTTCACATGAGTGCACTAAAAGGTTGTAAAACATTAAACTTTCATTATGTGTACAATTAATCAAACTTTGTCCATTTTACCAGGATTGAAAACATCCCCAGGAAGCTTTTGTACCTCAACTGTCTTGGCAAGATGATTCTTATTTTTCACTCATGTAATTTAAAGAAAAAACTTTACGTTTTTTCCATTGCAAATCTATCCAGTTAATGACACATTGCTAACAATGAGTATATACATTTCTTTGTATATTAGTTCATTAATAGGCCAGTATTTCTACCCTGTGCTTGACAATGAGATAGTGACATTCACTGTAAAATAACTGACCTGAATTCCCTGCTTTATTCTGCCCAGTGTTTGCTAAGAGCAAATGACAGCAACAAGTGAATGTATAGCACTGATGAAATTTATTGATGTTTTGCTTTCTTCTTTCTTAAACCAGAGGGATATGTTATCTGCTGGAACATTGCCTCGTTCTTAGAAGATTCACAAAATAAAAAAAAAGTAAGGAAAAATCTGTCAGATTTTCTTAATTTGAACATTATACCAAGATAAGGCAGAGAGAAATGTATTCAGAGCTCTAGAGGGACTAAAGATATTTCCTGCGTATATAGATCATGTCTTGTGCTTGAAATAATAACTTGATGCTGTGAAAAACAAGAAAAACATAATTAAGTGGTGTTAGCATTATTCCATTGTGTTCCAAGAAGGTACGTTAAAAATTAATTTATCCATGTCCCTTGAGTGGTGTTTGTACCATATGCCATTGGCAGGCTGTTTCATGGAGGGATTACTTTTTTATCTCTTCTAATTTTCAGAAAGACATGGTGGTAAATCCACTAAGCTAGCAACCATGGTGGGATACAGAACTGCCTCCAATGTGGTTATGTTGCTTTTTTCCCTCAGCAAGTAAAGGAGAAGCTCTGCTGGAGGGCACACAATACTGAAGTGGTTGACTTATTTCATGAAGAGGAGAAAAATGTGGTAGTGACAGCATCCACTGATGGTTCTGTCAGGTACAAAAATGACAAATACTTTTACTGCTATGGCAAATCAGTTGAACTGTCTGCAAAGTTCCTCTTCTTGTTGCACTTGTATATAGGCTAAAACTTAAAATAAAACACTGGGTGCATTTTCTGTTCTGCACCTGAAAGAGCTGTTTTTAATGTAACACTTCCAGTTTTCCCAGGAATTCAGACCTTTTGTAGACTGTAATTTTTTTCCAGCCCTTGTTTGACCTTGAATGCATAGGTAATGGCTCCATCATTTTAGAAATTACTTCCTGTTCTAATCCTATCTTAGCTTTCAGTACTTGTTAAATTGACATGGATCCTAAGTATTTCATCTAATCAATGTGTATGCAATTAAACCATTGAAGTTTGAAGATGCTTTATGGACAGCTATTATTTCTCCTTGGCTAACAAGGGGTTTCTTTTGGGTTTTTTGGGACTATCACTGAAGAAATTTTGTGTAGATCCTGCTCTGGTGACATCACCTTACTGTAGGAACAATTCAGGATATTGATACCTTTACTCAGTTTCATAAATATAAAGATGAACTGTTTGTTTTCTGTTTTTTACAACCACTTTCAAATTACATTATACAGTGAACTTCAATCTTTTTGTTGTTCTTTTATGACTAGCATACTGAACTCTAGAACAGTGCTGCAGAACTTGTTATTGTAGACAGGTATTTTCTCACTTTTGTTCCACTTCTAAAAGCATTCATTTTTCCTTTCTGTCCTTTGGCACTGCTTCTACTATGTCTGTAGGATTTGGCATGCTGAGAATGGATACTATTTTGGTTACTTTGGACAATCTAGGAAGTTTGAATTATCAGACACCAGTCGGTTGATTTTGCCTTCTGATGTTAAGAACTTTACTGCTATAATTAAAGAGGAAAGCAAACCTATGGAAAAGAAGGTTGAATATCCTCTCATGCTGGACAAAGACAAGTAAGATCCCATAAATTTACATTCATGTATGATTGGAGGAACAGTTTTGAAAACATACTTTAAAAGCATCTTTCACCTGAAGGTCAGAAAAATATTAGTACTATGAGTTATTTAGAAAAATCCTTTTTAAAGATGTTTTTTACCCAGTATGGATAAATCTTTTAATTGTTATGACTAGGTGACAGTCATGATTAGGTTCAAGATTTGAATTCAGTAATAGTTATGACTAGATAATTATCTCAGCTTTTAGCCTACTTATAGACTGTATATTATGTACACTTTTCAGGTTAGCAACCTGCTACCTTTCATATTCCAGAAGTTGCTATACTTCTGGTATCCCCAAAAATATATTGAAAAATCTTAATGTCAATAGTTTCAACCAAAATGCAAATCCTTCTAGAAGAATAAATCAAATTTAATCTTTCAGTTTAAAAAATGGTCATCTTAAATCTGATGAGATGTTCATGGATATCTTCACATATATGGATAATGGATTCACAGAACATGACATTCTGAAACTGGCATAAATGTTGTGTGTTCGATAGCAGCGTTGGACTTTTCTTCTAGGTAGAGTTCTCAAGGGATATGGCTTAGTTACAAGTCAGGTTAGAGAGCCTTGGTCCTCTAGTTTAAGTCATATTTTTAGTCCTGAACTCCTGGTTCATTAATTAGTGGGTTGACCAAGTGAATATAAACACTGACAAAGACATCTTCAGCAGCAACACATACAAGTGTCTTTAGTAACAAAGTAGTCCAAATCTGGGGAAAAAATACTTCAGGGCTTAAAAAGTCACGCATGCTTTAGTGGTAAGATTTCATAAACCATGTGCAGTATGAGACTGTCTTTTAACCAAAGCACTTTGGGACAACAGAAAATCTCTAAGGTGTTTTACTGTTACCTCATTTAATTCAGTATCCTGCTAACACTGGTTATTCCATGGAGTTCTTGCTAAAATGAGTAGTCTCACTGCAGTCAGAACAGTAACTCATCAATAGAGAGAAGTGCTTGGCTGTGTTTGAAGGACTAACCCCTGTAGTCCTTTGGAATAGTCAGCAGCTAGTTTGAAATCTCTGAAATCAAGGAGACTATCATTAAGGCAGCTAACCTTAAAGAAACTTTCCATAAATTACATGTCTTTGTCAAGCTGTGACTAGTTTTTGAGGATTCTTCAAATATTTCAGTAAAGGAGAATGGCTATCATACATTAATTATACAAAGAGCAAGCAAATGAAAAAACCTTAACTGCGTAGAGAACCGGGAAAAAAAGCAGCCACTTGCTGCTGTACCCTCCAGCAGATAATATATCTAACTCAGTGTCATCTGCAAACTAACTGAGGGTGCACTCAGTCCCCTCATCCAGATCATTGATAAAGGTATTAAACAGAACTGACGCCAATACTAAGCCCTGGAGAACACCATTTGTGACCGGCTGCCAGATGGATTTAGTTCCATTCATCACCACTCTCTGGGCCTCGCCATCCAGCCATAGTTTTACCCAGTGAACAGTACACCCATCCAAGCCATGAGCAACCAGTTTTTCCAGGAGAAAGCTGGGGGAAAATATTCCCCAAATGTGCACATACCCAAAAAGGGCACAAACCCAGCTGAGTAGCATAGGTTCTTACAGTTTAAACAAGTATCTCAGGTGATCTATTGAAAAATGCCATCAGGCATATAGGCCCATACAGAAGAAGAGCCTCAATTTCTCTCTGTAGTTCATAATTCCGTAGCTTATGTGGTCTGACTTTTCTGATTATAAATGAAACTGTGTTAATCTGCACTAACAGACACTCTAGATAGTTTCTTCTCATGACTAAGTTTGGAAACCAGACATATGAGCGAGAGAAACCTTCTTTGTTACAAAAGTTGCATTCAGGAATTGTAGTTAGAACTGATGGAAATACTGAAAAGCCGTAACACAGTGAGCACAAGGCTGTTATAGGAAGTGTTTTTATTAACATTTCCTGCCTTCTACAGAGGACAGCCAGTACTTAGATTGACAAAGTGTTAGTGAAGCACTTCATAACACGTATGAAGGTCCTAATATAAATTAAAATTTGAAGATATATGGAGTTATTTATATTTCAAAATAATTTCATTTTGCAGCTAGATAAGAATGTTACATTCAAAATCATCATTTTGATAGGAACATCAGATTTTTTTCTGTCTTGTGTGTACAGGTGGAAGTCCCTGACCAGATCACCTTTAGTTTTAGGAAAGGCTCAACATACAAATGTCATTCAGGACTTCAAGTTTTTCCAAGCTCTGGTTCCTGAAAAGGTAGCTAATGTATATGACAAATTTGTTTCTGTTCTGTGCAATATATAGGAAATGCAATTGTATTTCTCATTTAGAAATTATCTATAAATAACTCTACACATCCCTCTCATTCCATGCACAAACTAGAACAAAAATGCATAGAGGGATCTAAGAAACCTCCCTGGTTTTCATTCTCGTTTTTCACATTTTCAAATTTCAGTTTAGAAGGTAGTACACACTGATTCACTGGTTTAACAGAATTTAAAAAACAAACAAAAAACCAAATACAAAGAACGACCAAAGAAACACCACAACCTAGAATTTTCCCATACTTCAACAGAAAACCTAAATATCTTCAGTTTAATAGAAGGAAGTGTGAAAATACTAGAACAACAGACAGTGAATTCCTGGTTACACACGGTAGTTCTTTCAGGGTTCCTATGAAATCAGAAACCAGGAGAGTTCTGAGTTAGATTTCATTATGAATCCTTTCTACAACTCTAATTGAATATTGGTGGAGCTCCTCCATCTTTACCTGGCTCAGCCCTTAAAAGCCATGGGAACAGATAAAACTTCTTCTCTTACAATTGTAGTAGAAAAGGAAAAATACACTAATTCTATGGCCCCCAGCCAAAAAAATCTTCCATTCACACCCTTCTGACTATTCTTTGCCAATAGTTAATGGTCAACAGTTAGGGATGGGTATGAACTCTTAATATCCTCTCCCAAACTTCGTGGTACCATGAGTCTCCTACATACCACAATCTCATATCCTAATGTGGCCAGCAAAGGTCCAAACAGTAGTCAGTGTAAAATGACACGCACCAAAGAGAGAAGGCACTTGTCATTGGACCCTGCTGTTCAACAGCTGTAGATACAGCACTGTCTAATAAGAAAACAGTGTCAGTGGGGAAGAAATATGTCAGTGCTGGTATAAAACATTAAATTTACCATAGCAAAGTCAGTGGTTTAGTACATTGTCAGACAGGTCAATAGAAATTGGCTCGGCTTTGGGTTTTACCAAGTTACTCTAAAAAAGGATTGTCTGGAGGTCTCATAGCAGAAGATACTTGGTACACATTATTACTGGAGTCCCATTCTGAGTGAGTTTTCGATGAGGAAAAGGGTTGATTTGCTATTATTTGCCTTAGAGCAGAACAAAAGAGTGAGCTTAGGTTTGCACTTCGGACTAGAGGTGTGCTATTCAGTGGCATTGATTAGCTCACTATAATCCAGTTGTCCTGTTTCTCTGAAATGGTTAATGCCTAGTAATCAATGCACATCCATAATACTTAAAATTGACCGACAGAAACTGGAAGATATTCCTTTAGGAATGTTTTACATGGTTGAAGATTTGGTATCTCTAAAAGTGTTACTACTGCAGCACAGTCGGTGATGTATTAGTAAGACCATAAGAAAAATGTAAGTAGAAAATCTCTCCATAATTAACCATTTCAAAATAAACTCATGTTTTCAAATTTGAAGGAAACAAGAGTTCTTTGCAGTATTTCAAGTTGTAGGTGCTTTTTTTGTTTCCTTTTTGGAGGCCCGGAAATTGTCTTCTTCATGTAAAATCACAGCTATATCATGTAGAGACAGTTTCACTTCCTGCCCTGTCCACAGGTTAATACCTAGGTAAGTCTCAGGATACATGTGACTGTGGATGAACTGTCAAGGTTCCCGAAGTATTTTCACAGATTCAAAGCTTTCAGCAATTAGCAGAAATGTTTTGTTCATCTGTGTCTTTCCCAACTGGCTGCTAAAGTGTTTGTGATTTGCACAGCCCAACCCAACAGAAGAATAGCCAGACTGACAGCTGTGATGAAACTATCATCTAGGGGCAAGTTCTTACTCCATTACCCCTTGGCTAGACTTCCACTGTCCTCTGCTAACATGCATCCACCAAACCAGACAAGTACCCTGAAAATTATTCCCTCACTGAGCCTATCCAAAGTGTTAATAGGTGAGAGAACTAAGCAAGTGTTTAAAACTAGCTTTAACTTACGTGACAAAAAGCATTTTGATGTTAATTATCTTGATTTTGTGTCCCTTGTGAAGCTGGAATTTTGCTGGTTATGCATTTTCTATAGCAGAAGATTGATACCCTCCTGTGAAAAAAATGTTCAAGGCAGTCTTTACATGGTACAAAGAAAACCTGTGCATAAACCATAATCTCTTTACATAGCAATGCTACACATTTCTTCAGATAACATGAATGTTAACATGCAATTCATAACAGAAGTAATGTCTTCATTACCTTTTGGCTTCAGCTAGTAATGCTCTGACTTTGGCTTCCCTTGGTCAGATGGAACCTTTGGAAATTTTTGAGGCTGGAAGCAAAGAAGCTGGTGCAGTATATGGGATTCTCCCTATATATGAGGTAAGCACAAGTGTTTTCTCCTTTTTGCAATTGTGTTCATACAGCAGAAGCCATTAACAGTAGGACATTATTACAGTGATGTACTCTGACATGCTATTGTTAACTGTCTGCTTCTCAATTTAATTTTCTAACATGATTTGCATTACTACCTAACCAACTCCATCTGGTGGAAGCTTGAGATTCCAGCTGAAGTGAGCATGCCAAAAAGTGAGTATGTCAGACATTTACTTCTCCTGTTCAACCTCATGTCATTAATTTTTTACTCAGACTTGAATCTTTCAGCCAGCCCAAAAATATTGATTCTCATCTGCACAAAGTTTTGGTTACTGTAAGGTAATACTGTTCTATGGGTACTATTGATCTGATCTATTGCAAGCTGTCTACAAAGCTTCCTGGGTTGTTCCTTCTGTGGAGAAAGATCAGAATATTCCATAGCCCACCTGTCATAGGATAAAAAGAATCATCCCTAGCAAAGGTGCTGATCTCTTTCTATAGAGGGAACCTAGAGAACTAGCTTGGATAAGACTCCTAACTCCTGGATGGCTAGTTAGGTGTGATGAATAGGGCACCCTGCAACATCTGTATGACTTAATGCTTGTGCATGCAGCATTGCAGAGTGTCTCAGAAAAGAGAAAACTCAGGAGCACAATGTTCAAAAAGTTGGCACATTTGCTATTCTTCTGACCATTAATGTGCTTTGGAAATCTGTGTTTTGTTTTCTTTCAGAAAAAGAAAATAAAATACAGGGGGTCTTGTGCCTTGGTAAATTAGGAGCATCGACTGCTCTGAAGCCAATGGCACTGCAATAGATTTACAATAAAATGAAATCAGACTTTTTCTGTGAGCTATATGTACAAACAAATATTTTTTTTGTCTGTGCTGTTACAAAATGTTATCAATTTGGTCTATTCATTTCAATATATTAATTAGTTCTTGAAATTTTTTAAAGGTCTTCAGAGGATCAAAGCTGTGAAGTCTGCTGGATGGACAATGGATACAGATTCCAATGAAGATTCGGCTCAAGACAAATAAACGTAGCATCCATCTTCATGAAAGTGGAATAGCAGATTCCTTTTATCATCTCTTAAATTTTTTTAATATAATATTTAAAATCCATTTCATTATTAAGTAGATCATATAGAAATCAAATCTTTACTTCTGTTCCAGTCCTTCGTGCAGAGAATATATATTCATACACAAATCAGTGTGTGATTACAACTAGATACAGAAAAACACATTTGACTCCACTTCTTGATGGTTCCGAAGGAAAAGCACCTTACTATGATTAACTGCTTAAAGATTCAGAGCCATAAATCTCCAAAAATCCTTCTTTTGCTAGCCAAGAAATATTATTACAGAGGTACTTCTCTAACCTTTTTCTCCCATTTTAGGAGCTTTGGTGTCCTTGGATACATAAAGAACTGATGGGATGTTCTATAGGTAGCACACATATGTGACAGTATCCTAGTTAAATGTCTTCTTCCAGAAAGGCTTAGATTTTCTTGTTAATCATGTGAAAATAAGACAGGAGGAAGACTGAGAACTAGGTACAGATAATGAGAAACAGCCCTGTTTAAAGATATCCGGATTTAGGTCCCAGCCTCATAAAACATGCCATCTTTAACTCTGCACTGTTTTCAATTGAGCTAACTTTATATTAATTAAACATATTTACAAAAACAGAAAAAGGAGAAACCAAGCGAAGCTCCTTGGATGGAGCACAGAGGGTAACAGTGAATGGGGTAACATCAGACTGATGACCTGTCACTAGTGGGGTTCCACAGAGCTCTATCTTGGGCCCTGTGCTCTTCAACATCTTCATAAAGTACTTGGATGTAGGACTGGAGGGGATACGGAGCAAGTTTGCAGATGACACAAAACTGGGAGGAGCTGTTGAATCCCTGGAAGGCACAGAGGCCCTGCAGTGAGACCTTTACTAATTAGAGGACTGGGCAATCACCAACCATATCAAGTTCAACACAGGGAAGTGCAGGATTCTGCACCTGGGATGGGGCAACGCCGGATGTACGTACAGACGGGGAATGAGATGCTGGAAAGCAGTGCCACAGAAAGGGACCTGGGGCTCCTGGTTGATGGCAAGTTGAATATGAGTCAGCAGTGCCCTGGCAGCCAGGAGGGCCAACCGTGTCCTGGGGAGTATCAGGCAAAGCGTCGCCAGCCAGTCAAGGGAGGGGATTGTCCCACTCTGCTCTGCACTGATGCGGCCTCACCTTGGATATTGTGTGCAGTTTTGGGTGACACAATCCAAGAAATATGTTAAGCTATTTGAGAAGATCTAAAGGAGGGCAATGAAGATGGTGATGGGTGTAGAGGGGAAGCTGTATGAGGAGCTGCTGAGGTCACTTAGTCTGTTCAGTCTGGAGAAGAGGAGACTGAGGGGAGACCTCATTGTAGTCACAACTTCCTTGTGAGAGGAAGAGGAGGGGCAGACACTGATCTCTACTCTGTGGTGACCAGTGACAGGACCTAAGGGAATGGCCTGAAGTTGTGTCAGGGGAGGTTTAGGTTGGATATTAGAAACAGATTCTTCACCCAGAGGGTGGTTGGGTGCTGGAACAGGCTCCCCAGGGCAGTGGTCACAGCACCAAGTCTGACAGAGTTAAGAAGCTTTTGGATGATACTCTCAGGTACATGGTGTGACTCTTGGGGATGGTCCTCTGCAGAGCTAAGAGTTGGACTCAATGATCCTTGTGGGTCCCTTCCAACTCAGCATATTCTGTGATTCTGTGATTCCTTCCAATTGTTTTGTTAATGCTATACAGACAGGTCTTCAGAATTATTATTTTAATACCTTTTAGTGCCAATATTTTGTTTGTTCAGAAGATGCCTTGACCAGAATTGTTAGCAGCATGAAATGGCTGTATTAACCAAAAAGTTCACTTTCAGCTTCTCAGATTCCTTTGGGTAATGCTGTGTTAGAAATGCACTAACATATAATGGCAAGAAAAATCTATTTAGATAAGATTTTTTAAATTAGTTTTTCTGATCAGCTTACTGTCTGTCAGTTCAGGTTTATGGGCGAAATCCTGATCCCTCATTGAACTAATTTAAATCTTAGCAATGCAGATTTAAAATAGGAAAAAACACTATAAATCAACTCAGTTGACCCCAATTATTTTCACCATTTTATTATTATATAATATATACCAAGCCTAGGGCATGATAGTCATGTTTAAAGGAAGGTCTGTGTATTCAGGGTGCAATAAGGGTGAAAGTTTAATAGCATTATTTTATCATTATTGTAATTCAATATGAACTGCTCACACCTAACTGTTGTAAGAAATTTTCAAAATTTTTAAAAGTTGCTCAGCATATTTTATGATGATCAGAAAACATACTCCTTTTCAGCAGTTGCCAGTGGGTATTTATTTAATGAGTTACTAGTAACAATGTCTTTCTGGTGGATTTTGCATTAATTAAATGTGCTAAAACCTACTTAATATCCTCCCAATTTTTATGATTGGACCCTGAATCCTTTATCTAAAACTGTTCCTTTCGATAGCACAAGAAGAGAACTGGCAAATCTTGGAAACTGATATCCTCAACAACATCTAAGAAAGCTATTGCTTTCTTAGGTTTGTCCCTTCTTTCATAGCACAGTAATGGCAGAAATCTTTGCTCTTCTTGTGCTTTAGTCTCTATTTTCATCTAAACAGAGAGTCAGAAACTTTAACTACCAGGGGTATTAATAGTATCACATTGCAGCATCTTTCATCCTGGGCTGCCCAATGCGCTGGCATTCTGCTTGGGAAAGCATATAGCAAAAGGGGAAGGGATCTTGGGTTTATGTAAAAATCATTCCCATTGAAATTAGTTGATAGTCCATTCAACATCTAAGAATTCATTATGGCCCTGAAACAAAGATCTTAATCAGGACCAGTGTAGTATATACTATATAAAAGAAAATGCTCTTGCTTGAGATCTCAGATATCTGCTTCCTTAGGGAAGATATTGCAGGAACTTCAATTATGAGGATTAAATAAAATTGGTTTTACACCAGCAGAAAGATGTGTGAATTTTAGTGCCAAAGGAGATTGGCTGTATGATCCAGTTTAACCTTTTGGGTGACAGACGGCAAAGAAACCAAGAATATCTTCTGTGGCCAAATGCCTGTTTGTGTTTCTAGTTTGGTTTCCAGTTGAAGGGAGCATCCTAAGGGTCTTAACATAGATTTGCTGCCAATTATTCTCCATGTCAAAACTGCTGGTTTGCTCTCTGCTTCAATTTGTCCAGTTTGAACTTCTGTACATTGAAAATCATACTGACTTTTTTTCCTGCCAGATTAAGCTTCATCAGAGGTCAAAAATCCTTTCCAGAGACCATTCTTCTTAATCAAAGAATCACAGAATGGTTTGGGGTTGTGGTGGGTTGACTTTGGCTGGACACCAGATGCCCACCCAGCCAGACAGGAGAGAGAGTACAGTGGAAAAAACAACTCATGGATTGGGATAAGGCATTTTATTTGAAGCAAAAAGCAAAGCGAAGAGAGAGATAGCTGGGTTTATTCCTTACTTCCCATGAGCAGTGATGGTATGACGCTCCCGAGAAGCAAGGCTTCGGTATGCATGACAGTTCCTCAGCAGGCAGCCACTGGAGACAATGAATGCCCCCTTCCTGCTCCATGCCTTAGCTTTTATATCTGAGCTGACATCATATGGTCTGGAATATCCCTTTGGTCAGTTTGGGTCAGCTGGCCTACTTGGGTCCCCTCCCAGGATCTTGCCCTCAACTGAGGAAGGAATGTTACAGTGCTGATGCTGTGCTCCACAAGCCTCTGGTTCTGTTCCCCCTAAAACCCCTATGAAACAGAAAATCAGGGGAGTGTGATACTTAGAAATCATACTTCACACTGTGTGAGCGTGAAGGCAGAAGCAAAACACAATGTTCTCCTTTACCCAGGTTCTATGAGCCTCCCAATTACTTTTGTTAGCGAAGTTACCAGTAATTTGAGCTTCACGAGTCTCTCACTATAAGGCATATTTCTGTAGACTTTTTATCTCTTTTCATCACAGTGGTTATCTTTTTCTAAGTTTCTGCCTTAGAAATCCATTTTATAATCTTACAAGAATAATATACTCAAAAAAGAGTTAATATACCCTGCTGTTTCTGCCTGTTAGTTCCTTGCTTATGCTTTCAAAGAAAATGTTCATTATCTAAGCCAGAAGTGTGCCCGCTGAGCTCACATTCAATTAATTATCCATCATGATTCCACAACCCTTCCTGGCATTTCAGCATTCCAGGACAGTGTCACAACATGAATACATACACATATGCACATATCATTGTGCAATAGTTTCTCTTTTATATTGTCCCTATTAATACTTAGACCTAAAATATTTTACTGTGGTTGCAAGATGCAGATCTCCCACTTCTCTTCAGTTTATTAATTGACTATTTACTTCTCAAAACTATTTACTTATTGTTTTCCTTTTACCAAACTTTTAGCACTGCTACGATTTCATAGATTCTTAATTTTCAAACATTACTCTTTTCAGTTTTGATTTCTGCTCCCTTTGGTTTTCCTTATCAATTGCCTGTGTTTTCTAAGAGCTGATTTGTACTCATAGCTATTCATGCCTCTGTATTATCCACTGTGCAGAAAAACTCCTCCATGATGTAGTACTATTCCCAGCAACAATCAAGTGTTTAATCCTATGCTGATCTAAATCAATGGACCGGCTCTCAGGAGGGAATTGTGCTGCAAGGAAAACTTGTCAAAAATGCATGATGTGTATGTGCTATCTTTATCGGCCTTCCATCCAGTCACTATCTTACTGTTATGCTATTTAAACTGTGACAAATTTACGGTGCTGTAAGTGTTCTCAGATTTTTTTCCCTAATTCATTAAACTAACAAAACCTGAGTAGTTCAGACTGTGTGTCATTGCTCAGCATTACTGCTTACTTGAATTCCAACTCCTAGGGCTTTATAAACACCAAATGAAAACCAGTCCTGGCCTCAAATATTTTACACAATAATATTATCCAGCTGTCTTTCTTAAGTGTCAAAAGAAAAGCAGAGGCATTTTATTTCTTTGAACAGATAATCCACTAAAGCACTGCACAGAATTCATTAGAGGATTAGTTGTTTATTACGTGCTACAGAACAGAGGATGATACTGGAAAGAAATTAAACACAGAAATATTTCCAAATATACCCACTTATAGCAGTCTTTTCCATGCTGGATCTAGTACAAAACTGTGTGTTAATGGACTTGTTGGTATTAGCTGTGGATTTTCTCTATGTCAATGTCTCTGTATTCCTCTGCAGGTTAGTTTCTTTCCACCGGCATGCACAATTATATTGCAGGCTTAAATGTTCCAGGTGAATGAGTTGTTCTGTTAATCCAGATCATTACTGTATTAAGGAAAGGTACCTTAACAAGACAACCTCTTTCAGCATGGCAGAAATTCATTCTTGTACTGGCTGCAGTAGTTAGTTTGCCAGAATTTCATTACAGCCCTTGCCAGTGCTTTACAAAATCTGGGACGCTCTTCAGCTGCCCTCACCCACTGGGGTAGTTCAAGCTGAATGGCATCAGTGGTGCCAGAACTACGGGAACCAAAAGTCTTCGTTATGTATCCACCACTATAATAGCTCCCATTATTTGGGCTAGGATTGGATGGAGAAGGCACACAAACATAACTGTTATTTTGTTCTTCAATATATTTACCCAAACTTCTGTTCCCTGAAACCAAGGTCTCAGAAGACACATTGACTAGCTGATTGGCCAGATGGCTAATTGAGGAACATGATGCAGAAAAAACACCTGAGTTAAGGGAAGATTTTGAAAGTGTGTAACCTAGTTCTATCCACCTTTCAGGATGTGCTTGTCCATGGATATCCAGAATCAGGCCGCCTGACATCTGTGATTTTGCAGTGGTCAAAAATCCCATGTAGTCCTCCCAGGCCTGTTCTGCTTGGGGAATTCCGAAGGAGGCTTCTTCCTTTTCCCTGTTAGCATCCATCTTGAACCTCTGTAGGTGGTTTATAATGATATGTGGGAAGAAGCCATCAGTAATATTGTTGATTTCTGCAGCAAGAGCCTGAGCCACCTCTATAGTATACCTGTCTTGGTTGGTAGACACTTTGCATTTCTTATAATTTTGAATACTTCCAGGAGGACAGTCATGAGAGAAAATACAGGAGGATGTCTTTGCATCCCAACAGGCAGCTTCCCGATCAGGGATGTCTTTAGGTTCCATTGACCCACCATGTGGGACAGAGAGAATCAGGTTCATGTTGCCCACTTGATATTCCGTGAAATTGTTATGACCAAAAACAACGTCTTTAGTGCCACTGACTTCCAAAAGCAAATATAAAATGGAAAGGAGGAAGAGATACATATTTTTCATTTGCTGTTGGAAGACTCAGGAATATGGAATATATCAGTACCTACAAAAAAGCAAAAGATTATAGATCACTTACAGCTGGGAACACATGAGAGACTGTTCAGCTGCTGCTGGAATTATTAGTTACTGATTAAACTATTATAATTTTATTACGTGCAACACAAAGAAGAAAACTTACATGAGAAACAGAAATTAAGAGGGCATTTATTATGGCTAGATGTAACTGATGAAAAGGAAATGGTAGGTTACTGGGTCTCCCTCATTTCCCCAGAAAGCAAAAACAGTATTTGATCATCCTATCTGATTCCACAGAATCACTAAATCCCAGCAAAATATTGGAAATAATTTTTTCCCCAACAAAGCCACCCAATTTTCACCTCTGAAATGTGAAAAATTCTGGCAAAATTTGATAGAACACCTGTATTTCACTGACCCGTGGGAAATATCTTTCCATTATCAACGTATAAACTAGAGGCTATTGTCAGCATTGGGCTTCTGTAAAATAAGGAGACAGATAAAAATTGAGTGCTACCAAGCTCTGTCTCTAACTGTACTCCAGGCTGAGTTATTTTGACACTTTTATAGATAGGTAACAGTGAGTTCTTTAAGTAGTGACTCTGTTCTCTTTAATTTGCAAGTCTCTGTCCTCCTCAAGGCACATAAGATATTTTTAAGCCCTCAATAACTTTGCCATTTTTTGGAAAGCTGGAATTCAACAAGATGCTGACAGATCTTTCTGGTTTGAAGGCATGACATCTCTAGAAAGCTCAGTGTTGGATGGATGTAATATGAATCAGCAAAATCAGTAAAAAGCAGAGTAAAAAAAGGATATTTTTCCCTTCCATTAATAAAAAAACCTCTCAATATAGGCCAGATGAGGAGCATATAGACACATGCATTTGCATCACATCATCTGAGTCAGGGTGTCTTGTTGTCTGTTCTGCCTCTATCATTGCATCACCAGTAAAAATGCAGAGGATAAGAGAAGCAGACAAAGGAGAAAGAAAGAAGACCTGCAAGAATCTATCCACAACATTTACCTGACAGCATGTATGACAGCAGCCAGTAATACTGAGAGGGCAGGATGCAGTACGGAACCACCCTCCCATCAGCCACCGACTCTAAGAAAGGGAGAGGGCAATTTCACACAAATAATGAAGCAAAATATTCTTTTCCTGCTATGAGGGAGTGTTACTGGCTTTTTAGAGATAACCTCTGCTGCCCACTGAGCTGGTCCACTCTGAGAGGTCTGTACCTGAAAAGTAAACATCTATCTTTCTCTCTTCTTTCTGGGCTGAAAGTCCCTTAAAAGTCTGTGAGCTGGAAACAGATCCCCAAGAATCTAACCTGCAGTTTCCTGCAGGGCATGATCAAAAGATTTTTTTATTTCATTTTAACACTTCAATTAAAAGGTCCTTTTACTTGAGCTAAAACAAGATTTTGGCTTAAAACAAGCCTTTACCCAAGGTCTTGTATAGTTCACACTTCCCTATACTTCCCTGAGAGACAGACTTGCTAGTTCACAGTTCGCATTACCAGAAACATTGAGGAAAGGAATACCGTCAAACATTATTCAAAATCCCTTTTCTCAGAAAAAACGACTGCACATAGAGAGTAAGTCTAGGAATAGCTTACCTCAGGTGCAGTGGGGTCCAGCACCAAGTCTAATAAAGCAACAGCAACGACTCCCAGGAGCTGCTCCCCTGCCCCAGGGGCTCAGGTTTCCTTTGTCTCAGGCTCTCGCTTAAAATATAATGACACAGCTGTTCCTTTCCCACCATCTTCCAAACTGTTTGTGGTCATCTACATCAGTTTGCTTGCGTTTTTGAAATTTCTTGTTAATGATTGAATAGAGCTGTTCATGCTACTAGATCATGCCTTAAAGATATATGGGGAGAGAGCTCTGTAAAATTTCCCAAATAGGAAGAAAGTCACCTTGACACAGGTCAAGCTCTGGACAGACTTGGAGAGTCTAGAGGAACTCAGTGACCCCAGACTGGTTTAAAGAGTTTTCTGGACAACATACAGGGGATGCAGAGTGTGGGCTGATGGGTTGAGTTAAACCTAGACTGGATTCAGAATTTTAAGGTAAAAAAAGGCTGCAACTCCCTGCATGGACAGAGGTCAACATGCTCCCCAGTACAACAATAAACATCTGCTCAGAGAAACAGAATGAAGTGTGGAATGAAGAGGAGACTACGTGGCCCCCCTCCATTCTAATCCCAGCAGAATAGGAGAACACTGTGGTACTAAGACGGTACAGGACCTGTCTGACAAGGGATAATCAAGATGTTCCGCTGCTGAAGCAAACAACCATGTCAAACCCCCTCCTCAGGTGCCAAACCATGACAACCACCCTCCTCCCATTAGGTACACCAATCAGAAATAAAAAGTATTTATGACTTGAGCCACTCAATCTCCACCCAAACATAAAGAAAATAGTATACAAGTTGGGGATAAGGGGGAAGTGGGAGAAGACCTCTACCAAAACTTCTGGGATCAGTCAATGGGCTGAGTCCACCTTCACCCCCCCCAAGAGGAATGCCTTGGGTGAGAAATATGCTCTATGCACGTTAAATGCTGCTTTTAGGGCTAGAGCTTTCACTTGTGCTTACCCCATAGCATATTAATTAGATTGCTTCGTATCAGAGCTTGTGCTTGCTTACTATATGTATCAGTAGATTTCTTTAAAAAATATTTTTGCAGTAGACCCTATCACTGACAACCTTCAAAGCTTAATAAATCTGTCACAATTTGTATTAATAAAAAATGTTATTCCGTAAATTGTTAAAGTGAGTCCTTGCAGTTGCCGGCAGCAGATAACACCTTGGCAGGACCCACTGAGGTGTCCTGGCTTTGTTGTGTTCCCCCTAACAAGGGAGGTCGAGGCACCTTCCAATATTGTGAATCTGTTGCTGAAGGGTCTCCTTACAAGACACTGACAGACTGTCGTACACCAGGCTCTCAACTTTCCTGGGGAACCAACAAGCAAAAATCTGAACTCTCACCTTTCACATGCCACAGAGCAAAAATGTTGAGTCACAGTAATACAGAGTAGAACTGCTATTCAGGACTTCATCATAGCAAAAAACCACAACTTTTCAAACAATTTGAACTGAAAGATTGGTGTGCAGAGAGGCACAGAAACACCTGCAGCTTGAAGCAATATACTAGAAAATTTACCTGTTAATCTTCTTCAGCAGAAGGGTGAGATCCACATGCATGAGGAATTAACTGTAACAGGCTCCAAGTCCTCTATTGATTGTAGGCAAACTTACATTATTGTGAGGTTAAAAAAAAATACACAATAATTTAAACTGGTAGTAATCACTGCAGGACTAGCTTGAAGATTTACCTGTAAAGAGAGGGAGAGTTTCTCCTGCCCCTGCACCTTCGAAAGTGAAACTGAACTGCCCATTGCACTCGGCTGCAGCTGAGGCTCCCTCTTGTCCCAGAAGTCTCCAGGGGCCAGGCCGAGCCCTGCAGCCGCCCCGAACAGAAGTTTCACCTGCACCCAGATGTAATATTTCACAACGAAAGATCACAAAAAGGCATAAAAGATGTGCACTGGTACACTAGAGCTTACCATGCTTTTGTTCTCTATACTGACATATGTTTCTAGAGATCAAAAAAACTTGCCACAAGCAGCACAGCCACACCAAAAGTAAACTCAAAATAGCTAATATAATGGTGATGGCAGAGAGCAGGTTTCCACTGGCAGTAAGATGAGAGGAGATCACAAAAATTATGCCTCCACTAATTTCCACAGTGTCACTCAGGAGCAGCTTGGTTTTGCTGTTTACTACCACATGTGGATTAGTGGTTCTTTGCCTTTACTGCAAAAACCCAGGACCAAAGACAGTGTCAGAAGATCTTGGAACCTTCAGTCAAGCACGCTAAGTTGACTTCAGTGAGCTTGACAAAGTATGATTTGGCAGAGCTGTGACTCCTTCACTACCTTATTGTCATGAAGAACCTAGTGGGCACAGACCTTCCCGAAGCAGTCAGGTTTTCACAGGAAGGGAATACTGGAATTACCCTCACAGATCTCTTCCCTGGAAAATTAATCTTACAGCTGTGTTCATTCAGTAGTGAAACGATAAGAACTGTGACCAGACTAATGAGATTATCTGGGATTCTGACACAGGAGATTAATGTGTGGTTCCTTCTGCTCTCTTCTGCACCTGTTGGGGCATTATTAGTTTAAGAGAATTAGTTGGTGAGTGGGATGCTGCACACAGAACCTGTGTTCTCGGCCTGGCATGACTGAAGCAGATGGTAGTTGCAATCTTAACTCGATATACCAGGTTTTTAATAACTTTATTTTTTAATAACTTAACATTATTATTTATTAGTAATTATTTATCAGTAATTAACATTACTGATACAATATTTTCCTGATAAATGAGGAGCTTTTAAAAACATTTCCTCTGCTACTAGATACAGTTTTATGGATGTCTTCCTCTAGACTTCTCTCAAGTGTATACGAGCGCGTTCATGAGTTTACTCATGGTATTAAAGCCTGGCTTCTTAGATAAGCTAGAAGAAGCTGTGATAATATATTTTCCATAAATAGAAATTTCAATAAAAGAAACATAAAGAGTACAGTGAAGTTAATACTGCTACCTATCGGAGAAAAATCAAATTTCCTTTCTAACAAATTGATTAAATAGTCTAACTAACTTCCAAACCAACTTTGTGAAATAAAACTGATCAAATTCTTAGGCAGTGAAGACAATATAATTAGCAGTAATGAGGACTTCACCAAAATTTTGGAAAACATGGTATAAGCCAGACTCATGATCTACTAATGTCACCGTAGTTGATGACATTGTTGACCACCAAGTTGTGAGCTTCAGCACAAGTGCTGATTTTCATTCTGAGTGTTTTAATCTTCCCCATGAAGTCAGCTGCAGGACCACCAGACACGATATGGAAGTTTAGTAAAAATCTGTAAGATGTCCTTGTCCATTGCAGTGCATAGCAAAGACTAATTTTGCTTTACTTGGCTGTGTAAAGGTTAGTTGTTTACATCAGACATAGTGATCCCATTTCCTCCCTTTAGTCAGTGTTGAGAAAGAAGCAGTTCTAGGGGTACTTCAGTGTACTTATCTTGGGCACCTATCCCAGATTTCCATTTAGGGGTTAGGACGGCTATACTCTGCACATCTCTCCTTTTTTCATCACATGATACAAAAGGATTTAAAGGAAGCAGAAGTTTTCTGCTAGTCCTTCTATTTCCAGACCTATTTGAAATGTATTCTGCAAGTCACTGTTACAAAACTGCCCTAAGAAAGAAAAAACACACAGCAGAGATTTGGCATAGTAATATCTAGTTTTACCAGCTCTCCAGATACAGGAGCTACTTGTGAAAGGAAAGAATTCTATATATTAGTATAAGTCTTGTAACTAACTACAATGCAGTGCTACTTTCTCCTTTCATCTGGTACCTATGGGAAATAAATCTGCAATACTACAGTATTCCTTAAAGGAATAACTCACCAAAGTATTACCATCTGACTACTTTCTTCCAAGAGACACTATTGAACTTACAGACCAGTATCTTTAGCCAGTTTAAGTCAAGACGGCACTACTGAAACCAACAAAACCTTTCACTCATTGTATAAAGCTTCTGTTATTTTATTGAAGTTATGAGAAGTAATGAAAGTGGGTCATACTGGTTCATACACAGCTGAAGATATTTGTAATAAACTGAATGTTAAGGCATATTGTTCTAACTCATCAGCTCCAAGGTATGCCCCTTTCAGATGAAGGAATTAAAAAGGAAAATCTGAGCTGAGCAAGAATTCTGGAGCTTTGTCTTCCTTCAATGCAGGTTTCTTGGCTCTAATGCTTCTGACTCTGGAGTTCACCTTAGAACTATTTTTTATATAATTTACAGAAAATAGTCAAAACTAGATTTAACTGAATTGCATATGAAACTTTGAGTGATATTGACATATTACATTGTCTACTCTGATTACTGTTCGTCCCATGAACACTGCAGTTTGAGGAAAAAAGAAATGTCATAAATTATAAAAGAATATACTCCTAAGAGAAGCAATCCTAATCCAAACAGAATTCTAATTGCAATTGAATTTAAAACTTCTGGAGCATGTCATATATAGTTAGAATCATGGAGTGAAAAAAGAATTGGTAAAAGTAGAATTCAATCAATATTTTCAACTTTGAAACATTTTATGCTGTCACTATGGCCAAATTATTTCTATGCATTTCTCAGGGCACACATGATATTCTTAAGAAGTTGTAATTCAGATGTGCTCTTTTCAAAATGCATTGATTTTAAGCTTTGTAGTCCACTGTCTGGAAACACTGTTCTTCTGCCCTGATGGCTGAGTCATCTGTGTAACTGAGCCAAAACACCAAAGAACTGTACAAACTTCAAAATGGCAAGCAGAAAAACGAACTGTTGCCTGGTAGATATTGGCCTACATATATTTCCCACCGTACATTTTATTTAAATTCATGCAGGCATGAACCCTTATTACATAATTGTAACTTTGACCATCCATTCTTACATTAACACCATAGTTTCACTGCTATAACATCTCTCTCTCACCTGTTCCTTTGCAGTCAGTGACCTGCTTCTACTCTCTCCCTCCCCTCTCACTGGATTAGCTACAGGACTCTGTCCTTTGTCCTGTCAAAACTGCCTTTTCATTCCAGTATATTTAATGTTTACAATATTTAATATTTATAATCGTGTTCATTGCTGTAATCCATGTGCTGTCTTCATTGCCTATCGTGGAGCATCTCTCTTACGAGGAGAGGCTGCAGGGGCTCTGCCTGTTTAGTCCAGAGAAGAGAAGACTGAGGGGGTCTATCAGCGCATATAAATATCTCAAAGGCGGGTGTCAAGAAGGTGGTGCCAGATTCCTTCAATGGAGCCCAGCAACAGGACGAGGAGCAACGGCCATAAACTAAAAGACAAGGAAGTTTCACCTCAACATGAGGAAGGACTTCTTTATGTCTCGGATAGCAGAGCACTGAGCAGGCTGCCCCAGGAGGTCATGGAGACACGAGGTCATGTCTCTCCAGAAACATTCAAAACCCACCCGGACACGTTCCCGCGTCACCTGCTCTGGGAGGGGAGTTGGATTGGGTAATCTCCAGAGGTCCCTTCCAACCCTAACAATTCTGTGCTATTCTGTGATTCTGTTTCAGTGCGCGGAATGTATTTCAGTATTTTTGCAAATGCTGAAATTGTCGCTTCAATGTCACTCCCCGTCAGAACCGCTCTCCCCCGCATTCGCGGCTGTCCCACCGCCACGCTGCCCTTCATCCCTTCTCTTTCAACTTCGGTATCAAACGAAGCAGAGAGGCCCGCTACTGCCCGTACCCAGCGGCGGCTCCCCTCCCGACAGGGCCGCGCCCTCGGTGCGGGGGCGGATCCCAAGCAGACCCCGCCCACTCCCCCGCCCTCCCCCCGGCCGCAGGCACCGCCCACACCGCGCGGGGCGCCCTCGCGCCCTACGGGGTGGAGCTCGCGCCNGTCCCCCCTTCCCTTCTCTCGCCCCCTTCCCCGGGCAGTGCCGGCCCGCGCCGAGGCAGAGCCGCCGAGTGTGCGAGGCGGCCCCAGAGCCGAGGTTTGTCGGGGCACCCGCGGGAGCCTCCCCTGCCCCTGGCCTGGCCCAGCGACCTCTGCTCTGACCCGACCCGACGTGCCGTGAGCGAAGACCCAGGCTCTTTTCCCCCTGCTCTGCGGCTCGAGCGGCGCGATGGGGATCCAGGGCCTGCTGCAGTTCATCAAGGAGGCTGCCGAGCCTTCCCACGTGAAGAAGTACAGAGGGCTGACGGTCGCTGTGGACACCTACTGCTGGCTGCACAAAGGCGCTTATGCGTGCGCTGAAAAGCTGGCCCGAGGAGAGCCCACGGATCTGTAAGTCTTCGTTGTGTTTCGGTCTCGGCCCTCTTACAAACAGGTTAAAGTTTTTTTAGGTTGATGTTTCTTGACTAAAAAATGAGCTTATAATAGTTTATAATAATAAGACTGAGTATATAACAGTTTCGCTTCTTACTGTTTTTTCTGAATTCTCAGTCCCATTTGAAATGGAAATTTTGGCTATAAGTAAAAAGTTTTCCAACTGTGCAAAATAAATACTCAAGTATACATTGGCGAAAAAACTCTCTAAAATATTTTTTGTTAAAATACCAGTGACTGTGTTAGGGTTTTTTTCTAGCCCGTCTAGATAATAATCTAATTTCTCAGATGAGATTCTGTACATGCAATTCATATGTTTCAAATGTAGTATTATTTTCAGGCACCTTTTTTGTATCCAACGATACGTTGTAATTATTGCTGTGACAAAGGTTGTAATGATACTGAGGAATTATGAGAGATGGGTTGTACTCCGAATAGGGCATAAGATTTTTTTGCTTAATGTATTATATTTTTAGTAAGAGTAGCTTTTCTAATGTAACGTGTATTTTTCATTTACACAGTTACATTTCTAAAACTGTGGTCATATTTCAGGTTCAACTCTGGAGCTTAGATTAGCCTTGTGTCTTGTCCGTCTCTGGAAAACCGGGTTGAACTCTTGATTTAGAGTGGATATAGTTTTAAATCACAGAATGGGTAAGGTTGGAAGAGACCATTGGATGTCATCTATTCTGAGCCCCTGCTCATGCAGGGTCCCCTAGAGCACTTACTCAGAATTGTGTCCAGTTGGCTTTTAAATATCTCCAGAGAAGCAAAAGGTTCTAAAACTTCTCTGCGCAACCTGTTCCAGTGCTCAGTCACTTGTACAGTAAAGAAGTTCTTCTTATATCCAAGTAGGAATTCCCGTATTTCAGTTTCTGCTCATTGCCTCTTGTCCTATTGCTTGGCACCACCAACAGAAGACCTTGGCTCCATCAAAAGTTTGATTGGAGGCAAGAGAGAGGTGATGCTTTGCAAATGGGTTCAAATCTTTACTCCTGCTTCCATTGATTTGAAGAACTGTGGAGTTTCATTCAATCCTGCTACCTGCCTTTGAAGGTAGTGGAGGTCCCTCAGAGTCCTGGGAGTGGGATACACTACAGTTGAGGAAAAAATTGTCTTTCAGGAGAGACATTCACAGTCGTAGTAAGCTTTGGAATGGTTGAATTTAAATACATAAATATTTTACGGGCAAATCTTGTTTCCATGCACATATCATCCTAGACTGACACTTAAACTATAGTTTATCATCCTTTCACATTTTAAAATTCATCTGTATTATGTAACTAAAGTGCTTGTCTTTCAAAAATCATATTTATTTTTTAATATCTCTAAATTCGATTTCTTTAATCCTTACATTCTAAATGCTTCTAAGTCCCACTTTCCTTCCCCTCCCTTCCCCTGCTGAAAAGGTTACTCTTTTTGTTTTAAACAGTGTCATTAAAAGAAAAAAACTTGATTTTTTCTTTTCATTGGGTATCATTGTAATGCACTTAGTGTTTAGAGCAGCTATTATGTTTTAGTTCTGTGCTGCTGATATAAAATGTTCATATACAGAACTGTAGAAATAACAGGTAAGGAGATGAGAGGTCTGAGAGAGTAAATAAAGTCTGGGATTCCCAACAAATATTTTTCTGAGGGATGGGTTTGGAAGGCAGTGGAGGATTGCTTTCTGGCCCATACACCATTTTCACAGTTAGTACGGATTGGGGAACTTTTCTGACTTCCGAAATTTTTTTCAATTCTGTGTCTGTATTTTTAGTATGAGAAGATAGGTTTGTATGTCTGTCCATAGCACATATCCACCGTCTGGAGAGTAGAGTGGATAAAAGAGATTTAATAACTTGCAGCTCTATAAAAGTGCATTTAGTCTGCCTTTCTGGGGAAAGGTCATGTACTGTGCTTGTCTGCCTCCTGTTTCCCTGGCCATTATGAATTGAGTTGCTGAAACCAAAAAAACAATCCATGTTTTAATTTTTCAAGTTTTTGTCAGTGTTGAATTCCAGTGTTGCAAAATCAAACTGAATTGTACTTGAGTTTTTATTTCATTTTGTGTAGGAGAGAGGACCAATCAGTCGAGCTCTGAGTTGAGAGGTGGACTGTTTCTCTTGCTAATAAAAAAAAACTCCAAAACCAACCAAACAGCATTCAAGTGTTCTTATTCTTTTTGTGGTGCTGGGGAAATATACGGCCTGTTAAGATCCTTGAACAACTGTTATCCTAAGCTTGCAATTCTCCTTTTCTGTAGACAGGTAATATACAATAATCTTATGGTTGGCAATAAAGTTTATCTTTCTATTTTTACTTTTGTTATTGTCGATACAGTTATGTAGCTTTCTGTATGAAACTTGTTGAGATGCTCCTTTCATTTGGAATTAAACCAATTTTGGTATTTGATGGATGTACCCTACCCTCTAAGAAGGAAGTGGAAAAGGCCCGACGAGAGTAAGTACTGAACTGTATTAATTTGCAAGCAAAGCAATGTGTTGATCACTACAGTTAATTTTCAAAGTCAAAAAACCTCAAACTTCAGCTAGGTAGTAAGGTCTGGTAAACTTCCCTGTAGCGTAGTGTGATTTCATTTAATTTACATCTGAAATTAAACTTCTTAGAGGTTTTATTCCAAAAATAGAAATGCACTTTGTAAATGAAAGCCATTTGATAGCGGAAGGAAGTAAACCTCTGAGCATTAGTTCCCGTAATGTATTAGAGGCTTTTATTTTCCCTGCCCTTGTGATCTCTGGACAAAAATATTTCTTCCCAATATAATTTTATTTAAAAGTAATACCACCTTCCTCATCTTTCTCTATAATAAGATAAACTTGTATCAGGTTTGGATTCAGGTCACTAGAAATGCAACTTCTCACTGAAGCTGTGAGAATTTTTTACTAGTGGTTGTTGTTTTTAAATTCCTATGAGACATATGCTCCCTTCAGCGTGAACAGTTTCCGGTATTTGAAATTAAGTAAATTATGCCTTCTGTCCTCTAAACCAATAAGTGTCTAATGTCAGATACTCCCAAATGTCATTAAACCTATTTTACTGCAAACTGAGAGTGGGTGCATTTCTTCTTTCACACTGCTGATTTCGGTTCCTGGTTAGTCACTATTTTGTGAGGAAATACTATGAATTTCAACATGCTGATCTAGTTATCCTTGTCAATACAATGACTTAGTTATTCTTATGTTTTAAAAAATTATGCAATAGACTAGATTTGGGTAGTGTTTCAATTCCCCCCCACCCCTTTTTGTTTGTTCTTTTAAGTGAAAAATAATCTGAGATTGGTGGATGTTTTTGTCTTTTAGGAAGCGTCAAGCCAGTCTTCTGAAGGGGAAACAATTGTTGCAGGAAGGGAAACTGTCAGAAGCCAGGGAATATTTTGGGCGCAGTGTAAACGTTACCCATGCTATGGCTCATGAAGTTATTAAAGTAAGTTGTCAATACTGTTCATAGTGCCAGTTTTAAAAAAAAATATGCAGTAGGTAGTGTGTCTTAGTCTGCATTTGTACGGCTCCATCACTACCTCTTCTATATAGGCAAGAAAAGCACTCCCTCCTTCCTAGTCTCTAATTGTCTTACATACTACTGGATTGTGTTAAGCACAGTTAACAAACTTTAACTTCACTTCTAGTTTATTGTGCCCAGTTGTATTAATTATAATAATGTGTCAGTTGAAATACGTCTCTTCTTACTGCTATGAACTGAATTTGATAACACCTCAGTTTTACTTTTGATGCACAAAAAATAATCACAATTATTTTTTTATATTTTTTCCCTCAGCTAGTTCCTGAGCACAGACTGCAGAAAAAAATTTGACTGCCTAAGAACTGTTCTAGTAGCTTGTTGTTATGCTTCCACTGCAGTCATAGGATCTTTATCAAAACAGTATCAAGTTTATTCTGGTGGTGTTTTCCTCTGTCCAGAATATAACTTACATGAGTTTGAAGCTGGCACCTGTGGTCAGATGGGAGTGACCATGGTGTTACAGGCCAACACAGGAAAGGCTGTTTTTGTCAACTAGTCTAGATAGATCTAAACTGCTTGAAACTTGAGGTTTTTGAATATGAAATATCAGGCTCTAATGGGGCAGGATGGGTGTGTGATTAAAAAGATCCTGGTTGTGGCTTTTTAACATAGAGGTTCTTAGGCTTTCAGACCTCTTAAGGTAATCACTGCAAATTGATGCGAAGTACTTGTATGCTTCTTGTTTACGTACAGGCTGCACGGGCCCGAGGAGTTGATTGCATTGTTGCTCCTTATGAAGCTGATGCTCAGTTGGCTTACCTTAATAAGATTGGCCTGGTTCAAGCTATAATTACGGAAGACTCCGATCTTTTAGCTTTTGGATGTAAAAAGGTATGGAAGAAAATAGTGACAGCTTCTACCTCTTGCTGGTATCTTAAAAGCGGAGTTTGAAGTTGCCAAATATGTTTGTGTGGATTTGCTCTTCTGCAGTAAATGTGGGAAACAGAAGAGATGAGAATAGCACTTTGCCTCTATTGTTTCCACCAAGCGCAAGGAACTATGTTATATGGGTGAAAATTGTTGTTTTCATTTCCTCTTAATTTTCAGGTGTTTCTGAAAATTGACAAGTTCGGGAATGGACTAGAGATAGATCAAGCTCGACTAGGAAACTGCAAACAGCTTGGAAATGTATTTACAGAAGAGAAATTCCGCTACATGTGTATTCTTTCTGGTTGTGACTACCTTGCATCAATTTATGGAATTGGGTTAGCTAAAGCGTGCAAGTTACTAAAATTAGCCAACAATCCAGATATTATAAAGGTAAACTCAGTTTTGCCTTTTTTTTTTTTTTTGTAAGGCTCTACATTTCCCCTCCCCCATTACCTGTGTGGGAGAGGGGCAGGGATTGGAAATCTTATTTGATTACATGCGTATGGATATGGACATTTATATATTAAAAACACTATGGAAGAAAAGTTTGGAATGGTACAAAACAAAAAATAAGGTTGAGTGTTTTTTTTCTTGTCCGATGTATGAAATGAAAACGAATCTAATATTAGGAAACACAGAGGCTAAGAGAGTGGGAATAAGTTCTGCGTAGGTAGTAAGGGAGTAGAGAGGTTTTTAAGAACTAATAAGAAGAATACCTTATGGGTCTGTCCTGAATGCAGGTAAATCTAATCCAGAAAAGCATTTAAATATGCAGTCTGATTAACTTAGTTTGTTATCTTTTTTCCTAAGTTACTTGTGTGCTTTAGTGTATTTTGTTTTTTTTTTTCCTCTCACAGTCTGTACACAAAGAACTATGATTTTTATTTTTAAAATGGTTTGTATCATGTAAAGCAGGTATCAAAGCAACTTGTTTGGCTTTTCTGGAAGTAAAAAGGGAACTTTGAACTTTTCCCATATAAATCATTATTTTCTTTCATGTATCCCTGAGCAAAATGTCAGGGTTTAATCTGATTAGTATTGCTTTTTTTCTCTTCTAGAAACACTCATGCATTGCTTATGTGTCCTGATAATAAGAATAATAAAATCGGATACGCATTAGTTTAAAATAATATACCTTAAGGAGATGCTCAGTATTTCTAATCACATTTTGTACTTCTTTATTGAACAAGAAGCATTTATAAAATGTACAAAACTTTTTTCTTTCCTTCCCTTGTTTAAGTTTAATCTGCTTGTTGTAACAGGACATGCATTCTATGTTTAATTGCAAGCAAAGATACTTAATAATTGACATGTATTTAACTGTTTGCGTGAACTGTCTAAATAAAGCAGTTGAGCAATTTCTTTTTTGTTACAGGTTATTAAGAAAATGGGGCAGTACTTGAAGATGAACATAACAGTACCAGAAGAATACATACAGGGTTTTACACGAGCCAATAATACATTCCTTTATCAGTTAGTTTTTGATCCTCTCAACAGAAAATTAGTTCCTCTGAATGCATACGGGGATGACATTGACCCAGAAACACTGAGTTATGCAGGACGGTATCCTTTGTGTTGAAACAGCAGAATGGGGAAATAAGGGTGAGCACATGTGGTGTCTTTTCATTGCATCAGCGGTGTACTTAGATTATTCATTGCACCTCTGCTGTTTACTAAAGCCTGGCTTTTCTGCGGTCTTAAAATTCTGGGGGGTTTTCTTCTTTCCTCCTTTGCTCTAATTTTAATGAATTTTAAAAAAGTGATGGGGGGTAACAGAGTGATCTATCATCGATGCATCATTTTAGGCAAAAGTTATTAATCCTTTTTTTTCTTCTTAGAAGACCAATTGTTAAATATAGGTTATATTTAAACTGTTTGAGTTTACTTTATGACTGTCTTTAATTTCTGCCTATTTTAAGTGTGTTATAATCTCTGCCTGTTTAATCCTTGCAATTTGTGTTCAACTCAATCTCTAACCTAAGCATTTCCTTTTTTACCAGATATCTCTTCCTGTAGAACAAGTAGCATTTTGCCACATCTGTGCAACATAAAATTCAGCATGAAAGATTAGGAAAATGAAGAAAGAGAGGATACTGTTGAAGTAGTTACCAGCTTTAAATGTCCAAGCCACTTAATCTCTGGCATTTCCAGAAATAAGAAAGGAAAGTTGGTAACTTTTCTGCTGATAATGGAAGGATTTAATTTTAACTTAGATCTGCAGTCCTTTGGCAAATCATGAATTAAAATTGCTATTGCATCAGACTGAGCCAAAAGTAGTAGTATTAATCCTTTAGGTTAATATTCTAGCTATGCCTGTTAGCACAAAAATGGGAAACAAGATATTCTAACTTTCATGCTACAGTTCTTGAAATGTAATATAATATACAGATATTTTCCTTTACTATGATGGAAACAGACATTTTGGTGATGATACTGCTTTTCAAATTGCCATTGGCAACATTGATATCGAAACAATGAAACAAATTGATAATTATAACCCTGACACTGCACAGGTAACATCTTTGCTCTGAAGTTATATATTAAAAATTTGTGGGTCTGAATATTTGTGAAAAAATATGATTGAATGTTATTTGCAAATGAATTGGCAGTGAAAGCCATTCTGTTATTATAGTAACCGTATGCTTCCTTTTGCTCTTTTTGAAGGTAAAGTTTTTTATTTTTTATGGCATTTGACTTTAATGTTTTAGTTTTACTTTCATACTTTTCTGGTAAGTCCTTAATACTATTGACACAAGTAAGTGATTTAAAAAGAAAATTCTCAAAGAGATTTGGATTTCTTCGAAGTATAATCCTAAATTATGTATTCATAATAGAAATAAAACTTAAACTTTCAATTTTGTCGCAGAGGAGCAGTTAATCACTTGTGCCATATTGAAATGAAGTCATGGCAGCACGAAAAAAAGGAATTTGTATAAAAAGTGTGAGAAATGTGGGAACAAAAAAAAAGGCTTGTGTTAAGTATGTCACTAGATGTACAAATGTTAAAATGTCCTTGTACACTAAATCAAGAAATCATATGTAGAAGGCAAGATCATAAACCTATGTCCTGGGTTTTAATTTTTGTTGTAGCTTGTGCAGCAGAGAAGTTGTGGCTGGAATGACAGACGTGATAATCATGTAAATAGCATCTGGAGCAGAGAATACAAGTTTGGCCCTACTGAAGATACTGTTCCTCCTAAAATGCATTTACTAGACAAACCAACAACCAGAGGCATGGAGAAAATAATCAGTGTTAAAGGGCTAAAACTTCCAGGCAAAGAGGTCTTGGCAAAAAGGTCAAGGAGTGGTATGTTTTTTATTAAATAATTATGTGAATAACAGTAGAAGGCTGTGGGAAAAGAAAGGATTTTATCTTGGACTTGATGGTACGAGGTTTTTAGAGGCTTAACTCTTAACTGTTATTGTGTGTATTCTGTTTTCAACAAGCTACAAGACTCAGAAGCCATAATATTAAAGCCTAGATAATGATCAAGGGTGATGGCCAACTTTCCACAGCACTTGATTTTAACTTTCTTTAATTTGCTATAAAGCTTGAGTGTTTTCAATTTGAAGTTATGTTTCATACAATCTGTTCTATTTTTATATATTTTTTGTTTTAATTACTATCTTATAATGACTTGTGAAGAAATTAAAACATTGTGTTTTTCCTAGCATTGATATTAGGCCAGATAGAAAATGTAAAGAATGTTTTCTGTACTCTTCTCACACTGTGTTGCCTGTATCCCTTGTATAGGTATTCTTTATGCCAACTTTTTCACTTTCTCTAGTGGATCTGTGCTATCTTGTCTTCTACTTCACCTAAGTTATATGTGCTGAAATAAACTGTGGGCTTTTAATAGAAGGGGCACTTTTTTGTTCCCATTGTGTTTTATGTAATGTGTTAAGTATTTTCTCTTCCCCTGCTTTCTTTGCTTTCTGATTATGCTACTAGACCTTTATTTTTGGCCTTTTTTACTTGTGCTATCTTCCTACTCTCTCATTTACCAAAACTTGTAGGTAGTTTAGCAAACTGCCCTTAAATCAAATTTAGTTTTGCTTTCAAAGCATTAAAAAAAAAAAAAACCCACAAAAAAACTCCAAACCAAAACAAAAACCACCACACCATATCCAAAACAAATACTATGTTTCATTTTAGTTGTTCTGCCTTTACTCCATCTGCAAAAAATTATTTTAAAGGCTATATACTAGAAAACAATGTTTTAAAGGCTTTTTAACTGTAATGTCAATAATGTTCCTACTAAACTTTACCAATATTTTTTATATGTAAAGCTTAGTTATTTCATCACTGTCTAATTGTAGTATTGTGCTTCTACAATAATGTTTAAATTTTCTAGATTTAGAAGAAATCTCAGATGGAGATCTGTTGAAGCAATATTCATTTACAAAAGCAAAAAGAGTCAAGAAGGAAGATGATCATGATGGTCAAGCACAAAAGAATGTCTCAGCATTACAAAGCCTTGATTCTTCAGGAAATTCTGTCACTCAAGAAAGCTCTAACTCCCTGCTCAGAGTTCGAAATAAATTTGCTTCCTTTTTACAAAGGAAAAACAAAGATAAAGATGCTGTAATTGTTCCAGGAACAAGAAGCAGGTATGCTTATGTCAAATGTTTTCATAAGTAGCAAAATACTATTTTCTGTCCTGGTTGCTGAAATAACCTGAATACTGAGAAAAATGCTACCTCAGGCTTTTTTATGTAATTGCATGCACCTAAGCCAAGATGGAGGATCCTTTGTGCTAGGCAGGCTGTCTATCTGTGAGACAGGTAATGTTAATTTTTTACGTTGGAAGTAAAGACTGAGACTATTCACAGAGTCATAGAATCATGAAATGGTTTGAATGGACCTTGAAGATCATCTAGTTCCACCCCCCTGCCATGGGCAGGGACACATTTCATTAGACCAGTGTCTAAACCTGTTCCAGTGCTTCACCACACTCATAGTGAAGAATTACTTCCTAATAGCCAATCTAAATCTGCCTTCTTTCAGTTTGAAGCCATTACCCCTTGTCCTATCCACTACATGCCCTTGTGAAAAGTCCCTCTCCAGCTCTTTTGTAGGCTACCTTGTAGATACTAGAAGGTGCTATAAGGTCTCCCTGAAGCCTTCTCTTCTCCAGGCTGTGAACAAACCCAGCTCTCTATCTGTCTTCATAGGAGAGGTGCTCCAGTCTTGTGATCTACTTATAGTCTCTCAGTATAATATTCAATACTTCTGGGTCATAAAATTAATTAGGAACTGGCCATTTTTTTTCCCAGGTGAAGGTTATATGACATATCTCAAAAAATAAAAAAAAAGTAGCTGCTTTGTGCCAAATATATAAGCAGTTAGTCAATACATTGACTTAAGTTGATAGAGCTTTTTGTTTTGGTAAATTCAAACTGATCACATTGTATGACAAATAGCTATTCTTATCTCATCCCATTCAGTCAATACTGCTGATCTCTGCACCAGCACTTTGAGAAGAGGGACTTTGGGTTTGTTAGGGTTTCTGGTTGGTTTTTTTTGTTTTGTTTTGTTTTTTTCATTTAGTTGCATTTGGCCATAGCTACCTGAATTTGTTTTACAAAGCATTGTCACTATTAAGTCTATTATTGTGTGATTATTATCTTAAATACTTTGAATATTTTAGCGCAGTGTAATTTTACAGAGCAGTCTTAATGCTGATATTCTTTAGTTTTAAAGCACACCTTCCTGAGCTGAAAGTTTTGTTATGTTGTATCAAATATTAAGAGCTGTCAGTGATGATAGGTTCTTCTCTAAATCTGTGCTTAGTACTCTTGGGAGCTGCTCCTTTAGCACAGAAAAGAAGTAGTAAGGTTCTAGTTTCCTTCATAAGAGGTGCCTGAAGTATTTCACTACTGCTTAGCTTTATGATAGTTAATTAATATCTTCTTAAACTTTGTAGGATTCCTGTATGTTTCTTTTTCTGGTGAAGAACCTTATTAGTATTTCAGTCAATGAATGACATGTTTACAGATGCTTTTTCCCTCCCTTTTTTTTCTGTTATTTGTTAAATGCCTTCCTGCAGGACTTTGCCCATTGTCAAAATAATTTGTCTGCAAATTTGAAAATAAAATTGATGGATAGAGACAGCTATTGGATTTTGGAGATGACATACATTTGTAGTAACTTTCTTCTCCCTTGCCTTTACCTTTTTGTTTCTTTTTTAGGTTTTTCTGCAAGGATGCAATTATGTTTGACGGTAGAGCAAAGAAGGATGATGATGATGATCTAACTCAAGATGCTGAGCAGGATTGCCAGAAACAGGAAATAAAATATGTAGCAGAAGATGTTTCTCAGTTTTCAGAAACTGAAAAATCAACAAGGACTGTCTTTACACCGCCTGGAGAAATGCAGAAAAGTTGTTTCCAGTGGTTTAGCAGCCTCATAAGTAATTCAGGAAACCCTGGTTCATCTCATACTGTATTTTCACAGCAGTTTCACCAAGGGAAAAACAGTTGTGTTGTATCCCAGGAAGATCAGATCAATGGGGTTCAAACAGAGAATGAGGCAGTGTGTGATGACTTGGAGGAAGAGTCCTCCCCCTTAATAGGACTGGAACAGTCATCACAGTCTTGTGAGTCTTGTAAGCCATCAGAACGTAGTTTGGAGTTTTCAGAAATATTAGAAGTGTCCAACAACAGTTCAGATGCAAAGGTAAGAAAATCAGACATTTGTTTTAGCATTTGTTTTTGCTTTAAATTATAAAAGAAATCATGCAGTGAAGTCTTCTCTTCAGATTGATGCCCTACAGATGATGTAGCTTGTGCTAACAAAACTTTTTTCTAAAAAGAATCGTAGAATGATTATATTTCATTCTTGTCAATGCTTAAAATAACTGTAACATAATGTGGATTGACAGAGTCACTTAAATAGAGTTTGTTCTCTGGTTTTAGTTTGTCTTCAGTCTTTCTGCTGCTATTACTACAGTGGGTCATAAAAAAAACTGGTAGGCAAGCTTTTGTTCTCCGCTTTTTTTAGTCCCTGAAGTCTTTTCAGAAAGTATACATATATGTCTTCGTAGTGTTGTTTGCTGAAAATAAACCCAGGTTTTTGTATAAGTTATTAGAACTACTGAAAAGGTTGTCTTTTAAAGTATATACCTGTAGATATGAAAATATATATTATGTTTACAAAAAGAACCCCCAGGCTGTTTTAAAACCAAATCAATTTTCTCCTGAAGGAATCTGACTCCAATTCAAAACTGGACGATGACAAACATACTCAGTCTCTGGTATTTTCTGCTGTTCGAACTGACAAAAAAAATACAATCATGAAAACTAAGGTAAGAGTTCTTTTAACTTTATAAGCTTTACTAAAATCTGAAAATCAGGTTTTGCTTTCTATGAGTTTCTTGTGGAACTCTCAACGAAAGACTTGAGCAGCGCAAATGTTGGCAAGACAAAACTGTATTCTTATTCATCTGCATTGAAGCTGAGATGAAATATAACCAGTCCACCTATGATTGATAGCACAGTTGCAATTTGTTTGGGGATTTCAAACACTTCAGTGTAAAATAAGAAGCCAAGCTAAGGCAAAAAAACCTTAGTTGTCCTCAGGCAGGCTAAATACACAGGTTTCATGATACAAATTTCAGTCATGTTCACAGTCCAGATACAGTTACAAGATACAACCTCTTTTTATTGCTTGTCGTGACGAATTTGCTAGTTTAGCTACCTCCTGCTTCTTTGAGAAAATGTGTTAAAATTTCAAAATCTGGAAAGATTTTTGCCAGCATTTCTTGCTCAACTCTTTTAGTTAAAAGTCTTTTTAGACACTAACAAATCAGTCAATTTTCCTTCAGAGCCCACATTTCACTTATTTTTCCTATTGGTTACTCACCTGTAATTTGACTTCTCTATGGTTTATTAGATGTTTGAGAATAAGCTTATGTTCCTTGTCTTTGTGACATTTCTAAGAACTTTGCACATTTGTCTAGTTTATAAAACTTCTAAGATTGTAACAGCTAAAAGTGCTCTGACTCCTTATGCATTGTCATTAGAATTAGCCAAAAGACAAGCTGGAGCAAGATGTCTTCATCCTTTCATGCACAGCCTTACTGACTTCTTTCTCATAGACAGACCAAAAATTCAGAAACTTCTGTGCCACACCAGAATACCGTGTTTTGTAAAATAGTGACATCTTGTGGTTATTGTTAGGAACTTATTCGTGAAGATGAAATTTACATTTTTATTCTGCAACATTAACATTTTTCCTGCCTCTCCTCAACAAGACTGAGCAATGAAGTCATCCTGGGATTCAGAATTTTATTACTTTGTTTTTGAGGCTGTATTTAATGTTTTACTTTGTTTTGCTCAGAGAATGAATGTACTAAATACTGGGGAATACACATTATGAAAGTACTGAGGTAATATAAGCATCATGTAAAAACAAAATTTCAGCATGCTTGGAGCTCTTCAGATAATAGAAAAACTGCTGAAAATCTGTGAGAATAGTAGGGTTTATGTAAAGCAAGCAGCTAGTAGGAGGATTTCCCCCACTTATTTCTTGGCTGTGCATTCTCTCTGCTTCCTTTATGTGCCTGTAATAAGACTTATAAAGAATTGCACCAGAAAACTGGCATGGCCAAAAACTTAACTTGACAGCAATAATCAGAAGGTCAATCATATTGGATCTTGGACCCACCCAGACTCTTGGATTTCTCTGAGTTGTAGCACCAGCAGGACCATAGGAGAGGGAAGGTAAAGAGCACCACTTTTGGCTCAGTTTTCTTTTAGGTTTGCTTACTGCAAGGGTAAAACAAGGGAAGTGTTTGCTGGTGTTAAGTATAGTAGAAGATAGCTATAAAAGGGAATAATGAGTTCCAGATTTAGGGAAGAAGCAGTTAATCACTTAAAGCATAATTTATTCTGATTTTGGTAAGCTGAATATCAGCTATGTAGCTGATTTATAGATAAATTTAATAACTGGGGGAGGCAGTCTGACAAACTTTTTAGCTCTTATTGTGATTCCAATCCAAAATGTGAAGTGCCTACCTGCTCCATTCTAATACCAAAACTAATAGAAGCTTTTTACTAAAAAATACCTATAAGATACTGAACTCCCTACGACTTCATGTGTTTGGGTTTTTTTCTGTGATAGTATTTCAGCTGTGGGTTTTATTGCTAATTATTTTTTACAATTGCTGTGAGTTCAGCAAAGAGGCTAATATTGACAATACAGAAGAGAGTTCTGCTCTGGCTTTAAGTTTCTTAGTGAGTGTTCAGCATGCAGCTTTGCCTAACTTTGGGGTAGCCTAAATTAGGTTATAACTCTGATGTAATTCAGTGCTACAGAGATAATATAGGATTATGGGTGAATTCACACATGTTGCAAAATGGCTAAGGTGATAGATAAATGGCAAAATACTATAAAGCAGGGAGTTCTAGGATTTTATTTTTATTCTTCCTAGTATTCTTGTTCCTATTTTTAGCTTACAGTTTAAACACTTTTTCCCCCCCAACTTGGAATACCAAGATCTGCTTGGTAGAAACAGGTAAAAACAATGTAATTTCAATAATAGAATCATAGAATCATTAAGGTTGGAAAAGATCTCTATGGTCAAGTCTATCCATCAACCCAGCACTACCATGGTCACCACTGAACCACATCCAGAAGTGCCATATCTACACAATTTTTGAACACCTCCAGGGATGATTCTACCACTTCCCTGGGCAGTCTGTTCCAGTGCTTTAAAACCCCTTCTGTGAAGAAATTTTTCCTAATACCTAGTCTAAACCTCCCCTGGTGCAACTTGAGGCCATTTCCTTTTGTCCTGTCACTTGTCACCTGGGAGAAGAGACCAGTCCCCACCAGGCTACAACCTCCTTTCTGGTAGTTGTAGAGTGGTAAGGTCTCCCCTGAGCCCCCTCTTCTCCAGGCTAAACAACCCCAGCTCCCTCAGCAGCTCCTCATAAGACATGCTCCACACCCTTCACCGGCTCCACTGCCCTTCTCTGCACACTCTCCAGCACCTCAATGTCCTTCCTATAGGGAGGGCCCAAAACTGAAGGCAGTATTCAAGGTGCAAAAAAATATGTAACAAGTGTGTGTGTAGGGGAGATGGCAAAATACAGTGTCATTTTGGAAAGAACTAAGTTTTTGAAGAAAAGGCTGCCAACACCTTTTACTTTAAAATACAAAAGTGTTAGGTAGTCAATAACAAATAGTTGGATGAGGAAAGAGCTATTTGCATTAGTTAGTGAAGCACCTGAAGCAGGCAGAGCTGTGCCATTTTCTAAAGATGATCCAGCAAAATGGGAAAGATAATTTTTAGCAAAACACTTTAATATTAGTCAAATGAGAAATAAGACCATTATTTACAACCTAGGTGTTCTTAACTAATCTTACATAGCCAACTGTAAAACAGGAGCTTCTTACAACTATAGACACTCACTGTCTCTTCTGTGGGTTTTGATAACTACGTTTTGGCCCTAATAATGACAGACACAATCTAAAATAGCAGGCTAGAAGTGAGTGATCATTTAGAAGCTGGGAATTGCCAGTAGTTCATATTTTACAGTGAAGTGCCAGAACGGCTCAAACAGTGAAACATTGTAGTGCTTCCAAATGGCTACTTCCCCCATTAAAAAAGAGGGGAAAATGCTATGTGTATGTAAGACAGAAAAAAATTATGGAAAAGATGAATAAACCACGTGTGACGTTTTGCCACTTGTGAACTTGTTTGGCAAAGGAAGTTTCAACTATGTCTAAAAGTACATTATATCTGTTTAATTATTGTGCTATGGTTATGCACATGCAGTACCACTAGGAAGAGAGTGGTCAAATAGACAGCAACAGGTGTAACTTTGAATTTAAGAAGTGTGGTAAGCTATTCACAGAAAAAAAATCCTACTTGAGTGGACTGTAGTCTGTTTCTTCTGTTGTTAAAATAAACTCAGTACTTTTTGCCATGAAGATCAAGAAGATAGAAATGATCAACAGTGTTGTTTCAGCATCAGAAAGCATGGTAGCAGTCTGAGTAGCTGTCAGTCAGCCCGACATTGACCTCAGAAAACTGATGGGAATGTGAAAGTCACATTGGCTGACGCAATTATAGGAATTAAGTCATGTCAAAATGACTTTCATGTACTTAAAAAAAAATCCAACCAACTAGATTCAACACTTGGAATCTGTTAAGTGAATTCTTAAGTGTTTTCAATAATGGGGTGGTGCGCAGCTAGAATAAATTATATAATGAAGCCACGTACTTTAATTGATATGTTCAAACTTAAGACCGGTTGCATTTAAGAGAGATATTCTGGCCAAGCATAGTTTTTCTGAGCTTATGGGACAGAAACTGGATAAGAAGGTCCAACTAGAGGTCTAATGATGCTTTGGGTAATCGTTAGATTATAGAAGCTATCTAAATATACCTTGTGGCAATTCAGGTTGCATTATCTCAACACAATATAAAGCACTTTATTTTTTGATTATAAGCTTTGCAGTATAGTATTTGTTGCTTACAGGTTTTAATTTTAACCATGTGTGCTGCAATATTAAAATCTCACAGGTTCCTGGTTTACATAAATCCAGCCGTACAAAGTCGCGTATTGTAACGAAGCTCAAACCACGAATACCAGCTAAAGTAAGTGGATTAAGCAGGAAACTGTCACCTATGCAGAAGAGAAATGACTGTGATGCTGAAAATAAGCAGGGACTGCAAGCTACTGTTAGTGAACTCTGGAAAAGCTTCCAATTTAAAAGGTGAGTTGCTTTAACCCTTTACTTTGTACCCTGTATACTATTTTTCCAAATAAACAATTTTCAAAGCAGACTCTACACATCTCCATACAGTTCAATAAAAATAATAGCTCAAAATAGATGTTTTCTATGTACAACTTATAATTTCCTAAGCTTCAGATAAATGTAAAGCATGACTTTTGGTAAATATCTTCTTAGAATTACTTTTTTCTTTCTAGCCAGGAAAACCTCTCAGCTAAAATTCATTTGTTGAATTTTATTGATTAGGGCATTTAGTTTAACATAATTGATATGAAAATCATTGCCATTATTTGACAACAAACACCAAAAGTCACTTCTTAATCTAAATGCAAAAGCTGCATAGAAGTTCTAAATTTAATTGAATACAACGTTGCTTCTGTTTAACTCTGTGCTCCTCACTTTTGAGATGGCTGATTGTCAGAAGTGTTCTTTCAAGATGACTGTGAATTGATGAAATATTTCTGTTATCAGAAGTCTGTGGTTGGAAGAGACATTTTTGCACATTATAAAATGCTATTGCTTTTCCATGTGCAGATGGCTTGTCTAACTTGAAGTTTCTGCAAATATCTTCAAGGTTTGAACTTGAAGAGCAATGATTATTTAAAAAAAAAGGAAACAAAACTTGAAGTGTAGGTATTCTAACTTACACTGTTTCCATGCACTAAGGTAAAAAACTCTTGGTGGCAAAGTTTTACCAGCTCAAAGTAACAGTCTCTTGAATACATAAGTCTTATTTAAATAAAATTATTATTTTTGCTAATCCAAAACCAAACATGAGTAGGATAAAAGTATTTTTTTTTCACTGAGTGGTTAATAATGATACCGGTGAGCAAAGTGTTAAGTCAGATGAATGCATATCAGCAAGTTTAGGCCTCAGGGTAGGTTATTATACACATACAAGTGATTTCTGTTTAAAAAAATATTACTTGTGGTATGTACATTTTTATAAATCTTTGTTATCCTCTTGATGCGGGGTAAGAATGACGGTTTCAAGGAGGAAATGAAAGTGTTTGTGTATGTACTGCTTGACCTCTAATTGTAAATGTTGTCCCAGGGTTGTTCACGGGGAGAAAATTGAGATATTTTGATTTATCAGGATACAGGCAGATAGAACAGAGTGAGCCTACATGGGACTCTGTTCCTTTTCTCTGCCAATGGTTGCAAGATGAGTCTCCCAACATCCGCATTTTATCCATCCAGTTTTGGTTTGTAACTTTTGAGTGTTTATAGTGGGGTTATATATTTTGGTATTACTTACTTCTATGTACGTAAAGTACTTTTTTATTAGATTTTATGTGATTTTTTTCTTAATACGTTTCACAAAAAGGGCTTCCTTAGCTCTGAGTATTCTCTTCATTTTTTTCAGATTTTAAAATGTATCTAAACTAGCTTTATGTTACCTGACAGCAAATAAATCATGTGGGACACTAAATCTGTTCTGCCTTAATTACAAGAGCCATGGGATATATAAAAAAACTACATTTTTTCAGTAGACTTAAATGTTCAGAAAGCATGTACAACCCAGAGTAGGATGGGGTACGTACAGTCTTTAAGAAATAAAACTAACAGCTATCATTCTGTCACATTCAGTAAAGTTGTTCAGTTGCACTGAAATTGAAATTAAAACTTTGCATTATGAGTTTTTATTTTGTACTTATTCATAGATAAGGGGGTAGTTAGGGGTCTTGTTTTGTTTTAACTCATATGTTCTTACTGACCTGTGGTTACAAACATAAAGCATCATAACATTCTTGGGTTTTGTTTTGTCTTTGTTTTTTGTGCAGAGAGTATGAAAAACTTCCTTCTTGCAGAAAGTCAGATCCTTTATCTCCAATCAAAGATAATATACAGCTCACTCCAGAAACAGAAGAGGAAATCTTTAATCATCTGGAACGTAGTCATGTTCAGAGAGCTATATTCCAATGAACTGCATGCTCTTCACAATGGGATGGATTTTTAATCATTGTCAAAATTTACCTTCTGGGTATTTCATCAATATAGAAAAGGTGCTTTGAAAACCAGCTATATATTTTAGTCTGACTACTGATTTATCATCTCTTTTTATAAAAGCATGAATTGAAAGGTACAGTTCTATATTGACTGGAATAAAATAATTCAGATTCCTGTGTTCTCTTATTCAGTCCCCTTGTCAGATTTTTTGTCCAAACATTTTCTCTGTTGTCCCTGAGCATTTTATGTAGGTCACATGTGCAATCCAAGTTTCTACAATAGCTATGGTTTTGCCTTTGCACAACAGCAGCAAAACAAGTCTGTGTCCTAATTCTTAATAATGACTCATTTTTTGCCTCTTCTGTCTTTCCTCTTGAGCCTAATCTGGCTTCAGGACAGGTTTAAAACTGCTCTTCAGTGTCCATAAGAGTCTGCAATATACTTCTAGGACTGATAACTATTTTTTTCCCTATGAGGTAAGATTTGCTCTCTCAACAGTTACCTTTCTGTTTGATACAGTTACATTGTTAGTGGGAATGACTTGGGGACTGCAGAAAGGAATATTGCAAATATCTGCTCCCCAAATTCTCACATTAATAGAATGATATCCAGAAATATATGGTGTGTTCCTCTGTTTTACCTGCTTGTTCCACATCTGTATTCTTCTACAATGACAAAACACCTAAAATGCCAAAACTAAGGTGGCCAGCTGCACTAAATTACAAAGAAGCTGCTATGTGAGTTCAGCCCTCTTATTTCTACAGTGGCGCTGAAGGTATGGGATACAAGGAATTGAAGCAATGATGCTCTAGCACAGGATTTCTCTTTTGTGCATCGCTAGAAAATCCATGCTCCTGAGGCAGGGTTTTTACCATTGATCTTCAGTGATAATTATCTCTGGTGTGACGTTACAAATGTAGGTAAGGGATAAATGTTTCTGTGTTTCCAGTCACAGAACTGCTGCTGAGAATGAATTTTTGTGTTCCTAAAATATAATTAAAATTACAGAATGAGTCTTTAAGGGAAAACATGAAAAATAATTTGTTTTCATCCATTGTTTATTTATCGGTGTGGGAGTTGCAAGGTTAGTTTGTACAGTGCATTCTTCCCCTTTTCCTGCCTTTTCAGTCAAAGGGCCACTTGTTCCTGCCTTAGTGGATCATCATAAGAGACAAACTACTCATGTATTTTCAAGGACAGGTGATTTTAAGGAAATATCTTACATGCAAGCTACAATGTATGGTCTTAAAGTAGATTTCTTCAAAATACTGTCTAGTTTCTGACATGTGCTTTGAAGGTCTTGAGTACTGACTTTACATTACAAGGGATTCTTTTCAGGAATAGAGGCATCTATTACATTACGAGTAAATATGTAATACATGTAAGCATATAATAGCATGTAAGTTTTATACTTTTAATGTGGAGTTCTTGGGTTGGTGTTTGGTCTATGAAAGGTACAAGAACAGATATGTGACTTTGTTCCTGAATTAAATAGGCTAGGGTAATATTTCATAGTAAAAATTAGTCAGTATCAAAAGAGGAGAAATTACAGGTTATGACAGCATGGGGAAGATAAAATAGAACTTCCCACAAAAAAAAAGAAAAAAAGAAAAAAACTTGAAACAGGGAGAGTTTGGTGATTTTTAAAAAAGCAGGCATTTGAAAGCTGAGTAGTTGAAAAACAAGAAATGAGTAGGAGGAAATGAAAGCAGATGGCAGCTTGGAGGCATATGTCTTTGTGTGTTGTTTGCTTTTTAATCTAATATAAAGTACTAAATACTTTTTTACTTTCTATAACTGATACTTTATTTTATCAGCAGGACCTCAAGGTATTTTTACAAAATGGATGGATGATCTTGCTATACCCTATTAAAGGGGTGAATCTGGCCCAGAAAAACTGAATTTTACTAATGGTGGTTTAATCAAGGTTCACTTTTGAAAGTGCTGACTGGCCATTCCTTCATCAGAATGGTCATGTGAACTATAAATCTTCAGTATCACAGAATTAGTATGAGTCATGATCATTGAAATCAAGTAATGGTTTTTAATGGTAGGTAAGACACTTGTCCAAATTCAACCAAGTCTTTCTACTTAATCTTTCCATTCTAATTACAACAGTTGGTGATAAGCACATGTTCCGTCTCACACAAATCAATACAGTAGTTAGAGTAATTTTTATAGGACTGAAGAATATCAAAAGAACATAAGGCTTTGCAAACAGATTGTAAAAACAGTCATCGCATTTAAATGATAGTATTTTAAGAGAATTTGCAATACTGTGGCATTTTTCATATATTCTTGATGACCTCTTCATGAAGTACTGGAAGCGCAGGGTATTCATATTTTGTGTACAGAATAGTGTCTGTTGATTTTGTTGGTAACAAAAAATGTTAAAATTGAGGTGGTGAAGTTGAGAGCCAATTCTTTGGTCTAGGAATGATAAGGTACCAAATTAAAATTATCAACATAGGAGGGAAGCAAAAAGGTGGAATTCCTTTATGAACAATAGAGGTCATTTTATTATGATAACAGGCCTGAATATGAATGTAGCAACCCAAGGTTTGGTTGTGACAGTCTAGAAATGAATATACTTGTTGGTCCTATGGCTTTCTCATGTTATTACATGCCTTTCAGTTTGGCAGTGAAATAACAGGTGCCTGAATATTTATGCCAGCTCTTGTAGGTAATGCAGAACTAGGCAATATTGTTTCAATAGCAAAGTTAAGGAAGAGTTTTAAGCTTGTAGCAAGAGGACTGAAGAGTGAGAAAATGTGAGGAAGGAAGCTAAGACAAAAAACAGTCCCTGAATCCGTTAGCTTAAAAGTTCTGTACAGTTATATGTTAAGCTACTGTTGAATTACTATTTCTCACTGGAGTACAAAACAGTTTTAAGTACCCTTGAAGAAGAACCATCAAAAATACAGGCTTCAAACCTCAGTGTTGTAAAATAATGATGACACATCTTAGGAATTACAGAAAGCAAACCTACATCTTTTTGAGAATATTAGAAAGTACTCTAGATAACCTACCTTTTTCGTGGTATTTGGTAAGTTACATCAGCTTCTGTATCCACAGAATAGCCCCTATAGCACAGAGCCTTTTGAATACATGGAATAGAGCCATCAGGGAGTACAAGACAGAGACCGACTCTACAGATGCTGTGCCTGCACTGTGACAGAAATAGAATGAATTCTGCACATGAAAAGTACTGAATGATGAAAACTTAAAGGTGACAGGGATGAGTTGAGAAAAATGCTATGGCAGAATTTAGCATGAAAGGGAAAACAACACAGGGGATTAATAAAAAGCAAACATTTTAGGGAACAGGATTAGAGTGGGTGTTGGAAGTCAGAAGTGGTTTGAGAATACTTGCAACAGGAGGTGGCTATCCTACAATAATGTCTATAGTGATATGCAGATATATGTCCACATTTAAAATTTGGCTCCTTCAAGGGGTATTCTTCTGGTACTACTGCCAGAGATGTATTAAATAGGTATTTTTCTTAATATTACAAATCCTAGATAGCAGTCTTCTCAATTCAAGAATATTCTAGTAGAGACTGAGGAGTTTCATGCCTACGGCATGTATTTTAAAACTATTTATATCCACTTTGTGTCTGCAGAATGTGTATTCTAGGCATAGAGTGAATTTTGTCAGATTTTACAAGAACATAAATGAGTTTGAGGTATAATTAATGACTTCTTAAGAAAGTCACACTTCTACTGTGCCCTACAAAGCTTATGTAATACAATAAAATATACCATTCTATCTGTTTAAAATCTGATACTTTGTATATACTGCATCCAAATTACTTCCATTATGATATCTTTATCATCTGTGATGACTTCTTAAAATTAAATTTTCAAGTTCACTTTAGACTGCAGAATAATGTTCTGCAGTGAATGAGATGAGTTACTGCCCCATTTGGAGTAGAACCTTCTTTCTTGTCATTGCTGGATTCAACTTATGCATCCCAAAATGCACTATCTGAGAGTACTTCTCTGTGGGAAGTGAGACTAGACATTTTTTTCCTTCATGTAGAAGACTGTAGGAAACATTAGGTCAGTAGGACAAAAATGCTTGTCAGGGAAACTTGTCCTGTGTCAAGGATTGGTTTCTGTTCCAATAGCTCTTATTCTCCAGAGACTCCTGTGCTCCAAGCAAAATCTTACTTAACAGATGTAAAATTCTGGATTTGGAACATGGCATATACCTGTGTGAGGTCCACTTTTGGAAAAGATTCTTTAGTGGCTTTGAAATACCTGTGTTTAGTGTTCTAAATGTACATACAACCTGGAGTGAGGCACTCTAAATGTTTGAGATTTAGTGTACCAATGTATACAGACAAGACCAGGTTTGGGAAATTAGAAGTTTTATTCTTTCCATTACTTCAAAAACAACAGAAGAAGATAATATGAACTACTCTACAGCCTGCATCAAACAGGAATTTAGGATTTGGTTAAGCTGATTTCAAGTCCAGTATCTCAGGGAGAACCAGAATTTGGCTTTTAGAACACATCCTGTTTAAGTACTTGCAGTGAAGGAAAAACCATTACAACACTTGTAATAGCACAAGCACTCAATTGAGGGATTTGTTTTTTAGGTTTTTGAGTCTCACTTGTTTTTCATCCATTGGCTTGGGTTTTTATCTGCTGTATTAAAGGAGGTCAGTTCAATGTAGCTATCTTAAATCAAGGGAGTGACTAAGTGTGTTTCTTCTAAGCTTATACTAATTGAATCTAATTATATTATTGCTTTTTCCAAAATTATTACCTTTCATCATTAACTATTTCTGTTGGTACTCAGCAGAATTCCATATGAAACTCTCGAGTGACAGAGCTTTTGGAAATAATAGTAGTTTACCAGTTGACTGGGCACCTCACTCACTGCCAGAGGGTGTCAGTACCTCTGTAGAACCAAGAGGGGTGGGGGGATATGGGGAGTGTTTGTTTTAATTGATTAGTATTTGTTTCTTTAAAATAAAGTATTTATCCTGGTAGTAACAAAAAAAAGCCTGTGCGGCTTGCCCCTTGCTCCTACTGTAAATGTATTTTTCCCAGTTATTTACAAATGAGATTAATGAATCTATTAATCCATTATTGAATCCATGTAGTTTTACACAGATCATTAAACTTCTTGGCTGCCAACAGCAGAGAAGTTTCCTACTTTTTCATCTTTAAACTGAACTTTCAAACAATAAAAATAAAGATTTTGTTACCACTCTAGTACTAATTAGCACTCTCCAATCAATAATTTTAAAATTCTCTGAAGTGAGAGGAAAGTAAAGAACTGGATTGCTGTTGAAAATGCATGGGATGTTATTTTGTTTAACAAAGCTTTTAAGCTTAAGACTAGTGAGACTGCTTCCTAGAAACTTAAATAATGTAAATATTGATTTATAAATAATTTTTAGAGTAAATATAGAGAACACTGACTTCTGAGATTCTGGTTGCTAAGTGTAAGAAACCAGTGAACATTTTTTGGGGGTTTTTGTTTGGTTTTTTGGTTGTTGGTTGGTTGGTTTTTAATAAGGTAATCAGTATAAAAAATAAATTTAAAAAAATGTTCTCCTGAGCTGGAGTCACTAAACAAAGTAGAGATTGGTTAATGGTCTAAAAAGCTGATTAAAACCAAGCTGGATTGTCCTGTGTCTAATATAATATAAATGTTCAGAGACTTAAAAAAATAAGTTAATATTTGTGTTGGCTTAAAAGTCTACTTCTTGGAGATCGGTCACAGTGAGAGCATCCATCTTCTCACTAAACTATAAAAATGATACAGTTTTGGAGGTTTCTGTGGTTTGTCTTATTTTTCTTGGTTTCCTGTGTCTGGCATGTACATATTGCCAATGCCAAAGTCCCGAAGTGGTATCTGTTGGCCAAGTTTCTGTCTGACAATAAAGACCAAGAGACTTTGTCAATTTTCTTCTTGTCAAAGTGGATTTTACCCACTTTGGTTTCACGGCGTTACTAGCTTTGGGGGTGCAAGAACATTATGCTCCTCTGTTCAGGTCAGTATTTTTAAGTCAGATTTCAACTGGCTTTAAAGAAGGAAAAAAAAAAATAAAAACAAACCCACTGGCAGTGCTTAGCTGAATAAATTCAAACTACTTATAAATATCACCGTATTTGTACCAGTGCAACTTTTGCACATTCCCTCAAGGTTTTTTTTTTTTTTTTAAAAAATTCTTTAAAACCCATAAAAGCTTTGCATAACAGTTAAGTTATGGTGATCAAAGTATAGATTTTTTAATTTTCTTTCTTTTTTTAATGGTTTGGCTGCCATTCTGGTATTTCCTCAGCAAAAATAACATGAAAGGCTTTCTTTCTTTCTTTGCTCTAGCCCCTATTATAATTTATTTATATAATAAGGCATCAAAATGTCTTGCTTATCTGCTTTTTAAGCTAGCAGAGACAAAGTGGAGAGAAGGAATTTTGTGGATTTTCTGGAAAAGTTACAACAGTCTGCAGTAGCAATTTCCCCAAAATGAATGATTGTTTGGTATGTCTTCAATACAGTCCACTGAAGATTCCTGTATAAAACTTTCTATTCACATTTATTTCCTTATTTGTATTTGAAATATTTCAGACTTGCACAGTTGAATACCACAGACCTAGAGACAATCCCTGGAAGAAGCTCAGAATGTGTCATAGATACAGGACTGTATCAGCTAAGAATTTCGGGAGAATGCTCACTCAGAAAGCTTGTGGATTCTCAGACATCTTTTTCTATTGCAAATTTTTTCTTGTTGCAGCTTACAACTATTGCTGTTTATTTTATGCTAACAGACATAAGTAGTAGTTTATTCTCTATTTGTCCTTGCTTTATGCCCTTGAATAGGATGAGGGATAAGGGACCTTAGTTCCTTAACAGACATGGCTAGCCACATGGGGTTGCCATTAAGTCAGCCTCCTCCATCCCCACAAATCTATTTGCAGGAATGGAGTTTTAATGCAAACTTCTTAATTATTTTCTTTTTCATTTCACTCCTGCTATTTCCTATTACATAACACACTGTGGCAACCCTCCCTTAAGGGGAAGGAAGCATTTAAGATGCTGTTCTGCATCCTTTGACCTTCTCTCACATCAGGAAATAATCCTCAAGTTTTGATAGAAAATCTCATTAAGACCTATTCCAAATCCTCTTTGTAAAATATAATGCAATTTAAGGCAAGACAGTGAAGTAATAGTAGGAAAGGTGTTATCAATTATTAGAATAAATATTTAGACTACACTACTCTCTACAGGGCATGAACTAAGACTGTTTCGCTACCTGTAAAATCTTACAGGTAATGGTGAAATCCCAGTTAACAGGAATTCAATTGATTTAATGAAACTGTTTCAACCTAAAGGTACAGGAAAGTAACAAGGCTTTATACTGCGTAAGGGTGCACAGCTCTCATGGTATTGGTGCTCTCATGTTCCTTTTAGGCTAGGCTCTTACCGAAATCAATTTGCTGTCTGGGTCTAGAAAGGTAAGTAATATTTATTGCTATTTTAATAAAACACAAAATAGGAGAATTGCCATTCATCTCTGAAAACCACATGTGGCTGCTAAAGGATCTGTAAAAAAGGACCATTTTGTGCAGTAAATCAGAACTAACTCCTGGTTTACTGGCACACCTTGTAATCAAGGAAAACACATTTACAAATTTCTGGCCTTAGGACCCTGATCACAAAACTATACCTGAACACAGGTTTTACAAGGAAAAATTCTTTCCAAATATACATTTTCAGTTGAATAGATAAAAAAACTCCCTGCAGTTACCAAGTATCACCAAATTTAAGCAAAATAAATGGTCCCGGAACACAAATGTTCTATGCAGGGTGTGTAAAGTAATTCTTTCACTCTCCTTGACACTCTCCAGTACCAAGGAGTACTGTTTTGGGCACCATACTTCAAGAAAAATGTAGACACACTGGAGACAATCCAGAAAGAAGTAAAAAGAATGAGCAACAGTCTAGGGGCAACATGAGGGAGCGTGGAAGGAATTGGCACTGTTTAGTCTAGAGAAGGGAAGACTAAGGAAAGATGGGATGTCAGCCCATAACCATGAACATTGTTTCTGCAAAGAAAAAAATATAAACTATAGATGGGGAAAGAATTAATGGAAAAATGCAGCAGGGGAGATTCAATATCATGGCTGAAGTAACTTCCTTTGAATAGATTCATTAAAGGTTTAATACAGTTTTCTGGCTACATTTCATTTTTAGTTTAAAAATTAAATGTTGATGTCTGCAAAGATGTGAAGCACAGGTAAACTCTGTATATAAGCTGTAACTTGTAGGCCCATTCAGAAATCTTAACAGTGAACTCTAGAATGTCTGGAAAATTGTATATTGGATGTGTCTGCAGTAAGTCATACCCACTTAGGATGACAGGATGCTAGTTGCTGAATGCAACCAAGTTGAAGCTGAACATAATTAGTGTCAAGTCTATAGTAGCAGCACTTTATTTTCATTTGGGTTTTTATTTCATTTTTCAGACCAGCAAGAAAATCTCCAAGGGTGATAATGGTTCACTCCCAATTTTTCATTGAATTTTTCTCTTTGTGTGGGCCACTGAACAGAAGCATTAATTTTGCTCACAGTCATAGTAGTTAATTTTGTGTAAGATCTGGTGGTCCTCTTTCTATTTGAAGTCTATAATATTTCAAGAAATGAAAAGGGGCTTTAGAGACTTTCAAACCAATTGTTTGTAATCTTTTTATGCTCGATGAGGAAATTGATTTTCCCTTTTTATATCAATGTTCTTTAAGTAATTCTCGATGTTTTGAGGCTGAGTTTTCAGCCCTGTCTTCTTGCTCCATTCGTACTCCTTTCTAGAGATCTAAATAAATTCACTGAAAAGCACCCACTGTGGCTATAAACAAGCTCTAAGTAATCCGGGGGATTATGTCTAGATATGAACATTGAAAATTCATAAAAATTAAAGGATGTCTTAGCCTTATGGCATTCTGAACTGAAACTTGGAACTTTACACTTCCCATGTGTAGAGGAGTATTTATATTACTCACAAATACTTTATTTGTGCTTCTAGAGACCTGATAACTAGGAAGAGAAGATTTACCAGTGATTTTCAAATACACCCAAGTCAGAAAAGATGAACATGCTGGGCTGCCCCGCTCAGGGTGATACTAGAAATCATCGGATATGGCAGGTTGAGGAAGTTACTTCATCACAATTGTACTTTACTTACTCCGTTATATTGTGCCATACCTTGTTATCTCCTTAAGGATGTGAGTTTTCTGGAGGACTTGCATGCGTGACAGAGTACATTAACTGTGTCACATACAACAACAGTGAGAGAAAATTCTGAGTTGCAGTCATTCTAGCTAGTTTTCCATATCTCATCTCAAAGCAAAAAATGTCAATAGCACTGTCCTCATTTTTTCAAAAATAGAAACTCCAAAACTGGGGCTGGGAGGATTAGCCGCTGTTCTCCTGTAAACCAGTGACAGAGTCAAAACCAGCACTTAAGCACTTTAAATCACAGTTCTGCACTGTAACAAGGAGACAGCATTCCTGAAGTCACCTAAAAGCACCTTGAAAATTATATCAGCAATGAAACCTGATTATAGGACTATTAAAGCAACCTTCTGCAATGGGTCACAGATGGTCAGAAAGGAATGGTATAAACAGATAAGCTCAAAAACTGCAATCCATAGGGTTGACTATAAACTTACCATTAGTCACCTTTTAGGAGGTCTGGGAGCACCATTGCCTCGCTTGATTTATTTTAGGTTCTGCACCAGAAAGTCTAAAACAAGGTGAATGGAATAATAGGGATGTGTAAAAAAGGAAGCAGGAGTGATGTTCAGCCAATTAGAACTCAGCCTAATTCCAAGAACAAACGTTCATCTCATTACCCCTCTCTCCTGGCCCCGAAAGTTCCACTTGCCTATAACTTTGGGTGATAAAACAATCTTCTTGGAAAGGAGTTGCGTGTCAGCAGGAGACCAAAGGTGTTTGTTCTGTACAATACTAAATGAATGGACGACACACAAGAATGCATCAGTCTGGTGAGTTATATGTCTAAGCCTCCACTGTCTGGAGTATAACTTGTAAAGCTGCTTCAGCACTTGAGACATGTACCTAATGCTCTCCTAATATAGCTGTGGTAGAGATCGTCTGAACATTCCTCAGCTGCGCCTGCAGGAGCAGGAGTGCAAAAGTGTTAACTCTCCCACATTTATATCTGTTGTGAAATTCTGGCACTCTCTAGCAATCAGCATTAATACTTGAGTTGGTTTTGTGGATTTCTTATTTAAATGACACTAAGTTAAGTTTGGAAAACTTCAGTCTCCTATGTGTGATATGGATTTCAGATGTGGATGTGTATATATGTCTATATGCGTGTTGGAGATGAAGAGGTTAAAATAGGAGTCTGCCATAATTCTTAATTAACTGTGGATCAACCTCTAAATATTGCTTATGTATAATTAACTTCTCCAGTGTTGTATTCCTGGACAACTACATGCACACGTAGGTATAAAAAGAAATGGTTTCTATAATGTCATTGAACTCATAAATACTGAAGTTTAAACATCAAGAAAAATACTATAACTTAATTGAAAAGAAAACAAAAATTACTTCTGAAGTGATGTAATGCAGTGTATTTTCACGTACGCGATAAACTATTTCAAAGAAATCACTAGCCAGTGAGATCACTCAGTTGGCTCTATTTGTCCTTTTCCAAAAATAGATTTGGTGTTGTGCATTCAGAGGTCTATTCCAGTTGTGCTGCAGGAGAATCCATTATTTACCATAGACCTTTTATCAAAAAAACACACCTTTTTTTTTTTCCAGGAAAGATTAAATATTTGGACTTCAGATCTGTGGGAAACTACACATGAGTTAGAGTCAATGTATGTTCTTAAATCCAGGCACTGGCCTGTGTCCTGGAGAGTTGCAGCACCTGAGGACTTTGAACGTCATTCAAACCTACCTTAGCTTTACCCATCAGGCTTGCCTAGAACCTGACTTGACTGAACCAGAGATTCTGGCTCAAAAAGTGCCTTTTGCAAGTTCTCGGAGACAAAAAATAATCCCTGAAAAACATGGTAAGAAAGATAATTGGTGGGGTCTTTTTTGTTTCTCTGCATGTGGCTCAATGAAAGAGAACTCAATTTGATGGAAAATGGTTGGCAGATTTATTTTCAGTGAGAAAATGTATCTTTCATCCTTAGTGACTATATTTTTTGAAACAAAACCTTCTAATTTTCAATTGTTCTGTGTTTGAAATTCACAAGAAAATTTGCTTTGAACAAGTAGCATTAAAGCTAGACATTTCAAAAATGGAAAGGTGACGTATCTTGGATAACAAGGCAGATAAATGTTCAAACCAACGCATTCTAGCAATGTTATTTAGCACTCACAACATACGAAGGAGAGATCTAGAAAAGGACCTTTTGCCTCAGCTTAGCCAAACTGTAAATGCCTGGCCTCGTTAATCCAGAATGCCAGGTTAGCCTACATCCAAACTCCCTATGCTGCATAAGAAGGTATCCTAGGCCATTGTTATGTGGTTACCTTATCCTAGGAGATGTCTGCACTGCTGCCAAAAAAGATTGTCCTTGTCTTTTCTCCTCTCCAGTAATCCATTGCCTTTTCCCTGCTGCTTTCTGTGTCCTACCACTGGTGTGCACATAGCAATCCTTTGAATGAGGCCAAAGAACATTATCTGTCTGAAAACTAGTATCAAGGAAATAAAAAAAAGTCAATCTTCTTGAAAGAAATCAGCCCATGGGTACAAAGGTGGTAGTTCTGCCCTTTTATGGAGCACTGTAGATTTGTACTGAAGTGAAGTGCCCACATAGCCATGCTCTTAGGGGTTCAGGGAAAATAGCACCTAGAGCTGACAAGAGACCAGCTAATCAGGAAACAGGGCTATCATAACTCCCGAATTCCGCATGAAGGTCACTTATAATCTCCTTTGCAGCATTTCACAGTTAAAGGTGGAGATGGATACCCATCATGTATGGTACCTCAGTAATCACAGCCCACAAAAAAAAGATCAGGATACACATCTGCCACTTTTGTTGAAAGAGGTTTTGCCACCAACCCAGAGGCTGTCTTGGAGTGGATGCAGGAATGTCCTTCCATTGTGGCTGAAGATGCAGTGACCCTGTGAGGGAAGGGATTCCAGATTGCTTGGGTATGAGGTGGACCATGATGCTCAAAATCTTGTAGTTAAATCCAGAGGTGTGTTTGACAATGGCCCCTGTAATAAATATGAACAAGCACAGCCCAATTCTATTATAATTTAAAGGCATGTCTTCCCTGCCTCTTAGTTAATCTAGGCTGAGAAAGCTCATTCCACATCAGTTAGGATTTCTTAAAATTTGCGTCACTTTTTCTGTCACAGCAATGCACAGCTGATATGTATGATTTTATTTATGCTATGTAACCAAGTTAATGTTCTTATAACTCTGCTGCATATCCCATGACACCTTTGCAGGAGCAATGATTCATCTCAACAGTCTTAGCTAGTGAAACTCTTCAAATAGCTATGTGAAACATATAGTTCAAGACAGAAAACATTTTGAGAGTGGAATAAAGCCAGGAATAGCAGCTGTCACTAATATAGTATAGTTATAGTGAGATTTGATGTTTCATAGAGGCCAAACCAATGCAAACTTTTATTTCCAAAAATCTTTGAGTTTACAGACTAGTTAAAAAATACAGGACTACAAAGCATATACTACTTCTAGATTAAAACTGACTTGTCTTTTCTACCATGGCTCAGTGAAAACATTTTCCTCTGTAAGTAGGGCAAAGTATCCATGTGTAGCTAGGCAGAGACAGCTGCTGGGAGTTACCTGAAAGATTCAGAGTAGAAGAAAGTTGGCAAGGAGGAGGTGATGTGTGTGATAGCCGACCAAGTTCAGGACTCAGAGGGGCAGGAGGGTATTCTGCCGATTCATTGCTGGGGCTTAGGTAAGTTGAAAGTCAGAGCCAGTGAGACTTGTGTTTACTTCACTGTACTTACTCCATGTTTTTGTGCCACTCACTCCTCTTTGGGGAATCCAGTGCCATCAAGGAGAGATATGTGTTTGAAAGTAGTAAGAATATTATAAAGAAACCAACACTTACACCATCTTTCACATGAGTAGCCATTTTTTTTCTTCTTCCACCTCCTACTTCTGTTTTCCTCTTGCTAGTTTTCACATAGATATAAACATAATTCAATGTCTTCAACAGCCATCTTATCTTACCATAAAACAATGGTAAGATTTCATTAACATTAACTGAGGTTTTGAAGTAGCGATCAGTTTTCAAAAAGCATCCAAACTTGATTTAAAAATTCCTAAATATAGAAAATCCATTGTTACTTTTAACAGGTTTCTCCTATGTTCATTACCTTCACCAAACAAAAAAAAATCACTTTGTGTGTAGTTCATTTAGTTCTAATGCCTACCTACTGGACCTTGTCATATGTTTATCTGCCGGACCAAAGAACCCATTATCAGTCCTTCCTGCCTAAACTATTACGCATTTAAAAAGAGTAGTTTAGCCATCTATTATCCATGTTCTAGGTAAAGTAGGTGTTTGTTTCCCAACACTTGGATCATTCTCCTGGCAATTCTTTGAACTTTCTCCAAGTTGCAACATCAATCCCGAATTGTAATCATTAAATTGAACATAGCAGCAGTCATCTCAGTGCCAGGTGCAGAAGTAAGATTAAAATTCTTTTCCCTGTACACATATCCAAGGATTGTATTAGCCTTTTTAATGAGTGGCAACACATGGTGGCTAGCATAATATGATTATTCTCATATTTTTCTCAGTAGCATCTCCTGTAATTATAGCTGTAGTCGGACTTTAAATGTGGCTGTTCTGTTACAGCTGTGTGTGATCCCTTTCACATCACCCAGTGGCAATGACCTGACCTTCAGTTTTTATCACTGTGCTTTGAGACATCTTGCAGGCTATATCAGTGGTAAATTTATGGTGGGGAAGATTGATTTGTTTTTCTTCTGGGTTATTGTTTTATATGCTATGCTAAAAATAGCACAGGTCTAGAAACATGGCTGTACAGACGTGAGTTAGAAGTACATTTCCTTGGTGACTATTTTGCAATTTTCAGTTTTTTGAGATCTGCTTATGTGCTAGTGCATTTTTCTAGCTCTAGTCAAAATGCTATGTAATACCAAGGCATCCAATAGATTAAGTGGAAGTTTTAGCATGTTAATACCAATACCTCTTTAATCCTAAACTGCAATCGTATTGAATACCCTGATAAACAACTTATATTTTCAATAAGCACATATTAGCATCAATATTCATTTCCTTTTAAGCTCTCAGTTAATCAAGTCCTAATGTCTTGACATTACTGATGTCAGGCTGGAAAATGTGTATTTACCCTTGTGACTCATTTACTCTTTCAAAATACTGTCACGATATTAGCACTCAGTCCTGAGTTTTCAAGTATCTTAAGTAATATTAATTAATAGTATCTTAGTATCTTTTTTAAAAGTATCTTAGATAATATAATGACTTTTTTATGGTCCAGCAATTGTAATTGCTATTTGACTATAGAAGTCAGAGCATAACTTCATTGTTCAACTTTACTTCTTTAACAAGGACATAAAACTTACCTTAATCAAGGATTCGCTTGTGTGAGTGGCCAAGTAATCAAAGGCATTTCCCCAGTTGTAGGGGCTCTGCTGATCTCATGGGGACAGCTGGATCATGGACCTGGAGTTTGTCAGGTTAATTTCAAGCACAAACACTTTCAGCAGCAGCATGGATTTAAACCACACACTGTTTTGAAACCACACCCGTACACTTGCATGGGTATCGAGTCTTTGAAAGCAGGCCTATAAAAGGAACAGTGTGAAAGTAAGGTAGCCTGTAGTCATGCGTGTGGTAAGTGGGTGACATGTAAAGAAAAACTGGTTTTAGTTAACCTCTGTATTTTCAGCCCACTGATTGTAAGGAAACTTTGGGCATCAGAGGGACACATGCACAGGTGAACACACACGGCAATAAAACTTGACCCACAACAGCGTCTCTACCTTATTACAAGTAAAAAAGAATGAAATTCTTAGAAATGGAGATAAAAGAAAGGGGGAAAATGTTATGATACGTAATGAAGTCAAGGTACTAAACAGCACACCAAAGACCAGGTAGAGAATTGTGGAGGTTTGGGGATACACTGGAAGAGGTTGACTCTTCGAAGGAACTGGTGAAAACCATTGATATAATCTGCACTGCTCATTAATCCACTCCCTGTTGCCCTGTAAAATATTAACACTGATACTTCTCGACCATTGTTACTCTGCTTGCAATTGTGTCATTGTGTTTATTTCTAAATGTTTTTAGAAACTAGATAAAGAGGTTCTGTATTTCAGATGAAGAACAATATGGGCAGGGTCTAAAAAGCTCCTTTCTAATATATAAGCAATCTGTCGCACAAGGGCATTAACACCATGGTTTTATTAAAGAGTCTGTCAGTTCGGTCAGTTTGGGGTAGGGAGGCTGGGCATGACAGTAGAAGTTGAGTTTATAGTGTCACAAATGTTTTCTCTGCCCCCTCTGCTCTACTCCTACACACATGAAGAGTATTTGAGTGGCAAACCTTGATTAGGGCTCTGTTGCAAATGAAAAATATAGTACAGCTGCACATGGTAGTGTCAGAGAAATAGAAAGCATAACACAGGGGCAGGAAGGGAGAAGCGATGGGCTAAAGCAGATAAGTCCCTCTGTCTCCAAAACTAAAGTCTCAGGATGCTGGGTTTTGATTGATGCCTTTCTGGAACAAGCCCTCCACTGTGCTACAGTGATCTATTGAGCTTATCTTGAGGAATATCATGTCCATTTTTCAACCTTTTCTTCTTGAGGCTAAACCACCTCAGTTCTTGCAACTTTTGTGAGAGGACACAGTCGAAATTTCTCTTCATTGTCATTAATCTTTGAATTCTCAGGTAGTTCATATTCTCCTTGGTGTGCAGTGTCTAAACCACACACAGTCTTTCAGCTGAAGCCCTACCACCGTTAAGTACAGCACAGAAGGCTTATTTCACATATCTTGCAGGCTCTACTCATTTAAAAAACCCAGTGTAGTGTTTGCTTTTTTCACAATAGTGTGATAGTGTTGATTCCTGCTTAGCTTGGGATTCAGTATATTCCATGGCCTCTTTTAAGACGAAATGCCACCAAGTCACTTGTTTTCCAACCTGTATTTGTGCAGCTGATTATTCCTGTCCAAATGTATCATTTTTCATTTATCCCTCTGGAATAGTGCCCTCTTCATTCTTCCTGTAAGATCTTTGCCAACATTTTTGTGTTTCTTGTTGCAAAACTTACAAGATACACAGGACAGCAATTATATGGATTTTTTTTTTCGTCTTTGGATTCATGTCTTTATTTGTTTAGAAGGCATAGTGAGTAAGGGTGTTAGATAAGCACTAGTTCTATCAGCAAACACTTTGTATGTGGACAAGAAGATAAGAGAAGAAAGGTCTCAATTTGTGGGGTAAAATCCATAAATTCTGATTTGTTTAACCAGAGATTAAACCCAGATGTGAAGCAAACAGCAGTAAGAAGCAAAAGGCAGGAGATGACATTGGTTAAACCTTTGTAAGGTTCCATGACGTCAAGCAGATCATTAGAATTTCAGACAGGAGAAAGACCTCCAGCATGTAGAGATTTCCTTTGTGTTCTCTTGCAATGCAATCATGACTTCTGGTGCAAAATAATCAAAGAATTAGGTATAAAGAAAACATCTCTTTCCAGTATTTTGTAAAAATAGGTCATTATAAAGTGCTTAGTTCACATTTTATGAGCAAAATTAAATAAACAGCTCTTCAGCAATTTGTTCTGGAGCCAAAACTGGTTCCGAGCACTCCTCAGAAAGAAAATGTGTATAAATAAAAGTATCATTAAGTGTGAGTCTGAGCATAGTTTTAATATCACAAATACTTTTACTGGTAAACATAAATATTCAGGTTTAGTAGCTGATTAAATTTAGCTGATTTAGTTTAGCATGTTTGCTTCAAACCCCACAAAGCACCAGGATTTGTTCTGACCTCAGTTCTACAGTTTTGGAATCACTGTTCAACTATCATTTGTTCAAAATTAGGAAAACAGTAACTGGGCCAAATTCATTAATGGAAAAGACACTTGTATTTTGAGCACTGAGATCAGTCTCAGCCTTGAATTCTGGCCTGCTCTAGGTGTGGATTTTTAGTTAATCGTCTGATTTATTTCCTCTTGTGTCCCAGGACTAGACCAAGAATGACTTTGAAGCACCTATTTTTATTGTTTGCATAATATAGCATCACTCAAAAAATCTCAAACAGTTATTGACTAAGGTTGCAGCAGACTTCAGTGTCGCATTAACTTTGATAACCACGTAAATACAACAAACAGTATCCATGGGCTTAGTCAAAGGGTCAAAAAATATAAATGTAGAGAAAAATTCTAGCCCATCCAAAGGATTATATTTTTCAAATTTCCTGATGCTCTCCCTGCTATCTGGACTCCTTATAGTATTAATCTCACAAAAACCAGAGGTTTGTTAACAGATTTCCAGAAGGGTAGGCCCTAAATTAAGAAGGTATACACAAACAGCCTGAAAGCTTCAGTTGTTTTTTTTCATGACTGTCTTTTTCAACTTGACTGTAACATCCTCCAAAGAGTTTACCACCAATAACCTACTAAGCTTCACAGTCCATGCATAGACAAGATATGCTGTATTCTTGCTCTTCTAATATACTGAAGGCAGCTTTGATTAAGTGCTTTCTTACTTCATTAACATTCTGCTGAGATTCATAGATAAATCCACTAATGGGCAAAGTACTTCTCAAAACAACTTTTTTTTGTGAGATTCTACGAAATTGGCTCCTTTCTTGGTGCTGTGGCTTTTCCTAGTTTGCATTTGCCAAAGTGCTTTCAAAGAAACTATTCAAACCTTCCCTAAAACTGCAATTCAAGCTTTGGCTCTAGTTATATAGAAAAGATGTAGCAGGACACAGGTTCTGTATCACCATATAAGTACAAAGAGAACTAAGATTTAGCTACCAAACAGTGAACTGCAGCATAAAGAAAGTAGTTATCAAAAAGCACTCAGGATGTGCAGTTTCTGTGGCACACACACGTGTTGGGATGAATTTTCCTGTAGCTGTGTTTCAACCATTCATCCTCACTCTCCTGTGTCCCACCTCATGACAAGTGTTGAAGTATATCTGGAGTGCAGTCCTGAGGCACTTTCGATAAACAGGAGCCTCACTCCATAGCTCTGTGTAACTTTCTTGGCATTTCCTCCCTTTGTTTCAGAAACTGTACTTTTGGCTATTCCCTTCCTCACTGGAGACTGTGTTTCAGCAGTAGAATCATAGAATCAGCTGGGTTGGAAAGGACCTCTGAGATCATCAAGTCCAATCCCTGACCCAACACCGCTGGGGTTACTAGACCATGGCACTGAGTGCCACATCCAGTCTCATCTTAAATACCTCCAGGGACGGAGAATCCACCTCCTCCCTGGGCAGCCCATTACAATGCCTGATTACCCTCTCTGTAAAGAATTTCTTCCTAATATCCAACCTAAACCTCCCCTGGCAGAGCCTAAGACTGTGCCCTCTTGTCCTACTGATAGCTGCCTGGGAGAAGAGACCAACCCCCAGTATGTCTAGTGTGTGTGTGTAGGTTTTGTGTGTTTCACAAATGAAGTGCTTTGGAAAGAGTTGTGGAAGGGCTGGGGAACTTACCACTAGAATCTCCTTCCAAAGTTTCTCCTGACTCACTAAATGAGTTAGTCATCTCATAGCTCAATAGATAAGTTGGACAGGAAATGCAGGAAGTCAGGACTAACTTGAAGACAGGCTTATTCTTCTAAATGAGAACCCAAACAGCTTTGTTTGAGTACTAAGTCAGAATCCTAAAGCCACTACTGTTTCAGAACACACTTATAGGTAGAGAAAGCTCTGAAAAAGGCATCAGCCTACAGAAACTCTGCTGATTTCTTTACAGCACTTTTGGAGAGACCAAGTACATCTTTTCTAACTGCTTGCATCCTTCAGCTTCTTCTTTCTTGTTCTCTTTGATAAAATTATATGTAGGGTGTCCACTCTGCAAATTACTGTTGGCCAGCTGTGGATCTTACATATGCAAAAGTATTAGGAATTATTACAGTTTTCTTTTCTCCTGCACCTCCATGTTCTGTTTTTTTGCAATGTGATATATAGGTACTCCACTATAGCTTGTTCTGCAGTACTGAGGTTAATAAATCATTCACTAGTTAAAGATCATAAAACATAGGCCAATCGAAAGTATGTGGATCTCATTTATATGTAACCAAAAAATCCAACCCCCCCAAAACATAAAACTTCCTATGCTGAGAATTAGCAGAAAGCTCCACCTCATTTTAAAATTAGGAGATGTCTAAAATAGAATAATCCCTGGTTTGGCTTTTCAGTGTTGCTGGAGTACCTGTTCCCATACATATTGTAATTTTTTCTGATAGTCACACAGATGTAACTTTATAGTCAACAAGCATTTTCTTTAATTCATCTTTTCCCTCTTATAAATATAAACTGAGATTTGGATTTTCCCTCCTGACAAACCAGCTTAAGCAAAACTAATTTGATGGGAAAAAAATACAGCAGTTTGAATCAGGAAACAAAATACTTGGCAAACCCATATTTTGAAGAAAAACTTTCCAGAAACCTAAATATAAAATCTTTCATGTCTGCTACAGTGCTTGACCTTTCCTTCTTCTCTCCGCCTCCTGTGGATAAGTGCTTCCTCCCATGAATCGTAACATGGTAGCTTTAGGTCTGCAGCCTTTATGGCTCCAGGCAGTAATTTCAGTCCCTGCTCCAGCTTCTACCGGAATTGCTTCATTTATTTTATAGGGTTTTGCCTAAATTTTCCACTAGTAAAACTGTAGCCTCTCACAGATCTTGCAGATGGATAGTTTATTTTCAAAAAGGGAAGGTAGGTTACGGGTGTATTTGGGGAGCTGGGTTCAACCCTCAGCCGCACACCTCTGCTTTCACTCTGGGCTTTACCTACAAAGGCCCTAGCTTCTAGGGCAGAAAGGTAAAGAAAGCTTCAGTAGAAAGTTAATTTTCTGTGCTGGGTCTTGGGGCGGGAGGCAGGAGCTACTGGGAGTGCACAGTGTGGAGTTTGTTGTTCAGCCTCTTCAGGGAGAAAAAGGAATCATAGCAGAGTCTCCCCAGTTCTTTACCCACTGAGTTATAACGATGCTCCTCTGTGAAGCACAAGACAGTAATCTTGCTCCACACTTGCATAATGGGCCAGCTGCCTTGGAAACCAAGGAAACCTTCCTGACATGGACTAGATTGCAGACCCACATAATCTTCAAGATCTACCTATACCAGTAGCAGTTCCCCCCCATCAGTTTCTTTTGACAGCCCTCCTCTGCACCAACCCCTTTATGGAGATTGTTGCCTCTCACCAGCCTGCCTCTGGATGAGCTCATGTGAGGCATCCTCCTATCAGAATCATCTGGATGAGCTGGGCATGAAATTTAGCTGCTACACTAACCTACCTTGTTGTACCTGTAGCAAAAAGAGTTCACACTGATGAGTGTGAGGCAAGGCTAAAAAACACAGCTATTCTTCAGCTGATTCAAAAAATTTTGTATAAACAAAATTCATTGGAAGGGGGGAGCTATCCAAATAGCAGTAACAGCCTTGTCCATCCCGTTTAAACTGCTGCTTCAGGCCTGAGAGAGGCTTAAAAGGCTGAGAGTGACCTGAGTATAGCCAAATGTGGGTCCAAAATAGGCTGAATTGCAATAGCAGAACAGCTATGAATTCTCATACAAATTTGTTACATGGCAACTAAGAGCATATTATTTATAGTTTGCAGCAATCTTGGAACTTGTACACAGGTTCTGCAAATGCAGAAGGCCTGGTCCCTTTCCAAAAAAGTAATGGGAACAAAAGTCAGCGAGCATGAGGATGGCTAGGAAGAGCTGAGGGTTAAACCAAATCCAGCTGCCTCCTAGGAAAATGCAGCATTTCTCCTGAGGCCTCTCTTGACAGTTTTGACAGGTTTATAACAGAGTCAATACAGTTTTGCATAGCAAAATTATCTTCATAACCTCTGCAATGCTTGGGTTACCCTGACAGTCTAGACAGCGCAGATGTGTCTGCACTAAGCTGGTGATCCTGCCCTCACCTGCAGCAGAGTAGCTGTTTTTTCTATTGATGGCTCTTATTTTGTTGGTGACTAACGCATCAAGCTGCTGGAAAATGAGTTATTCTTCCTCAGCCAGTCAGCATTCAAATATGCAGCTCACATTGCTATCCGACTTTTAATTTTTGACCACAGATGCAGCATTTTAGGGGACAAGGGTCAGACAGAGACCATACTCATATCCATCACTTCACATTATGTTTTTAAGTTCTCAGAGTAAGGGCCAAGTTGCCTTGTGAAGTAGTGCCAGCACCAAGAATAGAATTTCTTTACTCACCATGTCTTCTTTTCAGCACCCTCCTGTGTGGTTTTTTTCCATTGACAGAGTTCACCTTTTATTCAGGAAAAGGCTGTATCCACCCTCCATCTGTGAACATGTGTGTTGCATGTTTTCTTTCTCATAACTTCTCTTTGTGAGATAATGGGTCTAATAGTTGCCTTAGTGAGGTCACACTGAAGCTCAGCCTTTCCAGGCAGTCACAAGCAGGCTCATGAAGTGCATGGCTGCAGCTGCTTTGGGTGGAAACACTTACATGCATGCTTAACCCCCTGGCTCACTCCATCCCCTCTCCTCACCCACTGGTTAGATGACCTAAAGATTTCCCTACAAATCAATTTGGCAGACTGTCTTGGTTCCGTTCTTGAGAATGAGACATAAATTTTTAGGGATGTTCTTGGTCAACAGCAGATGAAGCTGGCTCTTTTTGCCATCAAGGAGCATGCAATCAACAGCTTTTCTGACATCAGAGATGCTTGGGCTGAAGGTCTGATTAAGATCCAGACCATGCTGTTATACACAGAAATAAAGTGAAGCCAGAGTCTTGAAATATTTGCAAAGATAAACACCATCAGCCAAGCCCGCCCTGCAACCAATCACGAGCAGCTTTATAAAGTCCCTTTACATTCCCTGATGGACATGATGTAAGTGCTGAGCAACTCAAGCATCCCCTCCTCAGTCCCTACCTGCCTGCTCTGGAAGCTCCACATGCATCCAGCTAGGCACACTCCATCCCTCCTGAGGGTCTGCCCCTGCAGGGGAAGGGACAGTGCTGCTTTTCAAACTGTGGCATCAAGACTTGCTTCGTATTCTTCAAAACCCGCATGGACTGCACTGCTACAATTTTGTGTAGGAACATTACAGTCACAAGAGAGGCATCACATGACAAACAACAGGCAGAAAGTGATATTATCATGCCTTTCTGGGGAGGAACTTTAAGGGCATTTGCTACCTCCATTAAAATTATATTCATGTTCTTCTTAACTAGGGTCAGACTGCTATTTATTATAGGACCCAACCACCCTTACCTGCTGTGGACTGTAGAGGAAGAGTAGTAGCCAACTAAGATGCAACCTAAAAGCATCAGGGGAGAAAACTGGGTAAAGCTAGTTATTTCAAAGCATCCTAGGAAAGCTAAATAAACTAACCACATATCCATAGGCAGAATTCTGGGTTTGGTTGCCTTTTTTTTTTTTTTTTTNTACTAGAGTGATTCAAAACTATGGAAAAAAGTGTGCTATCTTATGATTCAGGAGATTTGTATAGAAATCTTTCTGGAAGGGTGATACTTGAGAGAAGCATGTGTGCCGTTACAAGTTTTGTACATGAAACTGCACTTCTCAATCACATTCAGGGATCCCTTGGAGGTTTTTCCATAGAAACCATCCCTCCCTTCCCCCTACTTCACATTCCCTAACTTAGAATGCTATTTTTCAAAAACTGTTTTCTCATGCTTAGGTAATTTTGTTTTCCCCCCTATAGTTTTTCTACAGGCTTTCTTGAAAGGGGAATAGAGTAGGGTAATTTGATGCTGAAGGTTATATTTTGTGCTATTATTTCATTCTACCTTTTTAATTTGCTGTATCTTACATAAACAAAGGAAGTCCTTTGCACAGGAGGATACAGTCTGTCACTTTGGTGTGTTTAATCATGTAACTTTTCAAAATATTTTTATCCTGAAACTACCACCATCTGGAAATAGTTAGCATGGGAAAACAATAAAAAGCCCATCTAAATTCACAAGAGTTGTTGCCTGCAATACTTCAGCAAGAAGATTAGTATCCCCATTCATTTACTGATTCTACCAACACATAATGTTAAGTCATTTTTAAGTCCAAACAGTTTGGAAAGGTCCTGCTATTGCTTATGTGCTAAAGCCCAAGCTGAGGTTATGATGTTTGCCTTGCAGCAACAAATGCCAATTTGCACTCCATAAAGCATTGTACACAGGTTGTACTGTGACTGTAGATGACCATAGGACATCTGAGCAAAATACAGATAGCTGAATCTCTCATCTTAGCGGGAATAGGAAAAAAAAAAACCCACGCTGCTTTCTACTTACTTGAAATTTAAAAGCATTGGTAAGACCTTTTTTTTTTTTTTGACCAGGAGAGCTTATGGGTGTTCTTTTTGTTTGTTTTTAAATGCTGCTGTGTTCTTCCCCAGTCACCCTTATGAGCATTCAGAGTGCACACAGCCTACAGCATGCACCTCAGGAGTGATGTTTGCTCAGGTCTTGAAAATGATCCTGTTCCCAGAGCAGTCACTGTGAAGGCATACATTAGACATGAATGGCACATTTCATTAAAAAAGCATTTTAACACAGCGAGGTTGTAGCCTCAGATTACAGATGCTTTGGTATTTCCCTCTTAACTTCAGCAGTGTCAGTGGTTTCCAACACGAGAACTTCTTTAGTACCTTGGTAAAGTTATAAGAAAACAGAGGTCAATGATTTTTCTTTATGATTCCACTTGGCTGTAATAAATTCACAACTCTGCCAGTACTGTATTTTACACAATACTCAAACTTCTATCTCAACAGGAAGGGCAATATTAGCCCTCACACCACACTTACATTCAGTGTCCTTTGAGTTTGATTGGTTTTATATTTGAAAACGGTACAGTGCTTAGTCTCACAAGGGGCTCAGTGCTGTGGACCCAACCTAACAAGTTACTTTAGCAGACCACGTACTGGCTCTGAAGCCAGAGCACTGAGCACCTTCCAGGATTTAGCTGGTAGTCCATGGAAGAAACAGAGGTATCCTCAGAATGTTTTCTTTCCTCTGGTGGCTATTTTTTGTATTAATGAATACAAGTCCATATAATAATTCAGAAATAAAGATACTTTTAAAAACAAATGGCATCTCTGCCTTTTCTTTTTACATTAGGGGTACCTTGGGCTATAAAATTTGTTTACTGTGGCATTGTGTCCTTTATTGCAAAAACATGTACTTGTCTCTTATCAGGAAGTATTCACTCAAGCAAACATTAACTCTTCAAACAGCAGCTACATTGGAAGTAGCTGCAGTTATCTCAGCTGCATGTCAATCAGAGCAAAGCTTTTCTGTTTGCTTCTTTTCTAATCCTTGTTCCTTGCACTTCAAGAGAGAATAGGCTGAATTCAAAGCTTCTATGCACACCAAAGGAACTTCACAAGCAGGACAACAGAATTATTTGGGCATATAAATCTTAGTTTATTATTTTAAGACTTTGTAAAAACTGTCTTTGATGGTTAATATCCTACCTGCTTCAACATCTGGTAGAAGGGCGAGTCTATTACTATTACGCAGTGATGAAGCTTTCCCAGTTCACAGGACTTCTCTCTAGGTTCAGCAGGCCAGTTTAAACAGGTTTATAATGATGCTCTTTACCTTCTTTACCTCTAACTGACCTTCTCCTTGTGTAACTTTTTTGGCTGGACCTGTGACTCAACCTGCAGACACCATAGCCTAATGTCAACAAGTGCTGCAGGGATCAACACTCACACCTTAGCCACTACATGACAAACCAAAGAAAGCTGGCTGTCAGACAAAACTGCTCCAGCCAAGAATCTGTAGTGCATCTCTCTTCATGTACCAAGTATCACACAAGACAGGAAGACAGAGGAGCCAATGAAGCAAATATTAGCCCACCTCTAGACTGGCAAGAGAGATGGAACACAGCAAGACTCCCCTTGCTCTCCCCACTCCAAGATTCCCACAGCTGTTCAACATTGCTGTGTGGGGCTCCTGCCAAACAGGTGTCTCTGCCTCCCTGAGGGCTGGTAACTAATGACTATTTGAGTTCAATTTGTGCAATGGAAACTGTTTCCATGACAAGCATAAGTGAAATATATCCAAGCAACTGGTTCTGGGATCCCAAAGCCCACATGTTTTCATAACCTATACTGACACAGCCATACCCTTTCCACAGAGTCAGTCAGTTCAATGATTTCTTTGTTCGTCAGCTCATGAAACATGAGTTGGCAACCACCATCTTCACTAAGGCAGGTACTCCTCTAAATCCCCTGGTTTAGAGGCTCAAACCCAGGTCTGCTTAGAGCTTCCAGTTCAAGAGATTATTAATGCAAGAGAACCACTGCAAAAAGCTTACACATACATTCCTTCCTTACGCATAATTTAAATACTGTCAACACTTCTTTCTTTACAGTCTAGTAATTCCTACATTAATCATTCTGCAAATCAGTTTAGTACTGAACAGAATTGCATCATATTGTAACAATTTGACCAATCCTAAACTAAGGCTGCCAGAGGTTGATTAATTAACCATACACTGTGACAGATTTTTAAATTACCTGGTGTTTTACATTGATCATGCACGATCAGAGCATTTCCAACTTTGCAATACATGCCTCATGTATGAGAGGACCAGGAAAGATAGCTTGTGAAATACTTCAGACTAAGACTCATGTCAAGTGTTCCTTTAACACATGTTTATGAACCAAGTCTGTACATTAAGATGAATCAGCATCTTAGTACATGACATTTGACATTTTCTAGAGACACTGGAATATCTCTTAAGCACAAGCACATGACTTAACTCAATCCAGGCTCACTGAAGTCCTTTGGGTAACTGACTAGCAGGTGTCTGTAGGGGATGGATATGATAATATCTATAGCAACCACACCAGCAACATTCAAGAGCAAGAACAGACTCCTGAACACTTGATTACTCTTCAAGTCATGCTATCTGCATTTCAGTTATGCTGACTAGCAATCAGTTTGCTTATTTAAACAAGTAGTTATCTATATCACACACAGTGTTTTCTGTAACAGCCGACAGTAGTTTATCCGGGTGTTAAACTTAATACTGCTCTGGCACTAGTACAGTCCTACTTAATCTCACAGCTCAGATACATAGCTTAATGAACCATTTATAGGTATGGTTTTGTTTGTGGGTGACACAACTTAAGCTTCGACACTCCATTCAAAAATTCAGAGTAGCTACGCAAGCAGTGCTTCATTTAAATTGCATTGAGCTCAAATTCCAAGAATTATTATAAGACCTTCTCCTAGACAGACTTTAACAGTCTTTCCCCAGATTAAAACTAATATGCAACTCAATATTTAAAAAATTCTTTATTTTAGTCTTAGACTTGGCTTTAAGGACACCTTAAAAATCAGTTATACAACAAAGATTGATATTGCAAATAAAGTGGAGGTGCAGTTCGAAAAAAAAAAACCACAACCCATGGTGTCTTCAAATATAAAAATATATATCCAAATTATTACCTAGGAAAAGTGTACCACCTTTTCTGCCCTAAGCTGGTCCTGCCAGCTTTTGGGTCATAACTCCTCTCTACAAAGCTCAAGAGCTCACAGTGGAAGGAGCATCTCCAAGGTTCATGTCACAGGCACGATTCATAGCAAACTGCTTTGCTGCAGCACATGGACCCAACCTTAAGTTTTCTGAAAGCATTCCGTAGTTTCCCCTCGAGCAGTGGGTAAAAAGCATCCAAACATCTCCTGGGAAGCATAGGTCATATACACAAAGCCATCTTCATCTTTGTAGTCCCTGTACACTTCTGCCATTGTCAAAGACATACTGGCTAGGCTTTTGTTGTTCACCAGCAGGTAGAAAGCTTGTGTAGCAGTTAGAGCCATCCTGCTTCTAATTGAAAAAGGGAGAAGAAATAAAGGACTAAGCATCAGCAAATTTATCATGATTTCAACTTCAGTCTATAAAATATATTAAGCAAAGCAGTTTGCATGAACTACGTACAAGAAATTCTGCACAAAGCCATTTTGTGGTTTAATGTCTCCATCAGCAGAAGTTAACTGTGTCTGGAAGCCAAAAGGCTTGTGCTCTGGGGAAAGGCTTACACATTTAGACTATGAGTGCTACTGAGCATGGGCTTTGAGTTCACAGTTACCAGGGAAAAGCTCAAGTAGAACCCAAAATCTTCTGCAGTACAGATTTTGAAAAGGATTCCAGCACTAGTCTGTTGCACTTACTATCAAGTCTATCTTCAAGAGTCCTGGTTACACACATTACATACGAGGATCAGGATCTAAACCGTCCACGAGCCAAAAGCATCTTTTACAGAAGTTATAATCTAGAAAGGTCTTTTACTATATTTTAAGAAGTGTGATAGAAAGCACAGAGCTTTCATACTTTGTCAGAGAATAACACTTAATATTTTGGGAGACTTCTTCCCTGTAATATTTCATTAAAATCAATTTAGAAGCACACTTCATACCACTCACATTTAACAGTGCTTTGAACTTCAGCATGTTCAGCTAGATGCAGAAAGAGGGCAAGGCAGTGACAGTCATAAGCAGAATAAAATCACAGAGCCCCAGTACCAAGTCCATCAAGCAGGAAGAAGGCAGAACAGGAGTCTTTATTCACTACAGTTAGTGAAAAGAGAGAAGACTTTAGGATTCAAAAAAAGCACAGACCCCATCTTTTCCCCAAATGCACCTGTGAAAACAACTGTTCATTTTCTTTGAAAAGCTGCAAGAATGGTAAGCCATTACATTACTAACACCTTTATCCTCCTCCCTACCAAGGCAAGCAAGATGTCCCAGCCCAGCACAGGAAATATCTGCCGGGAGAGGGGCAGCCAGCCCTAGCTACCCACCTGATGATGGTTATGAACTGTGTCATGGTCAGCTCCTCAGGAACCAGAAACTTGGTTTTATCCAGGAGAGGAAGGTATTTCTCTTTATGGTATCGCTCAACAATTACCTGTTTTAATTAGAGTCATACTCAGTAAAACCTAAAACATCCCCTCTCCTCCCACATTTTAGAGAGAGGTTCCCAACGCTGCTTTTTAAAACGTTGGCAAAAACCTCCGAAAACCAGAGATTTACCGGGATTTTTGTTGGGAACTTCGCCCGGATTCCTGCTACTTCTTCCAGACGGGTGGCTGCGCGGGAGAGGAGAGGAAAGGAGAGGAGAGTTACGCGTGGGCGCGGCCCCTCCGCCCCCGCGCGGCCCCTCGCCCCCCCCGCCGCCCCTACCGAACCTCTTCCTCAGCTTGAAGGGCCGGGCCGCCATGGTCCCGGGAGCCGCCTGCATCCCTCCTTCCTTCCTTCCCTCCCTCACGCCGATGCCGCTGCGGCCGCTGCCACCCCCGCGCCTCTTATGGGGCTGGGGCCGGGGCCGCCCCTCCCCGCCTCGCTCCGGCGGCCGCGCCCGGGGCTGCGGGCAGAGCCCGCCCCGCTCGGCCCGGAGATGGGGGGCGGCCCTGAGGGGCGCCCGTGCCTCCCGCTTCCCGCCTTCTTCCCTCGGCCGCCTTCCTCCCCCTCGCCCGACCGTCAGCGGGGCGCGCGGGGAACGTGCAACGAGCCGATGGTGAGCTCGGCTCTCCCGTCTGCCCTGCGGCGTCCCTTCCGTGCGCTGCTTTGTCTGATGTAAATTATCCAGACTGCGAGATAATTTTGCCTACAAGGCAATGTAATACTTTGTGAGAGGTCTTTGAGTACCTGGTTGGAGGGTGAAGCTTCAAGGCTAGGCTGCCCCCATCTGTCTTCCCTTTCCGCGTTGTGAGGCTTCTTCTTACGTACAAACTGCTTTCGAACTATTTGGTTAAAAAAATCCGACAAAACCAACAGCAAAATCAAAACCAACAACAGCCCTCCCCACCAGAAAAACAAACAAACAAACATAACATAACAAACAAAACACAAAACAAACAAACAAAAAACCCTATGTCATGTTTCGTCTCAGGCTAGCAGATGGCTTATTTTCTGAATGAGTCGGAGAGCTAAGTTTTAACTCTCTTTTTGTTTCTTAAGATGTGGTTGTGATTTTAAGGGTTTCCAAGCAGACTTCAGCTCCGTCTATTTCCTAAATACGAGATGGATTCCCTCCCTTTTGGATTGCTTGTTCACCTGCTTTTACTTCAGCTGTCAAGATGGCTTTGCAGCCAAAGGTAGCTCAGCAAGAACTAAAGTTAACTCCAGGCTGGTTGTTGTTTATATAAACCATCTCAGTGTACATCTGGAACTGATTCCCATTACTCATTTGCTTCACTTAGCCCTTTAAAATACAGGAATTTTCATTTTATTTGATCTATCATTTTGCTCACTGTTTATTTGATGTGACACTTAGGGCCATGGTTTGGTGGTGGACTTGGTAGTGCTAGGTTAATGGATGGACTCAGTGATCTTAGACGTCTTTTCCAACCTAAATGATTCTATGATTCTACCAGGCTAATGAGTTATGAGTTTGGCTGCTTTTTCAAGGCAAAGTCAATGACTGTCACCAAAGACAATTTTGAAAAGGAACATCTTTATTAAAGTGAGTGGGCACTATGTATGTATATATCATGATTTTCAACGAGCCTGTGCAGAAGAGAGTTTTCAGCAGCTGAAGTTGTTAATGCTGCTGAGCTGTCCTTTTCTCTCCATCTGGAAGTGATGAGCTTTAGCCACAGCACAAGCTCCCCCACGTGGCACCACAAATTTTACCGAGCAGAGAAGACTCTTTGCTTAGAGGGATTCATGAGCAAGAGCTCTGAACTTTGAGAAAGGATTTGAGCCTACGCTGGAATGGTTTGGATAAAGCTCGTCCTCATGAGTAGACCTCTGCATCAAGGCAGGTAAGCCCACGGGTTTGCTTACATAGCTGGGTTTAGCTTAAGCTATTTTGAGTAGAGGTGAGGTGACAGACTGGGGAAGCATGAGTGAAGGAGTATGTGTGCCACAGAACTGACATGATGCCGTAACTCAGTATGGTGAGACGTATTTAAGAAGATGAAGGAACAGAAGAATAACTTGAAGGGTAAAGAAACAGAATGGACAGCACAGGAACAAAGCCTGCAGAAGGCAGAAGTATGTGTGGAAGTCACAGAGTGTTTTCTTTGGAGTGGTCAACTGTGGTGCTTTCCAAAGCTGTTTGGGAAGTGGACTGGTTCTTCTGCACACTCCTGCTGGTTTCTTCCCAGTAGATCAGTAGAAAAATCTGTGATCCACTGTATGTATAGGAGAGGTAACGTGCTACACCAGTGCTCTGCTTTCTGTGTCACCTCTCACTGAAGACTAAGTACAAAAGCATAGCTCCATACAAGTATCAGCACCCCTGCTCCCAGGGAGAGGTGGTTTCTTTTCATAATCATAATCTCCTACAGCAGCTTCTAGAGAGAAAAGTGAATACCTAATAAGAGGGTGAGCCAAAGAAGATGAATTTCCAGAAAGCTTGGTGGGTGATCAGCTACAGCTCTAATGTCTGTGAGAGCTAAGAGTGAGCACAAACCACAGCTTTAGTGACCATATGCTAACTAATAATGTAAATGTGTTACATTTTCTGGAGGCAGAGAGAATGGGATGTCTAATGTGTGTCTGCATAGCATCTGTACTTGCTCCTCCACTGAAATACCCAGTTTCAGACCTAAATATGGAATTTATTCTTTCTTCTTTCCTTTCCCTTGGAAGGTTTTCTCTCATACACATAATTAATAAACTGATAGAGCAATTTGGTGTAGAGAATGGAGTACTCAAAGCACCGTACAGAAATGGAAACGGAAGTAACAAAGAGAATTGTTAGTCTGTTTCTACCTGCTTGAATGTCCAAAACCAACACTCATAGGCATCCTGTAAGTCCCTGAACATTAAAGTACAAACCCAGATTGCATATCTTATCTAGTCCAGTTTCATTGCCGCATTCATAGCCTCTTCCAAAGTCCCAGGTTGGCAGCTGTGTAACTGAATTCTCACATATATCCATTGCCTTTGTATTGAAGTGATCTGTTCTGCAAGTGCTCTACAACACTCAGATGTGTCCCAGGGACACAATGACATACCCAAAGACAGGCATCTACTTTTTGCAAATGCTATGAGACTAATAGCACTGCTTTCACGTGGATCTGTGAGCTAATATGGAGGTGAGGATCAAGAGCTGCCTACCTTAACCAAACAACCAAGGTGGTTTGATCAGGGCTTTCAAGTAGCATGTGTGAGTACTATGAGGCTCTAGCCAAGATTTTTCCTGTTGTAGGAAGCATACAGCTAAAATCTGGTAACTGCACTGCATTCTACCTTCAGAAGCCTTGCCAGTGCTCTCTGATGCTCCTAATGCCATCATGGGTAAAAGCCCTGTAAGGACTCCCAAGCATGGGTTAAAACTAACCACTTGGCTGCCTGTGGTTGGGGGATGCCTCCCCAGCAGGTGCAGCTTGTGCCAGTCCCCGAAAGCTGATCCCCTGCTTGGTTAATGCACAGACCAGTGGCCAAGAACAGGCAAGGAGGCAGCGCCCTGCCACTCTGCCACCAGAGCAGTAACATCCAGGACATCAGTAAGGTGAGGGCAGTGATGTTTTAAATAGCCAAAGCTTTCTTGCCAGAGCTCAGGAGGCAGGGCTCCCAGCCTGAAGGGGAACTGAAGCTTGTTAGTCTGTACTGCCAAGTAGCCGAACAGTGCAACACCTAATGAAGGCAAACCCAAGGGTCAGACTTAGTCAAGAAAAACTCAATAAATGTAAAAATCTGGATGGCATTAGAAGTGATTCACATTCCAGTGGAAGAGATTCGCTCCACTGTTACATGGTGAAAAGCACTCTAGTATGGCATGAACTGAGATTAGCTTTTATCCTTAAGTCAGTGTGCAAGTGCTACTGAGTTAATCCAAGTACAGCAAAACTTGGATGACAAACGGGGCTTTGCTCTGGCTATAAATTCCATCCAGCACTTAATAATGCTGAACACAAGTGAATATGTAAGAGAGGCAGAGGGATTAAGTGCAGAAGGCAGAAAACAGTTATCTGTAGACTAACAATTTATATATGAATGATACAGCGCTAGAGGGACTGAGATTTATTTATTTAAGCAGCCTAACTTAAATAGAAAGAGAAACTGCAGCATGATGTTCTAGGGAAAAAATGTGATGGCAGAATGAAGGCTTATTTGTCGCACTGCAAAAGCCTGTGAAGTTCTAAAGTATTATGCATACTTAAATATTATATTAAATTTATATATATATCAATTTATATATAATTTAAAAGTTATATTAAATACATGGTTTCACGAGGGTTGTCTGTAAGTGAAAATAGTCAAGAAGAGTGTGAAGAGCCCTCAAGCAGTCTGGCTCAGCCAGCCAACTTAATAGGCTTTAAAAGGGCTATCCTGAATATGTGCATGCTCCTTGAACATGGGTAGTTACAGATAGGGAATTCTTTGCTTCCTTCTTCCCTTCTGCAACTCTAAGTCTGTCTATATCTCCTGTGATACAGAAGCAAACCCACTCTTGTGGATAAGCCTGAAGTAATTGTGTGCCAGTAACTAAATTGCTGAATTCATAAGTCTTTATACCAAAAAGCTAGCTGGAGTACTGTTATGTTTAAGGGGACGCTTAGTACTGTATCTCTGATTTTGATCCAAACTCACCCACTAATAAGACTCAGATCATAAACATATCTCAAAATGCTGGGATAAGTTCAAAAGTGGTATTTCTGGGTTGATTGGCTAGACTTTATATGTACTTTTGGTTCTTTTTCTCCTGATTTTTTAACCCTTATATTGAACCTAGATCATAACTCTGACAGCTTTTTGGTGTAGCCACAAAGATTAGAAATGAATTATGTTACTTTTAAATGAGAGACTACATGACTGTGTTGCACCAGAGCTTGAGATTCTTATCTTAAAATGTCTCTTCTGCGAAAGAAACTTCAGTCAGACTCATTTCATCTCTCCTCTCTTTCTTACCTTTAACTGTATGCCTGGTTTCAGCTCATTGTGATGGACTAGTTTCTTTACGCTAGTTTTTGGTTTCAAGTGTACTAATTGTGCTTTTTCTGAATGCTCTTTCAAATCAAGATATTTAAGACCACTCTCAACATTAATTTGTTACATTTTTAACCATATTGAAAGAGCTGAGTAGGCTGAACTATAGTGAGGTATTCTCAGTAGCTTTTAAGTTCTTCCACATGGTAAGTTCTTCCGGTTTAGCATTTTAAATTTTACAAGACTTTGAGACCTAGATTCTCAGTATTATTCTGCAAGTGTTGCTCAAACTGGTGGTTCTAACTAAACATAAAACGAAACCTAAATCAGTGACTCTTGAGGAAAGCTGGCATAAGCTTTCAGCCTGTTGGCCAAGGTCCCTGCAAGTGCGTCTTTGAATTTCTGTTTCCTGCTGTACCAGTGGTTCACCAGATTTCTGTCCCACAGGGGCTGAGCTCAAAGTCTAGGAAGATGCTAGAAAGATAAAAACATTTTGTTTCTTGTTATCATTGCTAAGATGTAATGTATTCTTTTTTCTATCTACAGAAGAACCAGAATTGATGTTGCTAGCCAGTTTCCTTGGTTGTCTTTTGAGAAACCAAAGAAATGTTTTTCCTGTGGACAAGACACATAGATTTTCCTGAAGGTATAGTGCTTCAGTTAATGGATTTCCCTTCATAAAACAGTATGACCTTCCACAGTCATGGCTGCTTTACAGCTAGCATTAATTGAATAATGCTGTTCAGAGGCTCTTCTTTGGGATTGGGCCTGGTTTATGCATGCTGTTGCTGAATCATCAGCATATTTTAGGAGAACGTACATGATTGCTTGTTGTAAGGGACTGCTGGTACTTCCCATGCACACCAGCAACTGTTAATGCAAAAGCATGATAAAAAGGGAAAATCTCCAAATTTAACTCTGATTTGAATTTACCAAGCATCTGATAAATCTGACTTTTTGGACATCTGTTATGGGCTGGAATTATGTGACACAATTTCCCTCTTATGTTAATGTGTCTGCTGTTTGACTTGGTAGCACATCTGTATTCTGGTTTGCTGGTTTTAGTAGTGCTCCTTCTGCGAGTGCAGATCTCAGTGTTTGTGCCTTGGTAAGAGGTAACAGCATCACTTGCTCTGCAAAAATAGATATAAAAGTTACTCTTTGCCCAATTATGATGATAGTACAGTTTGAAGTGGTTTTCCTTCCAGATAGGGTTTAAAGTATTTTGTCCAGGGTAGCTCAGTTGTTTGCAGATAAGATGTCTTTGGCTTTATATCTAACTTGTTCCTGGCCTCCCTGTTGAGACTCACAAGAATGTGTCAGATAGTGCCAAAAATATCTATTGGGCTTTCGTTTCTAGATTCTAGAAACTGGTTTCTATTTTAACCTTCAAAAAGAGTGTTATAACTGACAGAGAGTAGAGGATTTTAAAAATAGCTTCAACATGTCCCTGTGAAGCTGGCAGCTTTGTTGTTTGTCCCTATTTTGTTTGAGCCTTCTGGCAGAAGGGTCAAGAGAGTCAAGCTCTTTTTCAGGGTTGAAAGCCTCATCAGGAGGGCAATGCACAGTTTCCAAGAGTGGCTGGGACCCCTGGATACTTCCCTTTTCAGGTGCCTGTTAAAGAAGTGTGATCCCTACTGGGAAATTGCTCTGCCCTAATAAAATCTGGACTCTTAAGGTGCCCACATTTAGGTCCTCAGAAACCGCGGCCGTCAGGACTTGAAGTCCCTTTTAAATACTTTCAGCAGAAATGTCTAAGGCTTAGACAGGTCCAAATCCCAATGCTATGGCAAAAGTCTAAGTATAAAGGGAAGATTAAGTTCCTGTCCTACAAATTCAAGACTGTTGCTTTGTTTTAGAGATCCTTTTTTAGGGAATTTTGTAAAATGTTAGGAAAAATGCCAAGATTAATGGATGTAAATGAGAGGGATGTTGCTCGGCTATTTGCAAAGAGGGACCCCTAGATAACTATTCTTGGTGTGTCTGCTGAATTCTGTGATCTTAAAACAAATTCTGGAACCGTGGGCAAGCCCCTGAGCCATATCACGTGCTTAGCTGCATACCAAATGTTTTGCAGAGCTCAGCTGATATTCATGTGCTATGAACGAAGCTCTGTGGAAATGCTAACAATTTATTGGATATAAAAATTATGACAAGTGCAATGGACTGACATGGGATTACTGTAAATCATAGCCCAAACGTGTGCATCAGCAGATACTCAAAATGGAGATGATGGGGTCCAGAGCCTGGTCTTCTCAGGTACTGTATATGGTCAATGGAAAGAGAGAATGAGAGAGAAACTCTTGCAGAGTTTGGAAAGCAGGTGGCTTTCATTATCTGTTTGCTTTCATGTTCCCTATCCTCTTTCAAACAGTGTCTTGAAAAGCAATGCAGTGCTAGTTTTGCAGTGTAGCCGACAAGAGCCGAAGTCAGGAACAGATCTATGATTGTTACTGTTGGTGACCATGGCCATACAGTGGTCACCAGCACCAGAGAGTGGCCTTTACCCAGACACCTCAGTGTTTATAAGGGGAGACTTCCCAGAGCAGTAAGAATCCTGCATAGGAAATACTCTTCAAGAGGTTTTTTTCCATGTTTTAAATTAAAGATTAAGTAAAGCAAATCTGAGACCTGGTGAAAGTTTCATTCTATATAAAGACACAGATAAACAGGGTAGATGTGGCAGATGGCAATTGTGGAATATTGAATGGCTCTTGTTGGTAGCCTCAGGGAGCCCATATGTAAAGATCAAGTGACTCACAGAATTGGTATCTAGGTTGTTCAGGACTAGGTTCCTGATATGGATTTTGTGTATTGTCAATATTTCATATTTGTCTGTGATGAAGACTTTTGGAACAAATGCGTGCAGTTCCCCCTGAGTAGCATAATTTTTAATAGAGGACAATCAGCAAGTGTAAATTTTCTCCTAGTTTTAAAGAGAATCTCCCGAACATGCGGTTGAACCACACTTAGAAAATAGTAGTCCTTCAGAAGAGACAACCTTATCCTAAATTTCAAGAGGGAACCACTGGAGTTGCCTGCTAGTGGTTGTTGACAAGCGTTAGATCCATAGACCCTTCTGTCTAATGTAAATCCTCTCCCCTCACATGCTTGGCTGTTCACACCAGTATGATGGATGTTTTATGCTATTCCCTTAAAGTCTCTTGGGCTCAGAAGCCAGAGGTGTTCATCATTAAAACTGTCTCTGCTTGCAGGCTGGAAATTTTCCTTCAAACCAAACAACACCAAAAAGGCTGTGATCAAACTGTAGAAGGACACATTGAACTTTTACACAGAAAAAGCAAGAGTTGCCCCCTCTTATTCTGTTTCAATATATCCTTCAGTATTTCATCTGGTGCTTTTCTGAGTTTATAGTATTCTCTCCTGCAAACAGCTTTTTTTTTTCCATTGGCTCTTAATCTTTTTACATCTATTTGTGTGAATATTTGTATCATGTTATGCTGAATGATGTTGAATAGTATCCTGAAATACAAATAATGGAGTGAATTTCCATACATCACTACGAGCTTAGTGGGAAACCAAGCTAGCTTTGCAACAGCTGAAGCATTCACTTGCACTCTTTTTTTTTCTGTGGAAGATCAAACCAAGATACTCAGACTCACTCTTGCTAATTGTCCCTGTCCTTTATGTGGCATTGGCTCCATGCAACTGTTAAGTGCAAAAGCTGAAAATAAGTGTTTTATTAACATAAGAGCTCTTCTTGCCTTTGAAATTTCAGTATCATCTGTGACCTGAGTTAATTCTGTTCTTGTATTTTCTTTATTGTAAGATGAGAAGCTGTAATCACATCAGACATTGCAGGGTTTTTTTTACTTATATATATAAATGTTTATTAGTATATGTGATTCTAAGAATATACTTATAAACACAGAAACATGCATATATGTATTTTTTCTTTTCCACTGTAGGTTTGTAGTCAGATACACACCTTGGATTAAATAAGTTGCTATGGATGTAAATGATACTAAATGATTAAACAGCCCAGCTGTCTGTGGTCAAATGCAGCATCTCACCAAACACTTCTCCAAAATAAAAATTCTTCCAAAGAATGATTTATAATTTAGACCTGTAAAAAGGTTTCCTGGATAGCATTTGTTTCCCATGTGTAATGCAGTTTTAAATCTACTTTCTGATCCAACTTTCTGCAGTTGTCTCTGAAATGGGCTTGGTGATGGATAGTGGCAAACTGCCTAAAGATGACTAGATATTTTGCCTCTCTAACATATGTCTTCAGCCTGGTGAGTTAGTGTCTGGCATGTTAATGTCACAAAGTAGAGGAAGCAGGGCAAGGGAGTCACTAACCAAGAATTACTTGAGCTGGACTCACATAAGAGCAAGGCAGCCGACTGCCCAATCTGAATCCTCTTTTTCCATGAACAGTTAAATCTCTTTTCAAAAGAGACCTTGTTCAAGCAGAACAACTTTTGAGATTTTTTTTTTTTCCTGAACAGGAGAAGAATCAAAATGTGTTTAAATCTTTGATAAAAACAGATGTGTGTTGAGAAAACAAAATGTTGGGGTGGGTCAGACTGAGGCAGATTGTCAGTGTGATGGTGAGACATGATCTTGGTCTAAGGATGTAGAAGGTGCAGAAGGAAGGTGCTGCCCAGAGGAAGAAAAGTGGAAGGTTTTCATCCCTTGTTGTTTTCAATGTCTCTTTTTCAGTGCCTCAGTGTCCTATGTGTAGTTAAGCCCCACTCATCAGGATATGGACACATGAAGCTGCCTCCCCTCTCTCGTGCCAACACAACCTCCAAGGTTTAGTAACTCCTGGTGAAAATATTCTTACCATTAAACCCTGTTGAGCTGGGCATCTTGCCACTTTTGTGTGGCTCTTTTTTTTTAAGTTTCCCATAACTGCAAGTACAGGAAACTAACCTGGGCCAGTTCCAGCCCGCTGTCTGTGAGCTGGCTATAGTGTTCTGGCACTCGGAAGTGATCATTACAAAATGATACTTTTTCTACCAATGAAGAATTACCACAAGAAAGGTTTTCCTCTTGTGAAGGCTGAACTCTGAGACTCTGGATTAATTTCCTAGCTGTGTCACAGCCATCCTGGGTACCTTCGGAGCCTCTTTCACTTCTGGTGGGATTTTCAACCTAACTACAAAAGAGAGATGCCAAATTCCTCATTTGTACTTTGTGCAGTGATTAGCACAGTACTGCTTTGTCCTCATGTGGAATATACTTGATATCTTGAAATCCAAAGAGAAAGAAGTAGACATTATTACTTACTATGCTTAGAATTGGGGAAATCCTATTCTCTATAGAAAAATGATTTTGAGAAAGCTATTTCTCCATTAAAAGCTACAGTTGTGCAGTGTGACTTGTGCATGTCCTTTGCATTATGGACTAGGTAATTTTTGTCAGATTGCTTTGAGTACTGAATAAATGCAAGGAGACTCAAATCTATTCAGAAAAGATGCAAGAGCACCATTTGTCAAGTTAAGGGTTTACCATGTGTTGTTTTTCATGTTTCAACCCAATGTTTCATTTATGTCCCTGGTTATCAGAGGGTCTTCCACTCTAATACGAGCCCTGTGTGAATTACACACATCAGGGATGCTCCTGGCTGACCTACAGTCATAGAATCATAGAATCAGCCAGGTTGGAAAGGACCTCTGAGATCATCAAGTCCAACCCTTGATCCACTACCACCACAGTTACTACACCATGGCACTAAGTGCCACATCCAGTCATCTTAAATACCTCCAGGGACGGAGAATCCACCACTTCCCTGGGCAGCCCATTCCAATGCTTGATTACCCTCTCTGTAAAGAATTTCTTCCTAATATCCAACCTAAACCTCCCCTGGCAGAGCTTAAGACCATGCCCTCTTGTCTTACTGATAGCTGCCTGGGAGAAGAGACCAACCCCCACCTGGCTACAGCCTCCTTTCAGGTAGTTGTAGAGAGTGATGAGGTCTCCCCTGAGCCTCCTCTTCTCCAGACTAAACAACCCCAGCTCCCTCAGCCTCTCCTCATAGGACTTGTGCTCGAGTCCCTTCACCAGCCTTGTTGCTCTTCTCTGGACCCGCTTCAGCACCTCAGTGTCCTTCCAGAACTGAGGGGCCCAGAACTGGACACAGTACTCCAGGTGTGGCCTCACCAGTGCTGAGTACAGGGGAAGAATCACTTCCCTGCTCCTGCTGGCCACACTGTTCCTGATACAGGCCAGGATGCCATTGGCCTTCTTGGCCACCTGGGCACACTGCTGGCTCATGTTCAGCTTCCTGTCCATCCAAACTCCCAGGTCCCTTTCTGCCTGGCTGCTCTCCAGTCACTCTGTGCTCAGCCTGTAGCCTGTAGTCAACTCAGTGCAGGTTTGTGTCTCTCTCCCTCAGGTGTCTTACCTTTATTGCAGTAAGATCCACATCTCAGTCCAGTCCCCCTTCCAGTTTCTAGCTGTGGCCAATACAAATGGCCACATGTAGCTAATATAAATGGACTGTATTTGAACTGTGCATTCACTACCAAAAATGTTGAGAACAGACTACAGGGCTACATGGACCTTTAGTCTGATCCAACCTTTTTTGTCCTAAAATTACTAAAATCTCTAAGGTAGAATATGAGAACATGAAATGATACTTGTCCGTCTTCTGCCATTTGAAGCATAATAATTTCCTGAGCTGGGTGGATAGTATTTCATGTCCCCAGATGTACTTTCTTCTGTGACTCTGTTCACTAGCCTTTTTAATTCATGCTGATATAAAGTATTTGCAAAAACACGCTAGCAGTGGTTCCTGCAACTTAGCTACATGTGGTGTGAGGACCCACCTCCACTTGTTTATTCTGAACCTTCTGGTTGTTAGTAGTTTCATCCAATGATTCTTCATTCTGGTACTGAAGAAAAGGACAATTATCCCCTGATCAGCCAGTTTGACATACCACTCATCTTTCTAAATGTTCCTGCAGTGTGAAAACAAAACAGTGATTTTATTCTTGGAAATAACAGTTTAAATCAAATATTTTCTACCTTGTATGATCAAGTTAGGCAACAAGAAGTGGCCTGCCTTTTCACAGCTTGCCCTGCTGTTTTGCAGCTTCTATATAAGATTGGTGATTTAGGTACAAGTTATTGTCCTTGTTTTCTAAATTTGAGTGCCCGAGTTACAAGATTTTTGTATACTGTGATTTGCCTTTCAGGGTTATTTAAAAAAAAAAAGGGAGGTTGGGGTTTCCGTTACATTATCAGTGCTGACTCAGGCACACAAGAAGTATGTCTGCAGAGGGAGGTGGTGTAGTTTTTCATATAAGCTGTTTTCTCACCTCAACCACACTGTGACAGACGAGAATGACAACTTGAAAAACTTCAGGCAGCCTCTGGCTCTGTGCAAACCCTACAGGGGACATGTGTTTGTTTGCCTAATAGGCAGAAAACCATTTAGAGGCTGCGACCATTGCACCTCCAGAAAGATATGAACAAAATGCAAGTGTGTTGAGACTGATTTGGGCTCCAAGCATGCAGTGAGTAATGTTTTTTTTCCACCACATGACAGTAGAAAGTAGGGCTGTAAAAGGTCTGCCTAGCTGTATGAAGGTCTTTAAGGAAATAGCACAAAACAATTTTTGTATAATCCAGCATGTCAGATGCAAGCTGAAACAATCAATGACGAATGTGCTGCAGCCCAAGGTTCAGGCATGGTTTGTTTAGGATAATTGCCCAGCAGGGTAGTTTTCCCTTTCCAGAGTGCACTGCAAAACCTGAAAACACTGGAAGTATCATCTTGCAATATTTCTGAGCACCTCTACCAAGATAACAAATACCTTCAATTTTCCCTGGCTTCATAGAAGTCAGAAATCTGCAGGACCTAATTCTTATACCAATGAGTAATATTCTTACCACAGACCAGCTGGACTGCTAATTAAACAAAAAGATCCTTTATATCTCCAAAAATAATAATAATAATAACCACTTGTTGCAGAACTATATATGTTGATAATGTTTTTAATGGAGGGGGGAAGTATTTTCTTCTTATTAGTGTCAGGTGAGTGCTGAAGGCCTGTCTTGTGCTGGGTGCCAAACACACCCTGTACAAGTGGAGCTTCTTGCCATAGTTTCCAGCCTGAGCAGTGGAGAAGTGACTTGTGTTTGTAAGGGAGCAAAAGAAACAGTAAGATATCTCTGGTTATTATGAGGGACTAATGGTTTTGAAGTGCAACCAGGCATCACAGTTGAAGAGACCAGAAAAAGACTGCTGATACTGAGGTATGTTATGGGAGTTTGTGTAAATCAAAACTTCAGTTCCCATTGTTGTTAGTGCTATGGCTACTGCACAAATGATTCTGTATCCATCACCCTTCTCCTTTGTGTAATGAAAACTGGTGCCTTAGACAGAGCTTCCAGATTAAAAGATTAGGTTTAAAGTTTTTGCATGGAACAAATTTTATTTGTTAGATTCCACATTTTAGAAACTGAAGTTTCTTGCACTCAGTGGACTTTTGCTGAATATCCAGAGTCCTGAGATAACCCCATCTTCCTCTCCACAGATGTCTGTCCACAACCATCCCCTGGGAGACTGGCCAGGGAGTCAGGGAGCCTGGGAAGCCCCAGCCTTCAGTAACACTGATACCTGGCTTTGCTGTTGGTAATAGGACAGAGGCAGCTTAGCTGAGCTGTTCCAGCGTCTGAGCAGCTTCCTGCTGACTGGAGGACTGGGAAGAATAAAGAGTTTTCATCTAATTCAAACTGAAACCCAATTCTGAAAAATACAAAGTTTCTAGTTAGCAGGAAACCCCCTTTTCTGGCTGTCTGCGGTTCTAACCTGGATGAGTTGATCCTCTCATGTAAACTCACGATGCTTGTGCTTCTTGACTTCTGTATTTTCAGTACACAAAAAAGATATATAAAGACAGCTGATTATAATGATTGATGTTAATGGGAAGTGCAGAAGTGAATTACCTACATTTAAATTACTAATGTGTCTCCTAACACTGTTTCTCTCTTAAATCACTGGGAAAATCAGACTAGATTTTAACAGATGGTGTTTTACACAGTTCCAGAAACAAATCATCTTACTACTGTAGTTGGAAGGTGTGGGGGACCCCAGCTGGTCTGGGGTCTCTGGAAACAGTAGGAACTAAAGATGGAACCTCTGCACCCTGGCAAGGTGGCAGACACGGAAGGGAAGGCTGTGACACAGAGTGGATTTCCTCTCTGTTTTGCTGAATCATAGTTGTCTGACATGCGCAGTGTACGTGTCCAATTGTGAATTATTTATGTTACTGAAAACCAATGGTGCATGGACATGTGTAGATAATAAAGTGTATATAAGTCGCAGCAGCGTTTGCAATAAAGGTCCAGTTTTCTGAAGAAGACGTGTCGTGTTTTGACCAACCCCGACCGCGACAGGAAGGATATTTACTCTTTCAGAAACTGGACAGGCTTTTAAGTCAACAAAATATACAACAATATAGCTGTTGTTCTGTGCTTAGTTTGTTTTGAAGAAGTAACTGAGTTAAATTTTTGTAACTGTAGCTTGAAATTCTGTTCTGTTGGGCCAATTAAATGAGTAATGAAGTGGTGTCTTTAGTCGACTTCTCCATTAACATTTAGCATATGTAAATTTGAGTACAAAATAGGTAAATTGGGATCAATATTTGTTATGTTGCTTTTAACTTCCTAGATGTTACTAATTCTCACCCAATTGGATTTTTGTGCCTTAAGTTCCAGGATCATCACATAGGAAAATTCAGAGGAGAGTTGTCCCCCTAGTACCCTCCCTGCACCATGCAGAAGACCCCACACAGGGTTTTATCCAGGTACACTTCTTGAGAGCACTGTCTACTGTGGCCAGTGTTAATGGCTGTGGTCATAAAATACCTCTTGGCTCCTTCAAGATACTCAGCAGGTCAGATAGCAGATCTTGGCTCTACTTGATGCTACACCACCCATTCTTTCAGCAAGGGGTGAGAGAGGGATGATACAAAAGCTCTCATCTCACTTAGAGAGGAAGGCACCTTTCAATCTTTCATGGCCAAATCAGCCTTTTCCTAGCACTTGTCAAACTTCCCACCCCCAATGTGAACGTTGTCAGCTTCCAAGGCAAGGACTATTGAGCTGCACTCCTCACCTTTGGCATCCTCCTAAACATGGTCAGGATTTCTTGGGGTTTCTGAAGAAAGTCACCATCATGGGCACACAGCAGTATACATGAAGGCCAAAAAATGGCACAGAATGCCAGAGAAAAGATCCAGAATATACATTCTTGTTTAAAGGACAATAGGGTGAATGAAGCAAACAAACATTAAAGGTGCAGAGAGACATCCTTCAACTCATCTTCTAAAGTAGGGGAAAGATGACACAGTGAAATTTTAGAAATGTGTTTTCCTTTAGTGAAGCCCTTGCAGTCATCCAACAGAAAAGGCATTGCTATTTAAGCATATTCTCCTTCAGTCCACTTTTAGATCTGAATGCACAGCATAACTGAACCGCCACAGTGCAAACCAACACGAAAACACCAAGAATGGTTGTGTTTCTGTTTGAAAGAAGATATTAGCCTTTTCCTTAAGTCTGAGACTACAGCTGCAGGTGCCAAAGGCACCAAGTATCCTGGTGGAGCTTGCTAATATCAATGATGGTAATATAATCAATAATGATAAATCAACCATGTGCTAAAAAATTACTTCCCATGTGCTGTTTCAAATGAAAATGGTTTGAAGAGTGGCTATGGACAGCTAAAATACTACTTGGCATAGAAAATCTGAATAACCCCAAACTGGTTAGTAACCAGTCAGGCTTCATATGACACCTCAAGGTGAGAGCCACTGTCTGAGTAATAACAGCAAAGTCCTGACAACAGCTCATGGCTAAAGGCAGTGATGGTGTCCCTTCCCATCTGAAATACTTCCATCCAATGACATCCATGACAGATCCTGATGGCAGTGTGCTTATTCAAATTCAAATTCATGTCCTGCAGCCAAGGAAGTTGCAGAAGTTGCAATGGGAAGGACACCCAGGCACGTGCACTCTCAAAGTTCCTGCGCTGTGCTGGAGGAGAGGCAGGCACACTGCACAGTACTGAGCTCTTGCAGCGTAAACCAACAAAATATGAGCACGTTAGCACCCAGAGGCAGTAGTCATCAGCTCTAGTAGCTGGCTGGCTGTGGAAGAACTTACTAAGTATTTCATTTTGAACCATTCATGACTCCCCAAAGGGGAGGTCTTGGGAGCATTTCACATGCTTTTTGCCTTGGGGACTGGATTTATAAACACAGGCAAATAACTGAAAGCACATACAGGAGTCATTACTGAGGCACATTACAAATTTTTTGATTTAACAACATTTTGATTTAGGAAACCCAGAGAATTATTGTTGATTTTATGCAGTGTAAATGATTCATGTACTATGTACTTTCCTGCAAACATAAGTCGTCACCACAAAAATCCTAGAAAGCCATCTTTCTTTTTAATCTTATAATTCTGTCTTATATATAAAGCCTTCCACTGATGTATACATCATCTTATTTGGAAGCTTAAGAATAGAGACAGCATCGTGGAAAAGGCTCTTTAAGCAGAGGCTTCTGAGAGGCAGAAGAGAGTAGCAGAAGGATGAGTATCAGTCTTTGTTTACTGGAAGCAAATAACCCCCTGGGACAGTCTCCCTGCCACTGCTTTGCCACTGCTTGAAGCAAGGAGAATAGTTCTTAGTGAAGTACACATTTTTGTTGAAAATGTAAAAGGCAAAATACTGAGTATAGTACATAAGATGTCAGTGATTCACCTTCCTCTTTTATGTGATTTTTTTTTTCCATACAGCTCTCCTGCCCTTCCCCACCCTCCCAATATCCACTGGGCTTTGAACTCTCATTTTCCCAAGCTGTCGAATTCCTAACATTTCCCTGGCTACAGTTTATCTCAGAATTTTGGTGACATGATAATCAGCACAATATTTCAAAACTCAAAAAAATACTTCACAATCTTAAACTACTTTTTTTTTTTTCCACAGTAATTTTTTATGTCAGTATTTTCAACTTTATCATCATGTGATTGAAAATGAAGGACTCTTGCCCTCGGGATGCTTGTTAGAGCTCCCAATAAAGCTATGTGACTACATTTGCCATCAGCTCCTATGTACTTTGCTAATGGGACTGAGCCAAAGGGTTGTGAAGCAGCACACTAACTCCACTAAAAAAAATAATCATACTGGATACCAAAATCAGGAAAACAATTTAGATATTGGTTTTGTGTTACATTGTAACTTCTGAATTGTCATTTCTATCTACTATTCACCATACATTATAATTCTTACTCCCCTATCACCATGTTCCACAATGTTCTAGCATCTGTCATTCTCTTGCCCTCTGGACATAACCTACTTACCATGTTTCTCTTGCTCCAGCAACCCCTTTTCTCTTTGAATACTATTTTTTGTATATTGAATAGTGTATATATTATGTATTTAGTTATATCCTTACCAGTTATTCTTCCATTGCATTCAACATTGGAATATGATGTTTGTCTTTCTAGATATTCCAGTATTCCAGTTACTTCGATAACAATCTTCTTGTAAATCATGTATATAAACTAAAACACTTTGCAGAGGTGTTCCCTTTAGCAAGGGGCACTTGCGTTTGAAGGGTCCTCCATCACGACTCAACAAATGTAGGTTAATCTCACTGTCATTACCTTTACATATACAAACCAGAGAAAGACAGAAATGAGGAACAATTTAAAGATGCAGCATTTTTTTATTACTTGAATGAGTCTAACTGCAAAGATCAGAGTCTGTATAAAAGGACAGAATGTAACAAAGTCAATGTAATCTGCAAAGAAAAAGACATGGCAGTAGAAAATATTGAAAAGCAGTCACAATAACTGTTAAGGTTAATGAGAACCATTAATAAGACTGTTGTAACTGAAAGTGCTCCATTGCAGTTCAGCAAGTAGAAGCATCTGTGTAAAACAGCCGTAAAATAAATCCAAACACAAAATGTTTCACTAGCTGTTTGATCCTATCTGATTTCTGGAACATATGCTGAGAAATTATAGTATGTGTAGATGGAGAAACACCATAAAAATTTGACTACCCTCAGAGTCTGCCTCAGCATATTTAGGAGAAATGATGGCCAACACTGATTTTCTTGCAATGGATATTTCATTAGGGTATTGGCACAAAGGAAAAAAAATCTAGGTGTTTTATCTGTGCTTTTTCAATTTATTCTTTGGAAATTTTTGCTTTACCTGGCCCTGAAATATTTCACTAAAAGATATAGTATATTTTCATGAATGCTGAGGGTACCTCAATGATGCTTCCATTCAGGAACAGGAACAACAAAATCAGACCATTCTCAGAGATCTTGAAAAGGTTGGGTCATGACGGTTTAAAATCCAGTTGACAGAAATGGAAGTGTAATGCTGAACAAAAGACAGATCTAGGAGAAATACTAATTCATTATTGGTCATTAATTTATCTGTAGAAAAAGAACTTGAACAAAGGTTTTTTTGGAAATGCATGTCCAGTCTGCCTGCTGAAACAGTCTTAAGGGCTTTGCTGTAGAAAAATAGCAAATGGATCCAAGGGGCCAATCTGAACTGAAAGTTTGAAAATCTGAGGGATTAGAGAAAGCAAACACCTATTCCCAGAGTCTCTGATCATACCATGCAAAACTTCTAAGCAAGGCCGTAGGGCAAGTCTCTTTCAAAAGTAGGTCAATGACCATAAATACGTGGTTTGTGCTTCTGGCACCTTAAAATGAGCAGCAATATGCCCAAACCAGAAAGAGCCTAGCACAGGTATGAAAAGCTTCTTGTTTCTGCCTACGAGATACACATTGGCACAGACAGACTGCAAACCATTACTATCAGTAAGAGGTCAGCAGGCACTTTTTCTAGTTTCAGTTGCAGTTGTATGAGCGCCAAACAGAAAACAGACCCAGAAAAGATTTCAGCAACAGCTGGCATTCTGTCTACAGTTTTTGCAAGAACTGGGGGAGAAAAAGAAGACAGACAGATCCTGACATTTTAGAAGTAACTGTGATAAGATTCTCAAATAGAAAAATGTTTTATATCATGGGGTCAAATGCTCAAAATTTTTGAGAAGTGTGCTAATATTGTGTAATGAATACTTCAAGGTGAAGCATACTTCGTATTTGTATATGGCTAGGTAAGTATGTTTGGCACTCTTCCTCAGTTCTTTTTCCTAGTGGTTACCTTCCTTTTACGTGCAGGAGCTTTGCCAGTATTCTTCTTAAGTTCAGAGGGACTTAGCCTGCTGAGAACGACATTTATATCTTTAACAATACCTAATTTCTTTCTCAGTTCTTTGTCTTTATCCTGAGGTGCTTCTTCCTCATTTCTTTTTTGCATGCTTTCTTTGGATGGAGACACCGTCTTGTTGTGAAACTGAAACAGGAAAGAGTAGAACTTGACTGTCGGGAAGTGAGTGTTGAATAGTAATTTTTCTCCCACCCTAATTTGTCTTCACAGCTTTTTTTCTGCAGTCTTCCTTACCCTGGGAGTGTGGCTTTGCCAGAAAAATTTAATTCAAGAGGGACCTTGTAAGCCAGCCCTTTTCTATTCTTCCACTGCTACTTTAAAAAGTGGTCATGATGGCACTCATCACCTGTTTTCAGAAAACCCACCTTCTCCCTTGGGAAATATCTTGCTATTATACTAAATTCTGCTCTAGTGTTCTCTAAATAGCAACAGGCTGCTCCCATTAAGTGCAGTGCTTTTGTCCTGTTCAAATACTAGAAAAATCTTCATATATCTCAAGATTTATTTTTTTTCCTCAGCATTATTTAATTTTATTTTCTTTTTAAACAGTAAAGTCCTATAGACCTGCAAGCCTTAATTTAGTTTACTCTGCAGTGATTGTGTCCACTGGATTTGTGTTTGGCTTTGCCACAAAAATGTGAACAAAACCAGGTCACTCATCTTTCACAGCAGTATACTGAATAATGCACTTTGCATTCAGCCATATCTAAGAGGAAAGTAATTTACTGTACATACACAGACAATCACTTGATCATCATAGGTTACTACCTGCTGCATTTTCGCAGTAAAAGGGGAGCAGTTCTCGGGCTGAGAGACAGTAGTCATCTCGTGTGAAGAGGAATGTGTTTCATTTGACGTTTTGTCTTGGTGTGTGGGGGTAGCACAGGTTGTAAGACATTTTATGTTCTGCTTCACAGCATCCTCTCCTGACAGCAGTGGATGCGGAACTTTGAAAGGTAGACTACGAATAGAACCACACGTAATGAGCCGAACCATGATGTTCATAAGCAACATATGATGATGACAAACCATTTCCCTTCCTGCTGGCAGATCTTCACGCCTCATTACATACAGAAGATAGACTTGCCTATTATAAATCATTAGAGCATTTCCCTTAAAGAGAGGAATTTCCATTTGCTCTCCAATAGGACTGATAGATGAAAATGGAAACATATCCTTATAATCGTTATTCTTCATGCTCATGATTGACTTTAAAATTTTTGAAACAACAATGTTAGATGATTTTACAATAAGAGAACAGGATCTTGCTGTCTTTCTGGCTGGCTCTTGTTTCTCTGGGGTTATCTGGGAACACTTCACATCTACACTTATATCAGGACTAGAACAGTGGCTTGGAAGGTTTTGGCTGCTTGGTATTAAAGACTTTGAAAAATTGTTCCAAAAGGAGCTGGAAGCCTCTTCTAACTTTATTGGCCATACATAAATTACAGATTCTGTTTCTGTAGCTTGCCGTACTTCAGAGACATTTTTTGCTGCAGATGACAGTAGTTGCAGCAGTTTAGATGGAAAAGAAGATAGTGGTATTGATGCGATTTTGGCTTGATACGGTATTTCTAGATCAGTTTTTAAAATCCGTGCCCGACATTCTTCAGTAACTTTAAGGGGATCAGAGATTCCAGAAATGGATGTTTTGCCTTCTTGGTCAGCATGACCTCTTTGCAGAGAGTGCTTTTCAGCTGAGGTTGCATTACTCTGAGCATTAAAATCTGCTGAGAACTTTCCTCTGCCATCAGAGGTCATGTCAAAATCTTCACTCTCCAACTGCTGATTCTCTAGCGTAAGAGCATATGCAGTACTGGTATCCATCTCCAAAAAAGTGCTATGGTTTGTCTTGAATATATTCTGTTTAGACAGATGAGCTTCTGTGACTGGGCAGTTGTATACAATGACAGGGCTTCCAGAGGAAAGGGAATGCAAAAGGAGTTTCAGTAGGTCTCATTTACTTTTACCTCTTTCCTGAAGGGCTTCACTTATGCAGCCTGACATGCTTAAAAAAAAAGTGGATATAAATTAAAATGTGATTACATATTTGTAAATACACAGTGATTTTTTTTCGTTTAACTAAAAATAAATAAACAGAAACATATTTGTGATTTAAGTATTAACTAAAGCACATCTAGCCAGTGGAATTCTCCTGTAATAGTAATTTGCTGTGAGATACTTCCAATCTTGACATAAATTGGCAGTGAGTTTGTTACACCCCGAGCTCGCTCAGTGAGTTTTTAAAGGGGCTTAGGCACTTTGACTCCCTTTGGTGGTGCACGGGAGAAAAGAAAAATCTCCTCAGGAGGTTGAATATTAAACTTTTACTGAAAAACTTTAGACAATAAGGTACTTGGCGAATTTTAAAGCAAACATCCAATCAAAGTAAGGCACTTCAGAAAGCTACTACATCCAGCATTGCCATATGATAAAGCTGGTACTGGTCTTCTGCCCCAGAAAGTCTCTTACTGGCCTGGTCTCTTACATTAACCTTTGCACCCTTTCCATTAGTACTGGTCCATTAAATCTTCTGCTGTCCAAGTGAAGGAATGATTCCTCTGGAGTGATAGCTGAGCAATAGGGAATTTATATTATCTTTTCAGTGATGGGGGAGTTGCCACAAAATCCCTCAACAAAAATTTAAGAAGAATTTTAGTAACATGGATTGTTGACACGTATCTTAAAAAACAGAAAGTCTCAGAAACTCAGAGACACAGCAATTAAACTGAAATTTTTTAAAAAAGCTAAGAAAAAAAGATCTGTGGTTTTGAGACGGAGAAATCCTGGTTAACTGTGAAACCAGCTAAAAAAAGAGACAAATATAGCTGCAGAAAAGAAAGACTCCTTGATTCTCAGAAGCCATAACTCTACTGTGAAGGCTCCAAATTGATTGATGTAGTGATGGGCCTCATTGCCATAGTCTCCAGTTTTGCTCCCTAAAATCCTATGTGCCATTTAAAGACATCCTAGCCAACTGTCATTGCCAAACAATTCCCACAGAAAGCACAAAAAAGCAAACAAAATTTGTTTTGACAAAGAGACCAGCAAAAAAAAATCTGAACTATTACAGTTCTGTTGTAGGCAAGTTTCCTGAGTTCACAGTCTCTCACGGTGGCTCAGAGAGGGGCAAACTGCTTCATTCTTCTTGCAGGTGACTAAAAGCCTTAAATCAGTTAAAGCAGATTAGTTTCTCCTGCCAGCAGACACAGACAAGCACACTTTGTGCCACTGCCATGAATAGTGCAGAGAATACATTTTTTGCTATGTTCATCATAGAGGTGCCAAGACCCCTTCAGGGACTATGACTGAGCGAGCAGAGAATGTAACCTAGAGCTCTGACAAAATGTCACTGTACTGATGGTGCTGAACTTGTGGCTTGTGAGCTTGGTATGAGTCACCACATCAATTATCATAGAATCACAGAATAGTTTGGGCTGGGAGGGAACTTAAAGATCATGCAGCTCCAACCCCCCTGCTGTGGGCAGGGACAGCTTCCACTAGACCAGGTTGCTCATAAGCCCCCATCCAACCTGGTCCTGAACACTTCCAGGGATAGGGCATCCACAACTTCTTTGGGCAACCTGTTCCACTGTCTAACTACTATCACAGTAAAGAGTTTCTTCCTAATATCTAATCTAAACCTGCCTTCTGTCAGTTGAAAGCCATTCCCCTTTGTCCTGTCACTACATGCCCTTCTAAAAAAGTCTCTCTCCAGCTCTCTTGTAGGTCCCATTTACGTACTTGAAGGTGCTATGAAGTCACAATGGAGCCTTCTCTTCTCTAGGCTGAACAAGTCCAGCTCTCTCAGCCTGTCTACATAGGAGAGCTGCTCCAGCCCTCTAATCATCTTTCAGGCCCTAAGGTTATTTTGGCCTATAACCTGCTCCTGATACCTTTCTTCATTCCTGAGAAGCATGAAGGCAGCCAGTGGCTAGGTCTAGTAAATTATTTGTTAGTGTCAGCACGCTCCCATCCACCATCTTCCTATGGCAATTCAGGAGCACTTCAGGACGTGTGTACTTTTTGCAGTTCACACTGCATGTGAATTAAAGCCTGCTAGTCCTAGGACTCTGATCCTGACATGCCTGCGTGCAACCATTTTTCAGTCATCTCGGGCACATTCATGTCCTCCTTTGCCTTTGGAAAACATTCTATTTCTAGTTTGGCCAGAAATTTTGTGCATTAGTTTTCTATGCTGTCCCTCAGAATTAAAAAAGCAAAAGCTTCGGTGCTTGACTCTAGTGAGTCTAAAATAAGACAACTCTAACAATCCCACACATGACAGAGGACTGTCTTAATGCAAGTATTACATAAATTATGAATACCTTCAGTCCTAATTCTTAGTTATGCACAGTAACCAGTAGACTGAGCTTATCTACCAGCACCGGAAGAACCAAAGAGTCTCAATTCTAGCATTTTATTGACGGTAAATAGCAGCATATCACACTGATTATAAATGTAGTGTACTGTACCTTACAGTGCACATCTTAATACATAGCGTGACCTCAGCTGTGTAATTTTGTCAGCCCTTGAGGTTAAAAGATAACCACTTGTGTCATGGATCTCAAGGTCCCCAATACAACTGAAAAAGGAATGATCATATTCACATACCTTAAAATGTCCTTATTTACACACAATAAAAGAAATCTATAAGAAATCCTCCTTTCTTCTTCCACCTTAAAACTCACTGAGTGCAAAGCAGAACCTCAGACTTACAAAATAAGCACACAGATTCCCCTATTACTTCTAGTTTATATATACAAATCTTTTCCATCTGAAGTGGTCTTACAATCTAATTTTTATGACTATGACTCACCACTGCCCTATCTTCACTAGAGATGAAGATAGCAACAAGTCCTAAGAGAACTCACAAAAATACTAAAATTCATATTTCAGATTTCCTTATTTTTGCTAAAAATGTGCATATGAATATTGCAATCATCAATTTGTAGGAACATATTTGTTCTAACTAGGTTTTCACTTGTAAAACTTCGGCTTGGCATCTTAGTTTGTTTTTTCTTATCATATAGCAACAATCCAGCAGGGATTCCAAAGCTAGCCCTGAGAAAACGGATTTCCTGAATTACAGGCATGACTGCTGCTAGCACAGCATATATTATTTTTCTCGAACTTGATCCAAAGTATAGACATAGTGCCTTTCAGTTGTTACATCAGAATTCTCTTAAAACACAGCACCTGCTCAGTTAAGTACGCTTATTTCAACACTGGTTCTTCATGGAAACTCACACAGGTCCGTAAATTGTCTAGGACTTTGTGGTGTATGTTACAAAATACAGGTATGGCACAGGCCACTAGATCTGTTATACGGTTTAACATACAGATTTCCTTTCATTTTGCAAGAGGTGGCTTGCACTTAGGCTGTCAAGATATGCCGTGATGTTCAGGGAGAGAGCAGTTTGAAGAGCTTCCTGAAATTACATACATGTGCTAAGAGTCCTTCTAGTCCAGTCCCTACCTCTGACAGTGGCCAAAAGAGGAGGCCCAGCAATAATTTGAGAAGAGGCCAGGTACATAGTGGTCATTTCCTGGATACCCCCCGTCTCCAACAGTGGGAGGCAAAGGGCCCTCCTGAGCCAGCAATGATTTCTCAGTGGATTTCCTGCTGGCACCAGACTCTGCTGTGTAACACCCACTCCTTCAGCAGCTTCTACCTCGCAGTGGTGCCTGCCAGGTCACTTACAGCTGCAAAACCTCCTCAAGTCCCCAGTTTGGAGTCAAACCCTGGCCTTCCCAGTACAGCTGGTGTGGGCTGGGGGAATGGGAAAAGGAGGTGAGGCTTAGTTACCATTACAGGCAGAGCGCAGGTGCCAGGCTAAAGGAGCAACCTTCAACTACTGCAGCAACTGCTGTGGCAACTGCCAAAACTGCAGAGAGCCTTCCAGAACCTTCTGGCCACTGGAATCTTCCAACGGCCACTGGGCACCGGCAGTTTCAACAGCTGCTGCGAGTGACACTGGGTGCTCTTGGCCCCATCAGCCGCTGCCCGCAGGCCCCAGGGCTGTGCCCGCATGGCTGCACCTGCCCTGCCAGCCTGGCCAGCTGTGTCCCTGTGCCCACTGCCTCTGAAGGACAGGGCCCTTCACACCATCTCGACAATGGCACCAACCCTTGCGTCCCTGCACCTTTCGGTCCCTTTGGCCTCTGCAGGGCTGCAGCCGACAGGTCCCCACTGCTCTGGGGTGGCAGCTCTCCCTGTGACTCACTGGGCTCACACCCCACCTTTCCTGTGGGAAAGGGCCCTGGAGGCCCTCCCCGAGCACACTGCACTGCATGGCTTGGCTGCAATTCCCCCATGGCCAGGGCACTTTGCCCCTCCTTGAGATGTCCTCATTCTCTGGCCAGGCTCTCACGGGGTCCAGAGTGGTGAAATTGCCAGGCCCAAACCTCCCTCCTGGCCTTTCCTCAGTGCTATTTCCCCACCGTTGCCAAGCAGTGCTCAGGAGTCAGAGATAAAACAAACCCACCCCACTGCCGGCACAGGTGAGCACTGAGCCCTCCATGCTGGGCACATCTGGGCTGCCCCAGCCTATCCCACACCCTTTGCACTGAGGAAGGAAGGGCTCAAGGCCATAGGCGCTGCTCGCCTGAGTCCCAGCCATTTCTACTCAGCTGACAGGCCCTGGGCCAGGAGTCACTCCCAGGGAGGGGCTACAATTCAGATAGCCAGGCACAGAGGCCTCCCTGGAGGCCCCTCCCCCAGGCGTGGCCATGGGGCAGCTCCACAACATACCAAGGATGTGAGGGAGTATGAGCGTGGCAGAGCACTGGAACAGGCTGCCCAGGGAGACTGTGGAACCTTCCTCTCTGGAAACATTCAAAACCCACCTGCATGTGTTCCTGTGTAACCTGCTCTAGATGACCCTGCCTTGGCCGGGGGGTTGGACTAGATGATCACCAGAGATCCCTTCCAACCCTATTCTGTGGCCTGAATCTGTGCTTTCTGCTGCTCTGCCACACTGGGAACAGTGCCAGAAAGCATTTGAATAAGCAGCCAATTTCATCTGAAATACTTAATCAAGTATTCACAGAAGCACAGAATCATTTATGTTAATAGGGTCCTCTTGTGATCATCTTGTCCCACTCTGCTAGAGCACAAGAATTTATGCAATGAGTGGTGGCCTGGCAGCAAGATGAGCTTTGAAACAGCCTGCAGTTTCAGAAGGGCTGGAAATACGCAAGTGCTTTATTGTTCCCATCCTGTTAGTAGCTCCTCTTGGAAAATGGTTCAGAGTAAAGTCATTTTATTTTACTCTAATGAGTGAAATAAAACTAGAGAAATACAAACCAGAGATATAAAGTGTCTGGTGAGATGCATCATGTTGATAACCATATGTAGCGAATGAGTGTTTTAGGTTGCTTAAAGAATCACAGCGAAGATATCAGCAAAAGCAGGGTTAATATAAAAGTGAAAGCGCAACAAAGTTGACTGGCAAGGTTCACTCTACTGCTTACTAGATGGTTAAAGCATACAGAGGAAAAGCAAACTAAAATCTGAAATCAATCAATCTAGAACCAAAATCAACCCAAAAATTATCTACATGGCAGCTGGGGGGAGGGTGGGGAAGGGTAAGGATAGGAAAGGCAGGGTGAGGGTTGGGGGGGAAGCATATGAATAGGAAAGGGTAAGGATAAAAAGGAGTAAGGGAGACCCTCCCACTGAGTCACAAGGTTCAGAGTGGACTCTCTTGCGAAACTTAGCCCCAGACTTGACCAACAGTTTAGGCCTAAATGTTCAACAGCACTTAATGAGTATCTTAATTTAAACAATTTAGCAACAGAGTCATATAGAACTTACTATAGCACAACAGTAACTCACCTACAAACTTTAGTTACAAATCTAATGTACTTAAGAATCTAAGAGAGCAACCCTCATAGTACATTTGCTACAGCATATTCACACTTGCATGCACACAGACCTAAAGAGTATGTACAAAGTATATACCTGTGAAAAATTCCCCTCAAATTCAGTGAACGACTCATGTAGGATGCCTTTGTATCAGCCCAGGCTCTGCCCTTGGCATTTGGCGGTGGTCCTTCAAATATTGCAAACTTGAGAGTCCACTAGGTCTGAGGAGCATCCCACTCAGAGAGGTAAGATTGCTGGTTGCAACCTGCTGTGGTCCAGGAGAGCTCAGAGGATCTCACTAAGGACTGCTGCTTATAGAATCACAAGAGAGTTGGCTTTAGTCATAGTCGTTTTTCATCCTGGCCGCAATTTGGGTCAGTAACTTTCTTTGCAAGTTTGATAACAAAAATGTTGTTCCAGTTGGGTTGTTTTTCGCACAAGAAAAGTTCCCTAGGCCATTTGTTAAAAATCAGGAGCTCATTAGGCAGCTGGGAGTAGACAGTGTTTCTGATAAGCTCAAGAGGAGCTTAACCCAGGTGCTGTTCATCAAGGCTGAGGCCTAACGAGCATTTCTGAGATCACTGTGCAGCTTGAGGAGGAGGAAGAGGAGAGGGAATGCACCACCACACCATAACCACCTGTCACTCCAAGTTTTAAAGTGTTACCACCTTCACTGAATTTTTCCAGCAGGCATTAGGTTAAATTCAACATGAAACATGAATTTCCTGGGATTGTTCATTGTCACCCATGTCCTGCTAAGGATTTTTACATTTAGTTAGAGGACATGTTTCGTACCTGTCGTGTGAGGTGAACACCTGCTGCCTCTGGCTGCCCATATCTGTAAGGTTGCTGATGTTCAGTATTTGTTCTTTTTTTAGTGTCTAAAGCTGCCTGAGAAATCAAGGCCACTTTCTCCCAATCACCTAATAAAAAACCATAGTCTTTGCCCCAGAGACCTTATGAAGCAGAAACGTTAGAGAGAGAATAAAGAGGGTTTTTCCTTGTTCCTGCTGACTGAGAGAGTTCTGCTGAAATGATATCCTGCTGTGATACACACAGGAGGAGCAAGGAGCATAAAGCACATATGTGGCTCTAGCACATAGAAATGCTTTATTGTGGGCAACCCCAGGAGTGACCTTGACCTTCAGCACTGTCTCTGAGTACGACAGGATATTCACCATTAGCCACTTATGTGCTTATCAGCAGATAGAAGTGAGAAATAGAAGATGGAAAGGAAGGCAAGAGCTGAAAAGGTGAATTGCTGACAATTTTGCTCTTCCTTCTCATCTCTTCTTTGACACCAGATTTTTTCTTGTGCGAGCTAAGAGATCATGAAAGTAAAGGAGAAGAAACAGTCTGGCTGTGATCTGCCCACCTACAGCTTTCAAAGTATTTTAGGGAGGGTGAGAGCTGTATTGAAGCCCAGAGCAGGAGAGAAGGGTGCAGAGATGTTAACCCTAGCTAGTGACATCTACCTGGCTACCAAGAAGGCTGTGGGTGTTCAGATTATTTACAAGTGTGTGTGTGCATGTAGGAGGGAGGAATGTTGTGTGGAGAAAAATCATCTGTACATCTTAAAGAAACAGTCCCTTCACCGTACCAGAATTTCTGTACCTCTCAGCTGCCACATATTCCTTTATTTTAAGTAAAAACCTAATACCTTCCTCTGGTGTTGCATCTTCTTACATCCCGAAACGCTGAATTTTGTCTTTTGGTGCTACTCAAAGCTCAGTCCAGTCTTTCACATATCAGAAATGGAGACACAGCAGGGACCTGTATGAGGATTTTTGAAAACCATTTTGTTATAACCTTTGGAAACTTGGTGCCTCTCTCTTGGACCGTCTCTCCTCACCTGCAGCACTTGGTACCTATCCCCTTGTAATCATTCATGACCTTATGTCCTTGCCAAAAAAATTACTTTAAGAAGAAGGGAGAGGAAAGAAATGTCAGGGTTTTCTCTAATGAATTCCTGTGACTATCCATCAGGTAAGGAGGCTGCAAACTAGAAGGTTGTGTTCTTTACCCGTTTACAGCTTAGAGAGGGGAGAAAAGGTTTTGATATCAACCCTATATGTGCCTTTTTCACATTGATTTGGGAACTCGCTAATCAGTTAGGAAATAGTTCAGTGACACAGCATATCACAGACACTGCGTAGATGTTAGACTTAATCTTGGGGTTTTTTTTCTCAACTATTTTCTCTAAATGCCTAGGGAAAAATACCAATTTCAGTGGCTTCTGGTTCAAGTCCTAGCATATCAAGCACTTGCTAATAATACACTATGTTTATTTATCTGTTTCAGATGCTGATCTGTGACATATAAAAATGTTATACTGCACAGATTTTTTAAAAAAGTGGCCTCCTTCAGCTTGTGATAAATTCTGTTCAGAAGCAATGCACAGCCTCAGAGGAGAAACCTGAAGACAAGCACCCCTCCACAGCTTGTACAGCCTAAGAGATTAAACCATGACCACTTGCAGCACCAAAACAGAGAACACCACACAGACATGTGGGCCTCCCAGGAGCCAGCCAAAGTCTGCACAGGCCTCAGAAAAATACAGTTTTTTAGTGTTTCACACAAGCAACTACACCCTGCCAGCACGCTGCAGAGCACAGTGTGGACACTGAAGTGCACCAGCTGTGTCGGATGTGGGTACAAGGTGCCCTGCACAGCTCGGCGGTGTGCCAGCACGTCCTCCCGTACCTTTGCTGGCAGGATTTTTCCACCACCCTGAGCACCTGAGGTACCCGCAGACAATGTCCCTGTTCTTGGGAAGCTGTAATTCGCGGCTCTTGCCAGAATGTGGCACAAGAGACTGAGCAGGCTGCCTGCACTGCCGAGACTAAAACGAACCGATCTTTTAAAATGTCTGTCCAGCCACTGCTGAGTCTGTGCTCCGACACCATCAGCAGTGTATTCCATCAGAAGAAAAGGTTCTCCAGATTTCTTATGGTATAGTAGTGATGGTTCTTTACACACACACACGCCCACCCCCCCCATGATTACATATGGATCAGACTGTGACTGGATAATAGAAGGTGCGAGGAAAAAGGTACTGAAATGCCAGTTCTTTTGCAAGCAACAGAGTGATAGAGGAACTCCTGCTAGCGTCAGTAATTATCAAAAGTCGTAGTCTCATCTTCAGAAATGGTGCCCTTCTAGCAATTAAACAGGGAACAGTTAGTGACATTGAATAAGGGCTCTCAAATGTATAAATGCATTGATACAGCTAGGCATGCAAACTAGCAGGGTACTAAGCAAAGCAGATGCTGAAGAAGCTCTATTTAGTGAACCAGAATTAACTTGATTTCATTGCTTCTATGCATCTTCTGCAGTTGAACAGATTGATTACACTCAAATATCTTCCTTTTTAAGTGATTCCACTTATTCCTGTTCTTTGCTGATGCCTACTCCTCATTGATTTTACCTGGCTACAGTCACTAGGGAGCTAGATGCTTCATGGTCACTAGCTCTGTAATAAAGATGAGGGGATTATATCTCACACTGGCAGACCTATATGGCCCTGAACTACTGTATTACAGGACTTATCACCAGATTTTCATACTTCTAAGTCCAGCTTCATGTGCTTGGCACAACAGTTCAGCGTGACTCAGTAGCATACAAGAGCATGGACTGAGCTAAGGACTGCTGTTGTAACCTCTGTAACCTTGAATCACAGCACAACTTTGCTCCATCTGCATGATATGATTTCTAATCTTAGGAACAAAGCCAGCCATGCAGAAGTCCTGAAGACAAAGAGCTGGATCAGCAGGGAATTGGGAAAGTGGATGGAAGGCCAGATGAAGATGAACTGAATACTAATGCTAGCAGTTGCAACAGTTCTGAGGGGCTGCTGTATCTGCACCCCCAGCTCTCATTATTTCATAGGTCTGGAAACCACCACTGTTTCAATCTGCTGTTCTGGATTATTTCTCACTGAATTACAGACAACTGCATTCACATGCCTGTGCTTAAACCTTTTATGTCTAACTGGCACCTGCATTCAGAGGTATTTCAGCACTGAATTTACTCTTGCCTTAGTATCTGTGTCCTAGAAAAGACAAGACCACAGCATATCAGGTGAGATGACAGTTATTATCAGCCTGTTGTATACAGTGCCAGGGCTGACATGAAGATTATTCTGGCCTCGGGGAGAAAAAGGAGGTGAGGTATTTTGAAACAGAGCTACAAGAATGAAGATAAAAGTCACATATAGTTTTCCTATCTCTTTCTGGCTTTGTTTCTCTGCATTTTCACTCAGGTGAAATGTCGTAACTATATGCTAGGCTTTGGCAAAACAACAGGAGCAATAAGAAGGTAAGAATATGCTCAAGGAAAGAGAAGTTCAAAACTCCCCTCTGAACTTGTAGAGCTGAGAGAAAGGCAACTGGCACCAGGGTAATGTTTCCTTGTAACACAATGCCATCTGCTGGGACTTGCTATAGCAGATGAGGCAGTGCAAATGAACTTGGGGTAAACAAGTCCAATAAGGCTAGAAAACGCATGCTGCCTCACAGCCATGTCAACACAGAGTGAAAGTGATCACATTTGCAGTTAGCAACAAGGTATGGTTTAATAGAAGCAGTTTTTAGAGATTTTTCATTCCTTACTGCCTAATACATTGCCGTGTAGTATGACAGTGTATATACATCCTACGGAATTGTTCAGACTGGCTATTACTGCTGTAAGCTTTTCTCTCTAGAATGAAAACCAAACATGTTGTGTCATGACAGAGAAATTGATACTTGCTGGGTTCACTGCTATGTCACTTGTAAGTCAAGGATGTGTTGAGCAGTGCATTTGTCATTCATGCAGTGGACAGACGGTGAGAGGATAGACTTGTCCATGAAAGTGAGGTTCTGACTAGCAATTAGGATTTCCTACTCGCTGTGATTCCCAAAGGTATGATCCTGGAGGCCTGTTTGGTTGTGACTTGTTTGCTGATTGAGATCACTTGTATGATTGGAAGTGTAAGATGCTGCTGCCAGACTTGTCTGAGTTCAAATCCTATCCTAACGTGTCTGCCATGTAGCATGAGGACAGATCAGGAGCTGGCAACTTTCCCCAACTGCTCCTGAAAGAGGTTTGTTCATATAGATTGTGTTTGATAGCAACAAACTGGGAGGAAACTACCCTGAATGCAGGTGGTGTTGTATTTTTAGTTCTTTTTGTTGCTGAGGAGCAATGATTTTAGACAACCTGGATGTTTGGGGGTTTGGGAGTTTTCTAAGTGTCTTAAGTGTTTCAGCTGGCTGAAATATGTTCTTTTTCCTATTATGGAATATCCTTTCTCATTGGTGTACCTGATGAGATTCGTATCAGGGGTGGCCCTGAGTGGTGCTGAGTGCTTCAGAGGGTGCCTGAATGGTCTAATATGCTCTGTAAAGGTTTCAGTTTCTTTCAAAAACAGGACTTTGAATCCTATTCCTGCTATGTGATGCCTACCATGTTGCAATACATACTGCCTGTGAATGTTACATGTGCTAGAAAAAAATGTTTAATTCCTGTAATGGATGTGTTAATATTGACTGTGAATTTGACAGTTCTTTAAAAACAAGCTTGGGGTGGCTGTGCATCTTTCTGGGTTTGAAATATCTTTGTACCCTGCAAATCCCATGGGAAGCATATGCTCTAGTGACTTCTCATGCTGAATGCTTCAGGTTGATTAGATTTGTTGCTTCGGGATGGCTAATAGGTTGCTTGATGACAGCCCCTTTGAGCTTAAAATCATTTAGAAAGAAAATACTTCTTATAGCATCTTGTCTGGACCATCTACATTTCTGTGGCAAGTTACAGGTGTGTGTTGGAATTCCTCTGTCCTCACAAACGTTAAATTAAAAGAGACTTGAATTTATTTGTGGACATCTGATGTTGAACAGATCCAAAACACTACTTAACCCATAAAAGCATTCAGTATAAGCATGCTATTGAAGACATAACTACATTCAATTCATGAGTCATGATTTAATGTACTTTGGTGAATTAAACTGAGAATTTTGCTCTGGAGCATTTATTCCCCAAGCACGCTGATAGTTGCCATATAGTTTGCTCCTGCCTAATCAACTATGTTTTGATTACACTAAAACACAGACCAAGCAGTTTATTGGTCTGGAATATTTCTTTGGACCATTTTTTGGTCACAGTGTATGGTGAATGTACACTCTGCTTACTTCTGTTTTGTGGTCATGCAAGGACAAAGCAATTCATAAATGACATTTACTTGTAATTTATTACAAGCTAAGAGTCAATGTTAACATATGAATGTGTGAGACTGCATTCATTAGAATTCCAATTTGATTAAGATTTCCAAGGTTTTGGTAAGGTTTCTGAGTTATAGCAAAGAATCTTTAAACAATCATCAAACAATTTTTTTCTTTAAACAATGCTGTTTTGATCATGTTGTCAAATAACAGCAAAGAGGGTCTTATATACTGGTGTTTCCCTCCAGACAAATTTCTCCATTATATGGCAATTATTTTCTCTAGGTCCTTATGAAAGGCACCTCTTCTCCACTTCATTTAGGCAGTACTAGCAAGTAGTGGAATAATATCTACCAAAGGACGCGGATGGCAAAAAAATGGATTCTCATACAAATTGTATGCTGTCAGAAGTAATTGCAGCAGCTTGTGAGATTCCAGACCCCGAGCTATGAGCTCACTGAAGGGTTTTCTACTTGAAAAATATAAAAGGCTCCAACAATATTCGCCCTCCAGATTATTAGAAGAGCCTTCAGTTCTTTTAACACCATAAAGAGAGCACAAAGGAGAAAAGCTGCACCTTTTCTCAGGAGGTTCTTTTACTGGTAAGCTTTAGAAAATATGAGTACTTGGCTAAAGTTTAAAGGGTAACAGTCAACCAAAAGAAAGTATTTCACAAAGAACTGACTTAGCACATGCTAACCCGTATAACTCAGCAAAATCCAACCCATCCGGTCTCAAGCTACCCAAAATATTAAGAAGGGAGATGAGGAGGAGGAGGAGAAGAAGAAGAAATAGGGAAATAGAGGAAAAAAAAAGAGAATTATAGCTACCACCCCTCAATCCAGTATAGGTCCAGCTACAGGAGTCCAGAAAATGGAGGGTTCGAACCAATCAATGGAGAGCACATGTTGCTGCTTTATGTGCTATGGCCCCTGCGGCCACAGTTCTCGCCCCCAGGTGGGACTTCCGCTGTGCCGTCCAATCTGGGGCTGGGTTAGGGACTCCAGGGTGTGGAATGGGGGAGTGCTCCCAGTGTCCAGGGTCTGAGAGCTGCCTCGGGGCTGTCCTGGGAGGCTCGCAGGGTCTTGGGTGGGGAATAGGGCATTAGCTCCATGAAATTTGACCTCTCCCTTTGTCACCACCCCCCCACCCGGACTTGAGATGGTCTGAGCCAATAATTAATATAATTATCCAGTGTCTCAGCTTAAAAGTAAGTCATACCCTGAGCCTTTCCTTACTGTCCCTCAACTATTTAAATCAGTGAGGATTAAGCTGAGCTGTTTGACATGCCCTGAAACACAGCGAGGAGAGCACTGTTAAGGGGAGAAGGCACACCAGTTTTATAAACTATTTAACTTTTTGGTTTAAAGAACAGTTTGTTCCAGGAACATGATCTTCAAAATGCCTGGCCCCACTCTGAAAACACGTATGAAGTTTTCCTGGATTATAAATTCACGCTTTCTGTTGCCTCAGCTGCTGGATTTTTGTTAGGGAGGAATAGCTTAGTCATTACTGCACACCTACAAACATCTCAAACGAGGTACTCTCTCTCCTCAGAGGTCTGACCTAGAAAGGATGCTCAGAGCGCACTGTGCTTCGTGCAGAACAGAGCTTCTGCTGCTTCTGTTAACAGCTGCTGGCAGGGTAATGCTGCCTCTTCGCTCACACTCTAATTCAAGACCCTGATGTCTAGAGCATAAGCAGCTGAGAAGATCTGGCTATGGTTCTTGCCCTTGCCTGTGAGGATTTGAATCACAGCCCCTGCCTTCCAGCTATAGCTGGACTTCCAAGCTGATGTATTATGAAGATAAATCAGCCTTGTGTTTATCATTCATCAAGAAGGTAAAGGAGGCAATCCTCAACAGCACACAGACTTGACTTGCAATGAAAGCAAGAAGGTGCAGTGTTTATTCACCTGCAGCAGAAGCTGCCTGTGGCATGGGACATGTGGTTAAGGGATTATGAGCAGCCTGTTGCGTGTGCTTCAAGGGCTATCACTCCAGAGGTTCTAACCATGGAGATTCTACTGGGTATGAAACAGCACACAGCATGATACCTTAGCTGTAGTGCACCTGCCTAGCTGGAAATTCTTCATGAGAACTTTTGGGCTCCTTGATATGATCCATTTGCTACCTTCTTAGTGACAGCCGTACCTGATACCTGCCATTAGGAGATAGTTTTCAAAAAATGCCAACCTTCGATTATGTGATACTTTGGGAATGTGTGGGGGGTTGACCTTGGCTGGATGCCAGGTGCCCCCCCAGCCACTCTATCACTCCTCTTCCCAGCAGGACAGTGGAGAGAGTAAGGTGGCAAAAAACCCAACTCATGGGTTGGGATAAGGCAGTTTATTTAAAGCAAAAATCAAAGTAAAGCTTGCGCGCGCAGAAGCGAAAGATAGCAGGGTTTATCCTCTACTTCCCATGAGCAGCCGTGTCCGGCCACTCCTGAGAAGCAAGGCTTCAGCACGTGTGACGGTTCCTCAGCAGGCAGCCACTGCAGACAATGAATGTCCCCTTCCTGCTCCATGCCTCAGCTTTTATATCTGAGCTGACATCATATGGTCTGGAATATCCCTTTGGTCAGTTTGGGTCAGCTGGCCTACTTGAGTCCCCTCCCAGGATCTTGCCCTCAACGAAGGAAGGAATGTTACAGTGCTGATGCTGTGCTCAGCAGTAGCCAAAACACCGGTGTGTTATCAACACCCTTCTAGCTGCCAATGCAAAGCACAGCACTGTGAGGGTTACTGTGGGGAAATGAACTCCAGCTCAGCCAGACCCAATATGCAAATTACTCAGATAAAGGACAGGTAGCCTTATCTGCAGTTATCTATGACTCTTGGCATTTATTTCCTGCAGTTAACTGTTAAACTACAGCTGTCCCACTTTAATAGGTGTTCAAAAAAGTACAGAAGCTGTTATTTCTCTTTCCTAACAGGCCCATTTTAGAAGCCCTCACTTAGCAGTTCTTGTGATTCATGCCAAATGGAACTCATTTCCATGACTGTTAAGGATCATTTGCAGAGAGTTACACATAACACAGCACAGGTTTGCACTGAACCCTCTCTGAAAGCTCGTTTTTCTGCTGGCTATGGTCTGTATCACAGAAGCACCATGCCCATCTGCGGGTCTTCCTGCATCTGTGTGAACAGAAGCATGGTATAAAACCAAAAAAGGTTAAATGAAAAGACATACTGCCAATAGAAACCTCTTATATCTTCTAAACAGCTTTCTTCTTTTTAATGTCTTGACTCCCAACTCAAAAGTGCATAATGGTAGGAGCCTTTGTTTTACCTCTTCTAAGACATGCGTACATACATTCCAGATGGAAAAGCCATTTCAGATGCTTGAGAAGGATGAAATGTGAGTCTGCTCAGTGAGTTGGAGAGAATTTTGCTCTGAAATTGAAAAATTGCACATTCTCATGTTTAGTTCTGCAAGTACACTAACAGCTAGATGTTTTTAAGGCAGGGCAATGCATGTAAATGAAAGAAAAGCATTCAGGGTTTCTGGGCTTCACTCTTAGGATAGCAGAGGGTATTCAGCTCAGTCCAGTGAATGCGACAGAAAGGTTGCATCTAGTTAATAGCAAAGTGTGCTGGTTTAAAAGTAAACTGGCGGGAGAAATAAACCCATCTCAAGAGAGATTACAAGTGAGAGTTACAATTTACATTAAAAGGTTACCATAAATACAATGATACAGAGAAAAACTGGTTTTAACTCCCAAAGACAGATGTATAACCCCACACCCTGGCAAAAGAATAGAACAGTGTTTGTCAACCCCTGTGCTGAGCACCACGTGGGCCCCCGTGGGTGCAAAGCAGAAGGAAAGGAAAACCTGTTTGTCCAGATGATGGTCGCAGTCCTGTTGGAGTAATGATCACAGTCTTGTTGAGAGTGGCAGTGGCAGTCCTGCTGGAGTTTTGGTCCTCCTCTGGATCCAATGAGTGGTGCCAAAAGTCCCAAACCTCAAAATTTATTATGCTCAAGTTCAGGTGGGAATGCCCACTACCTCTCCCAGGATGGGGAGTTTCACAGTGGGTGATTTAACTCTGTGAGTCAAGGGATATTTTTGGAATCTTTGATGGTCTAGGTCCTTGCAGCTGCCTATTATGCCAGTCCATTGGGGTCCATTAGCAGAGATGACCCCTCAGACTGGGTGTGAAGGTGCTAGTGCCTCCCCAGAGGGAGTTGTCATGGCCAAGTCATTGGTATGAACACAAAAGAACACTCCCCTGCCTCACAACATTTCTTTAATACCCAGCTTGTAACCTGAGGTATCGGGTGTGCCCTGGGCAGCTGCTACAAATGAATCATTATTAACAGTCCATCAGAAATGACATAGAGGGTGTAAAATACACAGTTTTGGTTATACCTGCATAGTGATAGACTGGTCCCAGTCCCTGTAACTAGGACACAGTGTGTGAGGATTCATCCTTTCTGCAGCCCTCATTCTTTGGTTTGAGGCATGCAATGTGCAGACTTTAATTTCACCTAGAGGGAAATCACTCTCTGCATTTAAATGATAAGCAAAGCAAGTGTGATTGTCCCACTCTGCTCTGCACTGGTGTTGCCTTACCTTGAATATTGTGTGCAGTTTTTGTCACTGCAATATAAGAAAGATATTAAGCTCTTAGAGAGTGTCCAAAGGAAGGCAACGAAGATGGTGAAGGGCCTAGAGGGGAAGATGTGTGAGGAGTGGCTGAGGTCACTTGGTCTGTTCAGCCTGGAGAAGAGGAGACTGAGGGGAGGCCTCCTGGCAGACTCCAACTTCCTCGTGAGGGGAAGAGGAGGGGCAGGCACTGATCTCTTCTCTGTGGTGATCAGTGACAGGACCCAAGGGAGTGGCCTGAAGTTATGTCAGGAGAGGTTTAGGTTGGATATTAGAAAAAGTTTCTTTACCCACAGGGTGGTTGGGCACTGGAACAGGCTCCCCAGGGCAGTGGTCACAGCACCAAGCCTGACAGAGTTCAAGAGGCATTTGGATGATACTCTGAGGCACATGGTGTGACTCCTGGGGATGGTCCTGTACAGGGCTAAGAGTTGGACTCAATGATCCTTCTGGGTCCCTTCCAACTCAGCACATTCTGTGATTCTGTGAACACATACAGCAATAACAAGGTGATTAACATCATTAAAGGGGTTTACAAAATCGGGTTGAACTTTCTGAAATTACTTAATGAAACAAATTCACTCCAGTTCCTCTGAAATCTTTCAGATTGTCTCAATCAAGACACTGAGGGATGTGAATAAGCAGGGATTAGTTTGGTCACTGCTAGGATAAAGGAAGGGGTAGTGAGTTCTGACCTTGCACATGTGAATTAAAGGGACTTTTAATCCTACAAAGAAGAAGAATGCTCTAGATAACCTCTTGAATTGCTTTCCAGGCTTACTATGATGTTATCCCCTGTGGCACCAGGATTGCACAGGCCATAGATTCATGGGTGCAAATGACATATGGTGTTATCTTGGCCAACAAAAGATTTTTCCCCTCTTGTGTTTTTCCGGTGCTTTGTTCATCTTTTCAGTGTTCCTCTAGAGCCTCCTGCTTGTTGAAATAGACCTCACTAATGCCAACTTTTCATTACAGTCTCTCCCATAGACTAATTTTTTGCCCAGAGCAAGAGCTTGGAAAAGTCTGGGGACTGAAAAGATCTAAAATTAAATCTCTGCAGAGAAACTGCTTTTGCTGTTTCCCAGAGAAATGAAATGCAAATTTATCTTTTACCAGAAACAAAGGAACCTGTCCCACAGAGAAATGACAGTATGACAGTGCTCTGTCCCTCTCGAAGGGGATATGAGAGAAGTGGATGCAGCTCCAGACTGAGAGAAACCTGGGTAAGAAAAACAAAGTGACTGTGCCTTGCTCTCTGCTCCCTCATTAGGCACTGAAGGGAGCGTGGGAGCCAAGTGACCATTCCCCTCACTCTCACAACATCAAGCTGCCTTTTTGAAGCTCAGGTTCATTTAGGTTTCTCCTTTCTTTACATTTATGATTGAGATCCCAAGCTTTCCCATGGCATGGATTTCCTCATTACAGCGATGTGTACCCAGATTGGTGGACTGCACAAGCTGCTCTTCTGCATGGCAAATAACTGTGCCGTGAGAATCATTCATTTTCCACACAAAGTTTCTGCCATAAAAGCCAGTTTTCAGCAACTTGGCAGGAGAAGGAAAAGTCTGGCACAAGGCTGAGACTGGTCTGTTTTTTCATTTGGCTTGAGAACTGCCTCTTACAATACCTGCATTTTTTGACAGGAAATACCTGAGAAGCCAAAAGAAAGCATCCCTCTGCTCCCTCGTGGAGCTCTGGAACCATGACTGAAAAGCATCAATGTACGTGATCACGGCCACTGGAGTCACCTGCTGCCATTTCAGCACCCTGCAAGGGGTGACGCTGGGGTGGGCTGTGTAACGTGGCAGCGGCTGCACACAGTGCTGCAGCTGGGCTGCATGGCCACAGAATATTCCAGAGCCTGGTGTGGGGTAGCACAGTGAGTTGATCTGCTCTGTATGTGCCGGTAATGGAAGCAGAGCTGGGCAGTGCCTGGCTGCTGTCAGCAGTTTTGGTCTGTGCCACGCAGTGGGGGAGCAGACCGGGGTGGGCACATTGGAACGGCACCTGGCTGGCCCCAGCAGCACTGCATGGGAGTGAGAGGGAGCTATCAGGGCTGGGGTTTGTAATGTGCACGTTTTCCCCAGCAGTGGTAATCAAGCCTACCCCAGGAAAGATGTTGTTTGCCTCCTAAATCCACAGGTTTAATATTCTGAATGTGTTTGTAGTAGAGCTGAGGCACTAGATCATTCAGTGCAGAAGATACTTTCAGGGACATTGCAGACTTTTATGAGCTGAATTTGCACTAATCTGTGCGAGAGGTGAGCATTGCTTTACCTAAAAATACCAAATCTCTTGAATTGGACTGTACAGGCTTCTAATACTAAGGTGCTGTGGCTAAATTGACTTCTGATGTTGCTGTCTTTGATTCCTTCATTTTGCCAATGCAATGACTTTCATCTGATGCTACAGGTACAAAGTAATCCTGGTTAACTGTATGTTTGCTCCTGCTGGGAACACCAGCAAATTTGAGGAAAAGAGTTTTACTAGCTGTGTATAAGTCTAGAACAGCTGTCAGAAAATTCGTACCTCTTGCTATGGCAAGATGAGGAGAGATTGAAACTAGATGAAACACTTCATCTAGTTTTAGGGTAAAGCAAAGTAGGTAATCTGGGAGTACCTGAACACTTTAGCATGCTAAATTGCTCCGCTTGTACTGGTCATGACATCTTGGTAATTCTTATACACATTGCTGCTACAACAGGTGTTATTTATTTTTCTGATGGTACCATTTTACAATTCCTTTTTCACAGTGTACAAGCATGTCTGGGTTTTTTTTATTTGAAAGAAAAGACAATTTCTTGAAGTATTCTTGAGAGAGACTAAATGAGCAGTAAAAGCCTGCTCTCTTCTTCCATTTATCTAATTATAGTCAAATCTCTAATGACTGGTATCATGAGATATAGAAAATTTTGTTTGGGTTCTGATCTCATGCTTTTTATGACCTACTGTAGCCCAGAACTAGCACAGACACATAAATTAAAGGATGTGCTGTGAATTTATTCAGACTTTTGCCGCTGAGTACTCTACTGATGACGATTCCTGATGTGAGCTGTTGCTCCTTTGAGCAATGACAGTATTGATATTTGGTAATCTCTTGTTATTATTCAGAGCAAACAATTCCTGATCTAGCAGGATGGGATACAATCTCACTGGGACTTGCAGTTGCTGTGCACATTGTTTAGGTCATTTGGGCAACTGGGAATTGATTTTGATTGACTGATGCTCTAAAGATCTTTGGCTTGACCTCAGAGCTGAGATAAAATGTTAAAATGGTTATTTTTGTGAATAAATTGCTAGCTATGAGGTCAGACAGGCCTACTTATGGGCATGATGCCTATGAAATCAGGAAGCCTGTATGCAGTTCTGAGAAAAATGTCACTAATTGAGACAAACAGAAGGATATTAAGTTTATGTGGAGTATACCAGTTGTTTCAAATTATATTGCCAGGTGCCTTTGCTGCAGGAGGAGAGGGTTCTGCCTCTGGAGGGAGCCATTACCGACGTGCACTTCTCTAGCCACTGACTCAAAGGAAATGTGTCTGATGGGGCTCTGATCATTTGACATTGCAAATCAGTCTTTTGGTGGTTGGCCAAACTGCAGCTGTATGTCCTGGGACCCTTTGCCGTGATATGTAGTGACTCTTCAGCACCCATCCAGAACTGCACTGTAATACCTGACTCTGGCAAGTGAAACCTTTCTGATCCTTCCAAAGATTTTCCTTTGTTGCTTGTAAACTTGTATGGGTCCTGTGGAACTGCTAATTTATGTCTGATCTGCGCATTTCCTTCTTCAGGTCTTGGCTTTGTTACAGAATTTGCTTTATTCTGAAGGAAGCTTTTGCGTACAACAGGTGCACAATATCAGGTGGGGAGAAGACCAAGAGGGATCACTTGGGCAGTATCTTTAATGCTTCTGACTTGCAAATGGGAGCTCCTGATTCTCTGATTAATTTCTTTGCTATTAATATAACTCCTGTTCAATTCCTGTACACATTCCAAAAGCCATAATGGTAGTAAACCCCTCTCCCCCAATACTGATCTAATGAAATGCTAACAGGGTAACAAAACTTGGTGGAATTGCAAATAAGCAGTTTTATAGGGTATATAAAAAATACTTGTGACAACTGACTTTTCTGTTTCTTCCTTATAAAAATGGCAATGGAACGAATTCCAGCTTGTTTGAACTTCTAGTCCTGGCATTTATTATTAATGTGATATGTCTGGTCACAGTGTGCCAAAGGCAGCAATGTGCATTCCTGACAATATCCATTTTAAGTACTAAAGATCATAATTTTACCATTTTGATCTTTGGGTTTTTTTTTTCATTTTTAGGTAATTCTGATATATTTTTTGCCTTAGGTTCACAGGTAAACCAGACTATTTAAAAACATTTTCCTGTAAAGCATGCTTTTTAGTTGCTGTTCTGAACCTTAAATTTGACTATTTAAAGGTAAATAAGCCACAGTCTTCAAAGTGTTTCATCCTTACCAAGATTTTAAGTCTCTGCTTCATCTTTTGGTGTATTGTAGATACAGCTATAGTCAAAATAGAAAAGGAGTTGTCTTTTATATCCTGTTTCTTACTTGGCTTGTTCCATAAAACATTTGAACTAAAGAGCTTTCAGGATACTTAGAGAGGGCTTGGGACTCCAGGCATGTTGGGACTGAAACTTACTGGCAGATTAAATACCTAGAAGTCTTTGCTGAAGTCTGCCAAAGCAGCATTGCTGGGGTTGGAGCTGCTGCTGTCAGTTCATTAGCCAAAATGTTACTGCTTCTGTTCTGTGGCTGTGGAGCCTCATCTTGCAGTGTTTCGTCCCGTGCTGCTGTTTCTGTGATGACTCCCAGTATGGGAATTCTTCAAGAAGAGGATTTGAAGAAACCTCCATCTTTCTAAACCTTGTCAGGAGATCAGGTAGACTGGAGCTAGGAATTTTCATGATACAACTTCTTCCTCTGAGTTTGTTGGTTTTTTCCACTTTCTTGCTTATGTTAGCCTGCCATACCCTTTGCACTTACAGTGTAGTGTAGGATTCAGCTTATTTTCTTGGATTGCTCTTTCACTAAAGTGTAACATATTTTTTGCCCTGTATCATACAGGTTTCTTACTTGTGTGATTGACTTTTATCAAGTCGCCAGGGAAGAAGGATGCGTGTCAAGCACCTCCCTCTATACAGAAAACATTGTTTAGGCATTAATTCTGACAAGGCACTGTAAAAGCATGAGACATAGAGATAAATTTCACACTTCAGAGTGAAAACTGACTTCTGCTGTACAGACTTAGGTCAGAGTATAGATCAGTGATGGGCTACAGACTTTTACTCTTTTGCACCGTTTCCTTGCAAGAGCAGAACTGAAGAGGTCAGGTTGTAGAATTCTGTCTATTTTTGGTGTCCCGTGACATGGCCGAATTCCTCGTATTGAGTTAAAACAATCTTTTTCTCCAAGTCAGGTGATCAAGAACATCATATTTTTAAAAGATCATTCTACTGACAGTTTGATACTTAAAAGTTGGGGACCAGACTTTCCAGGATGTTATGGTAGCCACAGCTTGGAATGCTATTTTGATTACCTATTTATTTTATTTTTTTTTAAGCTGATTTCACAGCCTTACCTATCTCCGTTTTCTCTGCTTGTAGATCAGGAGACTTTTTTGTAAAACTGAAGGTGTTCAAGAGTGTATTCTCAGACTGAAAATGGCTGGATGTAGACTTTGCTGCTTTACTTATCTGTAAAGTATTTGCTGTGCCGCTAATATAACCTTGGTACATTTTGAAAGAGCCATCCCTAAGGTTTTGAGTATTTGCAACTCTCTGAATATTGTATCAATATGAACAGAAATGAATGTGCTGATCCTTCAGTGCTTTATGAGATTATCCCATTTATTGAAATGGGACTTTTGGTTAGAAATGAGCTTGTATGACCAGGTCCTTAACTTCTAAGTTTGGCCCTGCAGATATTCTTGGACTGTACTGTTATGATAGTCCTACATGAGCTCAGATGCTTTAAACATTAATAAGACCTTAAAATGAGCTCACTAAGCTGGTTCTGCTACAGAAGACGTGACCTTTCTGGTAGCTCATAAAACCCTTGGAGATGTGCTAGCATGCTGTTGGCAGGCTGAACATAGTCTTTGGGAGTATTATATTACACCAGCAGTAAAATCCATCTAAGGGCTTACTGCCATACTGGTTCAATATTGGCTGTATTCATAAGGAGGGTACAGGGTAGGGACTGGAACATGACTCTTTGGTACTGCACCATGATTTATCGTTTCATCTTTGCATTATCTACTGTATGGATCTTGAGTTTTAAACTGCAGCTGAAGGAGGCTGTGTAGGGACTGAAGAAAGCCATCCTTTCTCCGTCTCAAAATAGTACTTTGTTCAAAAGAAAAAGTTGAGACACGGGAGCTCTGCGAAGTGGGTTATTGCTGTTCAGTGTCTGCTGTGCGCTCTTTCAGACTTCCTGTGCATAATATTGAGGGCACTGTTTCACCATTGGTTGTCAGGCAGTAAGGATAAAGTGATTTGGAAGATTTATTGTAATGACCCAAACACCTGTTCTGAATATTCTTCTCCTGTCTGTAATACAGTTCCAAATCATGGGCTACATTTAGCAGAATTCTCTAAGTGGGCTGGAGTACTGTGTTGGGCCAACAACTATATGTTGTTCAGGAGTTATTTAACCAGAGACAATGTGTCTCAGCACATTATTAGCATGCTATGTACTTCAACTGCTTTAAAGAGTGTACTTGTGCTGATTTTGGCTGGGGTAGAGTTAATTTTCTTCCCAGTGGCTACTATGGGACTATGTTTTGGATTTGTGCTGAACAAAGAGATGATAATATAGAGATGTTTTTGTCATTGCTGAGCAGGGCTTACACAGAGCCAAGGCTTTTTCTGCTTTTCATACTGCCACACTGGTAAGGAAGTTGGGCGTGCATGAGAAGTTGGAAGGGGACACAGCCAGGACAGGTGACCCAAACTGGCCAAAGGGATATTCCATACCATGTGACATCATGTTCAGTATATAAAGTGGGGGGAAGAAGGAGGAAGCGGGGGGGATGTTTGGAGTGATGACGTTTGTCTTCCCAAGTAAGCGTTACGTGTGATGGGGCCCTGCTCTCCTGGAGATGGCTGAACACCTTTGTTTGTGTGTGTGGCTTTTGCTTTTCCTATTAAACTGTCTTCATCTCAATGCACAAGTTTTCTGGCTTTTACCCTTCGCATTCTCTCCCTGATCCCACTGGTGTGGGAGTGAGTGAGCAGCTGCGTGAGGCTTGGTTGCTGGCTGGGGCTAAACCATGACAGTACTGTAAAGAAACCAGTATGTGAAGAAAAATGGCTTTTAAATTTTTTTTTGTCATGTTACTTGACACTAAAGGTGTTAGCAAAGTCTAAGAGCTTACCACAGCTGATTGCTCCTACTAGGTTACATGTGCTGTCACTTGCTGGGCTCTTTCAGTGCAGTGTATTGCTTGAATACATGTGGCACTCAGTGAGAAATTAATATTGATACTCAAAAACTAGGGAACCGCAAAACTCTGAGTTGGAGATGTCAACATCTTTGGCATCAGTGCTGCTTTGGAGGTGGGAATCAAGTCTGAAAAGGGTGTATCCCATTAAAAAACATTATGATATTGTAAGTATGTATCATCTGTTTTATTTGAAATGTGGCCTGTGTAGGAGTAGGTAGTCTAATAAAAAACAGTTATTCATTATATACTACTGCATATGATTCTGAATGGAGGGGACCCATCCATGTCAGCATCACCATCTCGTTCCACTGGAGCACAAACCCCATTGGATGCAATCAAAGGCAAGGAATAGGATAAATCCTCTCCTTCTCAGTGAATCAGTCCAGTGACAGTGGCCTGCACTGTAGCTGTGACACTGCAGATAGTTTCTTTTCAGCTGCTGGGATTGAAATATTTTTGTCTTCTCGTGGAACACATCTGAACATTTCCATGCATATCTCTCTACAGAGAATGCATATTTGGAAAAGAAATCTAATATGAAAATAGATGTCAGCAGTTGAATTTAAATTTTGTGTGTTTTGCAAACGAACTTTTGTGATACAGTGCACAGTAAGCAATTAAAGTTGCTCATTGTCTGTAAACAGACAATGTTTTGTTTCCTACTTCATGTGATTGTTATGAAGCTGCATATGTGAAAGGAATATTGAGTTCCTAGATGCAGATTTTTGTTGTGTATACTTCATTTTCTGTGAAAATGGGAACTAAAAAAAAAATTGAGTAGAATAATTGTCTTGCAAAAAGCATGTGAAATGTGAAAGTGAGGTGCTCTCATACAGTTAGAATAAAATGGGGACATAAGTAATTTTGGAATTAAGGTAAAGCTTCTCTGCATGGGAATTGATTCTTTCTCCTTGTTCTGAACTCATCGCTCCCATTGCACCTGAAATGTGTTCAGGTGTTGTATGTGAAATAGTGTGGGTCAAAGTGCAGCAGCTATTGTTTACCTCACTGTGTCCTGTGAGCTACCTTTCTAAGTCAAAAGCTACCTTTCTTTTTTTTTTTATAAAACAGCTCTTAGAAAAGCACGTGCTACTAAGATCAGTGCTTATCTCAGGAGATTCAGCTTTCTCTCTCCTGTCCATCTTTACTTTTTCTGTTTAAATGTTATCTGCTGCAGAGTGTTCTCATTTTCAAACTAAGGGAACATGAATCTCTCTCCACAGAGAAAATTACTTAGCAGTAGACCTGGTTAGAAGCTTTTTAGATGGAAATCAGAGGGGGATTTGTGTTCATTTGTTTAGGACTCCTGTAGTCTGAACAGAATGTGACAGCAGTCCCTGCAGCAGAAAATCACAATGGCTATGGCAGCCTCCTGAGAAATGAGAAATCCAGGGTAATGCCTGCTTTCCCAGATTCCAACTAGAATATTAATTTGAATCAATCTACTAGAAAAGAGGATCATATTGCAGAAGTCACAGTGACCTGGTACCAGTGTCAGTGCTGCTCAGACGCCGCAGAGCCTGAGATGGAGGCACCAGGTAGTCTGTCAGTGTTGCGTGGTTTGCCTTCGGTTGTGTGCATATACAGAAAACTGGGAGACGGGATACTAGGAGCTAGACACTAGGTATCTATGGTATCTATGATTCAGTGCTCATAGAAACAAACACTGACAGAGACAGACCAGAACAGGAAAAGCATTATGTACTGAAACAAGAGTCTTTATTTCAGTGCAGTACAAAGAAATGGGAGTCATTTGCTTTGAATAAAAGTGCTGAAACTAAAAAATAAAGCACGTAAAATACATTTGTGTAGTATTAGGAATCCTTGGATATTAAAGCAGTGAAAAATGATAGCTAGGATGCTGCAGCATTAAAATAGATATTTACATAGCTTTAAACTTATGAATTACTACCTTGATTTAGTGTTGTAGCTTAGTTTCCATCAGTATCAGATGTTACCACTGACAATGCTGTCTTAGCCATCAGTCTTTCAGCCTGTGATTTCCTCACATTTAAAATGCATTGGTACGGAAGCAACACTCTGTACCAAGCCAGCTCTCCAAAACCTCAGCAAAATCAGTCAGCTGCTTTTCTTTTTTTCTTCCAAAAGAATGAATTTGATCAATTTTGTTAATTACACTGAACTTTGGTTACGTATAATAACACTGTAAACAGTGGGCCCAGTTCACAATCAAGTAACATGAACTCTTTGTAATAAGGTAATGAGAAAGTATTGTTTAAAGAAAAAAAAGATTGCTACATTGTCATCCTGCAGCACCGAACACAATTCTTTTTCAAGAATGGTCTTTTTCAATTACAGCACTGTTTTCCAGCATGAATCAGGACAGGTCATCTATTTTCCTAGTAAATGTAGATGATTTACATTTTCAAAGGTATCAAGACATACTGACATAGTGGTTTGCAGCAGGGTCAATAGCCCCATGACTCATTTTTTTTGTTTTTTAATAAATAAACATTAATTACACAGATATTGCTGTGAACCAAGCCCATTGTCTAAAGGAAGCACATTTCTTGCCAAATTAGAAGTCTTTACATAAGAACATGTTTTTATAATGGATTTGAATAGCTGCTGTATAAATTATTAAAATCATGTGTCTTCCTGATTGCATTTTGTACCAACACAAAAAAAATGAATAAACATGCAGTAAAATGTAGCAACATTTATAAAATAATGTGTAAAAAAACCACTCAGTATCTTATATTAAAGCATTTACACTGCATAGGCATTCATATAAGGATATAGTATAATAAAACTTATCAAATATACAAGCATGCAGCAGTTGCCTTATATTCACAGTTCTAGAAATGACCACACATTGATTTCCTCAAATATAAATTGGATTATCCAAAATAGATTTTGAAGCCACTCTCCTTTGCAGTGGCAAACTATGTTCTCGTGTGCATTGCAGATACTGACCTATATAACAGGCCTAAGCTATGCTGCTGTATTGTACATATCTGTGATAAATACTGTGTTTTGGAATAGGAAGGATAATGAGAAGTTATCCATACTTCTCATAGCAGAACTTGGAGACTACACAGTGCTTGAATTGAACAAAATATATAAGCATATTAATTGTATTCTCCTTAGAGAGTAACACTGTAACCTTGCCACATATCTAGCTACTGCATAAGCTGGCCATGCAGTTTTCAAAATAAGTTTAGACAGATTTTTCTATTTGATATTTATTCCATCAGGAGAGGTATAGTAGTAAACTTATATAGTACATACCCTTTTTGCTCTGCAAACTTTACAAAGGACTCCTGCTACTTTTAGATTGTGTAGGGAAATACAACGCAGTGCCAAAGTCACAGTCAGAGATTTAAAATTGGTTTGCAGAGAGATCTTCTTTCTTCATTTGCTCTTTTGAAGGTGGTGGCGTTATATACAATGGTGAGCTTGGACCATTGTAGCAATCACAAGATGACAGTACCCAGGTTAGACCCCCTCCGTGGCTGAATGCCACCTGAAGGATAAAGTTGAGGTTATGCGGCTTGAAGTTGTCTGTAGTTTTGACCTGCTTGTTATTGCCTAGCTTGGCAGGTTAACCTGGCATGTGACTCCAAGACAACAGCAAACAAAATACCTGGAGGCAAGGCTTGTGTTAGTTGTGCAAGGTTTGCAAAATTGAGCTCCTACATCCTGATACAGGTTTTGGATGTGCTAAGGTGAACTTCAAACCCTTTCCCCATCCAGGTGTTTTTCCAGTAGTGCCTGCATTCTGCTTTTGCCCCGACTTCCCTTGTCTTCATACACAGTAATTTGTGTGTCTTTAAACATTGTGTGCATGCGCTTCCTTCTTCTGAGCACTTCAGGTAAAGCTAGGGGAAGTAACCTTGTAGGATGTTACAGCACCAACAATCCAAGTTGCAGGGATTCATCCCTGTGTACAAAGCCGCAAGGGATTCAGAAACAATGCATGTAGGAAATGGCTTGAAAAGGAAAAAGACAGATGAGGAAGAGATGGCAGAAACGTTTGTTAATGGAAAAGTGGAGCATGGAAAAGGAAGAGCGAATTGGGGCAGTGGTTGCTGTTCTCTCTGTTACAAAAAAAAAAGTTATAGTCATCTCTGGAATGTTTAATTCAGAGAGAAACATTGCCCTTTGTTTTTTAAAAAAGTGAGTTTTGGCACACATGCAATGTGGGAATGAAAAGGTGTGTGCTATCAGGGATGGTGATGTTGATGTACTTCTGTGCTGTAGCCAGAGGTTCACTTTTGTTACTTGTTATTCTGAGTCACTTTGTGTGAATATTCCTATTCTCTCGTAAAGGATATGTAGCCCTTTCCATAAAGCTGTACTTCCTGTCAGTCTTAAGAGTAGGACAGCAGTGGAACAAGTCATTGTGCTAGAGATGTTCCAAGCTCTCCTGGGATAGATACTCGTTTCCTCTTTGAGGATATGTCTCTGTACGTATGTGTGTGAGGAGCCTCAACTCTGCATTTGGAATCTGATACAAGGACATTTGGAATCTGATATAAAGCTATTCGGAATCTGAGCTGGATTTGGGGCCATCTGAACACTTACAGTTTATTTTAGTTGGCTTACTTGCCGCCACAGATGTTGCTTTTTTACCTTTCTCCAGACTTGTTCACCAAGATCTCTGTGGTGACACCTGAAGATACAAATGCTGTGAGAGGTGTCTATTTTTTAATGACTATTTGTCAGTAAGGGCTGTATAAATATACACAGAATCCCATTTTTTGGCGAAATTTTCAAGCTGTATACAGACAGATGGACATAAGACTTTGAATGCTGAAACCTTTGCGCAGCATATCAAAGCTAGTGGTTCACTGATTTTTCACTGCATCTCTGTCGTATTGAGAGCTGCAGTTTAAATGTGGGGACTGTCCACAAAAGTAACAGAGTTTTGGTTTATAAATTTCTGTTTCATTCATCTGAGGTGCTGCATTAGACTCTTATTCTTCTTCCAATTTTTTTTTTTTAATGTTGAAAAAAATGAGAATGCCTTGTGGTTTTGATTTTGATTTCTTATGTAATTTAGTATTTGTACTAGGTTCTTCAGTGAAGAAGGTCCTCAGTGAACCTGCCATTCATTTTTTCTTTCCACAGGGAAGATTCTTATATTCTAGTTTAGAACTGACTTTGAAGAATCTGGAGATTGTTAAAAGCAGATGTCACAGCTGTCTTGAGTATAGTGAGAAAGAGGAAGAGGAGAAGTCTGATAGTTTGCCGCAAAGAAGTTGGTGCTAAGCTGAGTCCGAAGTTCCCACAGGTATGCACTATCTTGTGAGAATTAATAGAATATGAATGCATAAGATCTTTTTTTAAGAAACCTTTTTAAGAAACCTTATCAGCTGAATTTCTAGTAGAAACCTGGCCCATTCCTTCAAAAGAGGAGACAATGTATTTTCTTTTTTCACCTGTTTCTTCCACCTCTCTTACATAGTAAAGAAGTTAGTTCAGTTTATAAAGACAAGGGGCGTTTGACCTCTTAAATTTCATGCTAAAGTCAGCCACACATTTTAGTCATTGCAAATCTGGTTGTGTGTTAAAGAATGGTTTACTCTAGAATGAGTTCACCAGAAGAGGTATTTCTATCAACAGAAGAACCTCTACCTCATTTAAAGGTTGCCAAGCATTCTCCCCACCCCCCATCTCTTTTTCCAGATTTTGCATGTGTGTCTTTCCAGGTAAAAAATTATGTGAGGCACCTGGAATTATGTGTTTGACCTCAGTTTATACTTTTAGTATCTCATTAGATGAAGGATGTCTCATAGGGCAAAAACATGTTGAGCAGCCAGCAGTTTTCAGAAACAACAAGTAGCTAAAAATACTTCATTTTCTTTGTTCCTCAGGCAATGACAAGTGTAAACCTGGACTGATTTGCTGAAGGAGTAGGAGACAGTAAGAAGACAAGTTAGATGAGGAGAACAGCCCTCTGATCTTTAGAAAGATATAGCTGTTACTTCCAGAAGAACCCTGCTTTTCTGTCAAGTTTCAAGAAAAACACTGAATACTGAATTTATCATCTGAGGAAATACAAATAAGGAATGCTTGTGTAGTACTTTAAGAGCATGTTTTGAAGTAATTGAATATTGAGCACATCCACTTGAAAATATTAGTTAGCAAGTCAGTCAATAAAATGTTGGTTCACACACTTCCATTTGAAGAGCTTCTCATTTCATGTTTTATATGCTGCCTTGCTTAAACAATGCTGTGTATATCAGTGCATGCCTTTAATCTTTAACAGAAGGGTTCCTTCTACATTAAATTCCCCATTAAGTCCCTCAAAATTACATTTGAAAATAATTCCAGGTTCTGTCACTTATAAAATTTAAATAGTTGTCACTTTTGGGGGAAATTGCTTTCCTCATTTGAGTGTGATTAATTTGTAGACTTTGATTGCCTGATACTTGTGCTTAATTTTCACAATTTTATTAGTAGTTCAGAATGGTGTCTGTCTGACAACTATATTTGTACATTGAGAGAACATATGCAAACACTGCACGTGATGTGCAATTTGCAGGCACATATTACTCTAGAAATGTGTAATGTAGAAGGAAGAGCCCCATTTCAAATACTGCTTTACTACTTAGTGCCTGCTGCATAGAAATCGATGGGCTTTTATTCATGCTGCTTTTATTCTGTTAAGCATAGGTTAGCAGTTGTTAAAGATTCCCTCCTCACTCTGAAAACAATCATGGGAGTTCACTCCTATGAAGACGAGCAAGGCGGATGCATAAGAAATACAGGATTTTGCAGGGAAAGGAAAAAAATAAGAATGCAGCCCAGAGCTTTTAGGCCAGCATCCAGTCCATTAACTCAGGCTGATCCAAGTTAGTTTGCCTCTAGCTCTTTTTTGCCCCTTCCTCTGTATCCTTACTACATTTTGTGCTGCTGCAGGAGGGATGGATATCACTATGTGAGATGTAATGCCCACCATGTGTTCGTACAACATCATTGCAGTACATGTAATTTGTATTGTTCATGTTTGTGGCCATGCAACATAAAAGAACACAAAGTAATCCTCTGGAATGCTGCAGTTGCCAGCCATTTTATTGTATTTTATGTTCTTAAAGGGAAAATGATCATGTTCATTTTACACGATTTAAAAGAATTATTGAGTCTCCCTGTAAAATTGCAGTGTAGAATTTGTTGTGAGCAAAACAGAGCTGACTCCATTACTATAGCAGAATAATTTGAAGCCAGAATTCAATTATGCTCTTAAAATCTGATTTTAATTCAGAAATGGGCTGCAGTAGCTACATGTTTTTTAATTTTAGGAAAAACCTAACTTTAGCATATTAATGCAGTTGTATCATATGGATATGGAATATAAATGTGTTTTCATGAAAGCCCAATTTAAGTTACTGTGTTGAACCATTCAATACAGCTGGATTCTTCATTCATATTCTCTGTAAATTCATGATCACAAGATAATTTAAACACAGAATTCTCACAGACTTTTTCTTTGAAGCCCTTGAAGGACTAATCTAAACAGGAGGTGCAATAGAAAGCTCCACTTTATTATAAGACTGGAGTTTATCTATTGACTTCAGCATCCACAGAGCGTAAAGCACATGAGTACTTTTTTTTTTTTGTCTAAACTATTTTGAAGGAGGTGTCTTTTACATGCTAGTTTGGCAAGCTTCTAAGGCATTTGTGCAAAGTGATGATGCAAGAGCAACCTGATTCAATACTGAGAAATTCATAAATAACATCCAGCAGTAATTAAAGTGAAAAACTACAGCTAAGAAAAGCAATCATCCTACAGTTGAGCTACTATACCCTGCAGTGTTAAAAGTGGAGTATGTTTACTGGTGCCTTGAACTCAGGAAATATCATTGTGAATTTCAAACATACCAAGGATTCATTCTGGTTTTTTTACGTAGATTGCATTGGACTAAAAAAAATTAATATATTATATATTACATATATATATATATATGTAGAGAAATGGTAAGAGTGGAAGAAAAATACAGTGCCAGAAATTACTGCCTGGAAACATACTATACATTTAGTCAATGTTTTTATGTTAAAATGAAGAGTTAATTTTGAAGACAAAAATGATTTTAAGATAACAAAGCACATTCTATAATGTCATTCTCAGGAGTGAAGTGCATGATAATGCAAGATAGGGATATTTAGGACTTCAGTTTGAAGAACTGGAAGAGCCAGCTGATGTCTTTATCATCTTGTTAAGAAAGTCTACACTATTTTCACCAAGTACACACCAAAGTTACAAAAAACACCCTATAATTTCTTTGTCTGAATTTCTCCACAGATGGAGAATGAGTTAAATGGCATGTAACACAGAGCTTAGTTGTTTTTATGTAGGCAAATCTCAACAAAGTAGTAGAATTTAGGTATCTAGTATTATAGCAAATAATGGATAGGTCTTAAAAGTAGCATTCTGAGGCTTTTCTATTTGTTTCTCAAGTTCTCCTCTGAACTACCAGCAGAGAATTTACTGGGAGGAACACCTGGCCCTGTACGGTGTAAAACTTCAATCTGTTCCTGTTAGGGTACAGCTACAGCCATTATGCTGTAGCACATAATCTATGCCTTTCTGGTCTTCGAAGAGAAGGTGAGAGTAGTTGTGGATTCTAGTTCATGCTTCAGGCAGAAAAAAGTGGTGGCCGCGCAAAGCAATTTGAGACTTAACATGCAAGATCTGTAAAGTAGCCACTATGTGGTATTTGTACTTCAGCCTGTGCTTACAGGAATTTCTGTGGTTATGGTTTCAATATCAGCCAGGTGTTGGGGGAATTCAGATTTTAGTTTTATACCTTGGCAGGACAGAATAATTCAACTGTGTTGTAGATTAGTTGATAATGAAGCCAGGAGTAATTTGTGAAATTCAGTTCTAGAACTGGGATTGGATAAAAATGCTCTGGTTTAGATGTGCTTGTGGTTTGGACGAACATCTCACGGTGAGTTTTTGTCTTTTTCTGACTCTAGTTTTATGTACTAAACTGTAAACATGACAATATGTAGTCTTCCTACTTCAGAAGATCACTGTGTGTCTCAGTACTAGAAACAAGATCTTTAGCAGGATGTCATGTGAGGAACAGTTAAACAAAAGCTTGTATGAATAAGGCACTAGTAAATGTTTGCAGCAAACAACAATTACAGTCTATATTCTTTAAGAATAAAACCGTTATATTTAGGAAATGCCTTTAATATGATGGAGTTACCAATGCCAGTTAGAAGGAGACTAGAGAAAGTGCATCTTTTGGATTATGCCTGTGAAGTCTGTGAGAAACCACTGAATGCAAATCTCCATCAAGTTTGGAAACAGCCTGTGCAATGGTGATACTCAGGAGAGCTGAAGCAAGAGGAAACTAGTTTAGATTCTGGTCCCTGCTAAACTAGTGTGAAATCACTGTAATGGATTTGCTCCAGATTTATTACAGTGGTAGAAGGATCTGAAGCCAGAATCGAGGCTGTTGTGGCAAATCTAGTTAAGCAGTAACAGCACTGACACAAACCAAATAATTGGCTATAATCCCCTTAAACAGTTTCAAAAAAGAATCTGATATTTTAAATGTCCTATTTGCTGAAGTCCAAGGATGCACTTTGTCTTTTGGCTAATGTAGTAGAACAGAACTTTCTGTACTACTTTGGAGCTGATGCCATTCTAAACAGTTACTAAAGTATCAATCCATATTTTATACCAAATGAAATTTGAGTCTGCCAGTCTGTTTGTAGGATAGCTAATGGGTATTTCACATTAAAAGTTGTTCAAAACCATCCAAACTCTTCCATTACTAAAACCAAAACATATTACCACTTCTATGTATCATTTCTTTGAGGGGGGTCATTGGAGCACCAAGAATTTGTTTATCAAGCCAATAAGAATGCATTTGTAAATTAATGGATCTTGTTAGTATTCATGATTGTATTTCCCTAGGATCAATCCAGTAAAACTACTGTATCTGAACCATTCATTTGGTATACTAAATCAATCAGGGGTAACTCCACAGTCTGATTTCATTACTAAATCCTGCTTTGTAAACATATAGCTTAGCTTTATCATCTGGCACATTTCTGTTCCACTAAGATCTTCCATTATTTATACAAGATGTCATTTAAAAAACTTAACGCATTTCCAGTATTCATAATGCAAGAGGGAAAAAACCCTACATTGATTCATTCTTGTATATTATTGCCATTAGGTGCTACGATTAACAACTCCAGACAGTGGGGTTTTTTGTTTGCTTGAATTATTTTGTGTTTTATGTAAGGATGTTGTATTAAGTGTATTTGAAGCTTTAAAATCACCCATCCATGGGCGTCTCAGAAACTGTACAACTATCTGAACTGGATTTTAAAAATGTGGTGGGCTTTTTGATTGTTCACTTTGTTTTGGTTTTTTTCACCCTTGAGTCATAAGACTAAATTTATTGGTGGTATAACTTGGCTGAAATTTTCACCATAAATTAATCTGGACTAATATTAATTCCTTAAACAAATAAAAAACCCCAGAACAAGTAAGTTAAGTGCTGAGGATCTCTCTTCTACACTTGCTATGCATACTCTTAAGTTATATACAGAAGTAAGAAAATCCAGAAATTTCTCTTCACAAAGATCTTTCCTCATAGCAACTCAGGAAAACTTTTTCATTTTAAATATTTGTTTCTCATAAGAATGCCAGAATATACACTTTTCTAGGTGTGTGAAACTAATACATGGCATGTGTTTATCTGAATACCAGAAAATGTTATTGTGTATTAGAGCTGTGCAAAATATTTTCTGTAAAAGTTGACAACTTTAAAAAATTTTTTCTTTTATCATTATTTTCAGTAAGACGATGTAAATCTTTGCGATTGCAAAAGAAACAAACATTCTTTGTCAAAAGTGTGCCTTTTGAGATCATAATTAGTTTTGTGGGGTGTCTCCAGCTGACAGTTTGAATTTGCATATGTTACCTGATTAGAATTTCCCAAGCTGTGCTCACTATAAAATAAATTTGAATTTTTTACCTTGTAAGTAAAACCTATATTTTGAAAATCAAGGTAGATTTTTAACTTCTTTTTAAGATTAAAATAATTCATTGGAACATGGTTGGTTTTCCTTCTCTTCTTGCCCACTGCTTTCAAAGAGTGCTTTCAGTAGGTGAGAAAGAAAAGTTGTCATTTTGGAAAAAGTTCTGTGAATATTTAATAGAATGCAGAATGCAGTTTGCTTTCATGGCTGTATTTCTTCAATCTACATCTCTGAGTGGAGAAAAATCTGTTGTCAAACATTTATGTATATTTCTTTAAAGAGCAAAGTCACACTTTTACAGAACTTCTCAGTTGCTTCTTGGTGCAAGTGAGCTGTGATTGTGGAGGCACACTATTGACATCAATTGAAACTGCGGCCTAAATGAAGGCATCACTTTCCTGTCCATGCAGATGTATTTACCTATATGGATGATATTTTAACAAAAAAAAGCCACTTCACAAGTTTTATTTTTTTAAAAGTAAAAGTTAGAAAAGAAAACACTTTCAGGTGTAAAAATCAAACAAAATTTCTATATGATCATTTAACAACAATTATTGCATGATTTTGCATAAGCATAACCTTTCTAAAAAAAACCAGTATTTGATTTTTTAGATGTGCATTGGTTTGATAATGAGTCATCACACAACTGCTGACTCACATTTGATAAATATTTAATTTAGGGAAGAAATTTTTTTGAGATTACAAAAAAATAAAAAAACCTAGTCCTAGGTCTTTGCAATTAATCCAGAGTTTTTCATTGTTAGATGAAATGCAAGTAATTGGAAATAACTGTTATTCTGAAAGGAAACCACATTATTTTGATACAAAATCCATTTATCTGAGAGGCTTTAGGGAATACAACAAATTCGATCAGGCCAAACCCAATCCCTTAAAACCTTCTCATTCTGTTAGGAGATGAATGAATTACCAGTCCTAACTCTAAAGTATTTTAAGGCTATGTAGAAAACATGGAATAGTGATACTCAAACTAAATGCTTGAAACTAGGAAGTATTTGCATGACTAGGTAGTTATTTAAAGGGAATGATTTATATGGGTGAAAATTTGCTTATTCCTTTATATTTTCTAATACAGTAAACCTACCACCTATTTGTATGTCAATAATAACCGATCTTAGATGCCATTTCATAGCTTGAATCTTCGTTTTGCCTCAAGGTTTGTTCTAGCCAGGTTGGCAATTAGGGAAAATCCTAAAACAGAAACACTGATACATGCTGTTAAATTCAAATGCGGAACATTAAAATTAACATGGCAGCGGAAATGACATTCAGTGTCAGAAGTAACAAATTCGAACGTCTTAAATAATTCAATATAGAGAATATAGTTTAGACAGTTTTAATATAAGTGTGCTTTTTCCTAAAAACACCCCCCCGACCAAACTTTTTTTTTTTTTGCTTTTTCTTTTAAGTCTTTTGTCTGTAAATAAGAAAGAAGGCTACACCCCAATGTAATTCTTCATTGTCATACTAAACGGTAAAATAGTCTTTCTAATTCGCATTGCTCATGGCAGTCTTATTTGAAGTTCCTTTATTAGGTTTGTGATTAAAGCAGTTTGGGATTTTTGTTGGTTGTAAACTTTTGGCATAATGTGAATACCAATCCCTTTCAAAAACAGCCTTGAGTTGCTTAATGATGCTTGTGCTGTTCCCCACGTCTGCTTGGTTGATAACAAGGCCAGCTCCAGCATTCTGCGTAAAAGCATTTCCTACCCAATCAAAATTACCTACAAGTAAAGGCAGGAATATACAATGAGTTTCTAACATTAAAAACAAAGAACCAAACAAAAAAAAAAACAATCTCCCTAAAGGCAATCCAGCATGAAAGACTATCAGTTCCCCCAGTGCAGAGACAGAAATGAGCTTTTAATATTAACAGGAAAGAAAAATCTCCATTACAATACCTTGCACAGTGAAGGTAGTTTCTGGAAGTTTAACAGCTCTAAGCCTTCATGAGTGAAAACAGGTTCTTCTATTTATTCAAAACTATTTTGCTCTTCTTTTTGCATATATTATATTATTACTCCATTTACTTTCCTCATTGGCCTTTTCAGTGCCAAGAATGAATTTTTTTTTTTGCTGCATAAACAATTTAAAGTTCCAAAGCAATAGATCTTTTACAGGTTATCCACTGATAGATACTATTTCAGGAAAGAAAAATAGGCGTTACTTTTTTATGCCAGTTATTACCACCTGAGTTGAAATCTAAGGTAACAAATAAGCACTTCAAATCCTGGTGATAGCAAGGCAAAGAGGATAATTGGACTAATGGAAAACTAACTGTTGCAGTTACTTCTTTTTATTTTGCTAGAAGTGTAAGTATTTTAAATTATATATGTAAAATACGTGCAGTATTTTGGAGAAACAATGCAGTTAACTAGAGATCATATTTTTAAATAGTATCTGAGCATACAGAAAACATAAAGGTATCTGAGAAATTTATACCCTTTTTTCAGCATCATTTCAGCTACTTCAGCATAGAATGCTAAGAATTCTATAGTTGTCAAGGATGGTAAATTGAAGCCTCATCATAACGGACATTTTTTCCTGTGATTTCAAGTAAAAGATATATCAGGTCCTTAGCATGCATTTGTACTACTTTCACAAAGCTTTGATAATTCCTTTTTTTTTATTTATCTGAAGCTAAGAATGCAAGGACAATGGGAAAGAAAAAACCCAACTTGGCTAAGAATCCATGCTGTGTAGATGAGTTCCAAGGTACTGAGATTTGATCTATCTGTGTGAAGGGATTTAAAATGGAATGGAAAAATAATTTTGAGGGGGCTCATAAAACCTTTGGGAGATGAGAGCGGAATGAGCTGCAGTATTTGCAGTCAGAATTAAGATTTGGATAGGCTGAGATAGGTGTGTGTGTTTAGAGCCCATCAAGATGAGCTTTTGAGAGCAGATTTTAGTTGTATCTCTGCACAGCTTGCTGGTGTGTGCATGGGTCGTGCTTCTGGGTTGCAGCCTTTGGCCTTCCCCACTGCCTCTGCCATCACGGGCTGTGAGCACTTTGCAGTGAGTCAGTAAGATCCCTAAAGCATCAAGCTGCAGCATATCAGAATGCATGTTTTCTTTCCTGGCTTTTTAAAATGTTCTGAGTTGCTTTTTAATTCAATAATGGTCTCTGATCCTGTAAGCTTATGCACAACTCAGATTTTTAGAAGGTAGTTGTCAGCCTGCATTCAGTGAGCATTTGACTGGTAACAAACGTTTGCTAGGTGCCATACAGCAACTTTACTTAAATACACCTTTAACCCAAAATACCAGTTACACATGTACCTAATGTTAGAAGGATGCCTGAAACACCACTACAGGAAATGGAATAAGACTTCAGAAGATGAGGATGAAAGGCATCTGTACAGTATTTACCAGGATTGACCATAGCAATAACTTGGGAAATGGAGAACAGTCCATCTTCACTAGATTGCAGAAACGAGAGAATATGCTAATAATCCAAGTTGTTCTTGCTTCATAAATGGTGTTATATTTGTGTTTTATATTTTAAAATACCGAAAGCAGAATGTGGGTTTTGAGAAACTGATTCATAGGGGAAGAAAAGTTTTTAAATGGGAAGAGGCCCAAAGCTCAGTCTTCATCCAGGTTCCCAAAGAAATGAACTATTAACAAACATATCAGCTGTGGAGTGCTTCTCTACAAAGGGGTATTATTTCAGCATACTAACTAGAATTTCTTGAGATATGGTTACGTACCGATATATGCAGCGCCATCAGTCACCATATATTTGTTTCGATTTAATTTGGGAAGGGAAGTGTTCTTCTGTTCTTTAAGAAAGCATGCACTCTCTTCCTCAAGGTCAAAGAATTTCTGCCATAAAATAGAATGGAGCACAGGTTAATGAGCATTGCTCTATAAGAGACAGGAAAAGTATGGTTTGTTCTCTAATCTTTATTGAAAATGAGTTAGTGTTACAGAACAGCTTGAGTTTTTCTAGCCAACTGTTAATTTTAATAAAACACTCAGTGCACACTGTATTTCTTAGTAAATTTTCACAGGTTATGATACTCTTGTCTTGGCATTCTGAAGTATACAAAGTATGTGGTTACTGCATGCCAAAAGAAATACAGTGCCAGGTAGTAAAGGCTGTGAAATGAACAAAAACCCCACATCTTTGTGTTCTGCGTGGAGCCAGGAACTTTTCTTTAGCTTGCTCTCTCATTTGTCAAAGGACATTGGGGTTTGAAGTCTGCTTCAGGATCCAGATTGGCAGGCACAGCAACAGCTGAGTTAATACCTCTATATCACACATTGCATAGTTTCCAACAGGAAATTTGCCCATTTCAGAAACTTAGAAGCTTCTCAGGATTAAATTTGATATGAAGAGATCAAATTTACCAGGCAACAAGAGGAAAATACATCTGTTTTACCCTGGAGGGTGAAGTCTGAGCAAGATTGATAGGCTGATTAATTGATTGATTTTTCATTTTGGAGCTATATGCACTCCTTTTCTGATCAGTACCAATATAAGTAATGTTTATTTCAGCAAGAAAACTAATACCTAAACATAGAGTGCAAAACCCGAAGTAGAGAATAACATGATGAAGGTGAAGGTAAATATTTACTGCCTGACTGGAAAGCTTTGATTGAAGTGATGGTGAGAGCCTCAGAACAAACCTAATTCACAATAAATTACTGGTGAAAGTAACTGACTATACACTGCACACACTTATAGGTGGAAAAGAATCCATCCAAAACTCCTTAATCATTCTTAGGGGTCTGTTTTCCACAATTCATCTCTTGAACCAGTGCTGGGTTTGATATAAACCTTGAACAAATCCTTTTAGGTTTCAGAGATGTCTTTCAGAACAGTCTTACTAATTGGGAAAACTCAACTGTCCAACACCAAACTCATTATTGTAATGTGGTGGTCTCTGAGGTACACAACAACATCAGTTCCATTAACCAGATTAAAATCAGTTTGATGCGGGTGTACACACAGCACACGGGTGCTCAGTTTTCCCAAGCATTCTTTATCCGGCTGATAATGTAGGTGGGTTTCAAGCTTGTTTGCAGTAAACTGCTTGACAATTGCAAAATGTGTTGGTACCAATTAACAGCAACACCAGGTTTAGGTTTTATACCACTGGTTGCTTCAGAACTGCCTATAAATACTCATTCAGAAAATCTTCTTAATCATGAGTCAAGATCATTACGGTTTGGTTTTCCTTGGAGAACTATGTTTTAAGTTCTGACCAGACTTACCTGCAGTTAGTACTACCAAAGTTAATTAAAATGGTTTGGTTGCAGACAAAAGGTAGAGTAGCCCAGAGGCTGCTGTTTATCTAACACTTTGTGCTGTGGACTCCATCAGAATCTCTCTCTTCCCATTGGAAAATATATTGGGGTAAATTTTATGTTGTCAGAGGTTGTACTAAAACTGCTTAGAAGGACTCTGTCTAAAATACCAAGACCAATCCAGGCTCCTGCTGATTTCAGCGCTAAGGAGAGTCTCTGTGCTTGCACTGACACACATCGCCCCTACCTGCCATGGTGGACGTTTATTAGGGCTTGTTGAGAAATATTAGTTGTTTTGCTTAATAAGTAAGTTTTAACTAAGTCAGAGTTATAATATTGTGTGATTTAGTATGCTGTTTGCTTAGCTTTACTTGTTTAACATGAGTAGCTTAGCTAAGATCTGCTGAAGCCTTGGGTCGCAAGCTGTGAACTTTCACCTAAATACATGCTTTTGGCTGGAATAGAGTTAATTTTCTTAATAATTTTCCTAGTAGCTGGTACAGTGCTGTGTTTTGAATTTAGCAGGAGAGTAATGCTACTAACACTGATGTTTCAGTTATTGCTAAGCAGAGCCTACTCTAAATCAAGGACTTTTTAGTTTCCTGTGCTCTGCCAACTAAACTAGTGCATAATAAGTATAAATTAGAAGATAAGGAGGCTGCTGTCATCAGCAGAAGCTGCAGTTCCACAAGATAAGAAGACTTAGCAGCCTGCTTGCTTAGGCACAGAGAAAGAATCCAATAAGGCATCGGAAGACCCCAGACCGAAAATCACCATTGGACCAAGAGGTGTGTGCCAGGCATGTGAATGGGTGCATAGACTGTAAGGGCATCAAATCCCAGGGATTCCCTTGTTTTGGGTCCCGCTCTGGAGGCACCCAGCTTGAGGTGTTCCTATTGCTGTACCACTCAATTATTATTTTTTCCTGGAATCAGATGTGTGAGACTTTACTGAGGGAAACGTAGGGCAAAGAAATTTGTTTAGCAGCACTGAAGCAGGTTTTTAGTGCATGAGAAATAAAATCAGTATTTTTTCAGTGCAGAAATACTGGATACCAATGGGATGCAGTTTTGTGACTGATAGCTATCACAAAGTTGTTACCTTAAAGTTTCTGAATTTTGTATGCCACTCCTTGCTTACTTACCTGTACATGGCATTGTTATGTTCCACACTTAATTTTTATAATGAGTTCAAATATGAGCAAAATCCCAAAGATAGTGTTTTGAATTTAAAAACAAGCACAGCAATGCAAACTGTTTGAGTGATTGCTTTATAAAGGGCATTAAAAAAAAGATTATTCTATGTGAAAGTCTATTATCTTTAGATTAGATTTATATTGTATATTCATAGCTAATTCAGCTGCGTGGAGAAATCTTAAAAGATTAGAACAAACCACCCGAGCAGCCATAAAGGAAAGTTTGCTAGATATTATGTTCTTTGACATCATCCAGACTGCAACTCTGTGCCTGAGTTTTGCTCCGCAAACATGCACCCACACTGAAAGTATGTACTTGGCAAGCCAGAAATGGGTCTGAATCTTTCCGAAAGGGTCTTAAATTTTTGGATAAAGCCAGAAGAAAATGGTCATGTTTTTTCCAGCACAACAAAATTGGAATGAAAACAGCCAGCAGCCATAGGGTATCCATCAGGAGTACTTGCAGTACCTCTTCACAGGGATGTGGATGATACTGTATGACTAAAACTAACATTGCAGGGAATAGTCTAAAACAGGCAAATGGGCAAAATATTCAGTACTAGGAAACAAAACATAACAAGCTGTCTTCTTGCCAGTATTATGAGACTTAGCAAAAAATCCTTGATGTAAAAATAGTCAAGCACATTAATAAGCCTAGAGGTGTACAATTGAGATAGATTGAGTAGATGTGCTGAATTGAGATATCATACGTTAGTGTGCTGTTTGTATAAGAACTTTGTAAGAGAGAAAATTTCGGGCAGGAAAGGATAGAAAGCTTGGAAATGTAATGTGTTCTCCAGCAGTAGCAGAGAAGGCATTAACTCCTTGGGAATATGGATGCCGTTAGGGAAACTCATCTGCCCTCACAAAACAGAACACACAAATGTCACTTAAATGAGCAAGTGAACCAGCACTGGCATTCAGCAGCACAGTGTAAAGTTCTCCGACACGCCTTCAGCAGAAGTACTGCGTTAATAATACGCTACCTACTGCTAACATTTCAGTAATCTTTTCCATTCTTATTGTAGGAGTTCTGAGCTTTAAAATTAAATTAGTGCTTAGGAGCAAAGGTTTCATAGTTAATTCATAACACTCTTTACTCATAGAGCATTTCTGTCTTTCTGAGAATTAGTGAAATGTTCAGTTTTACCTTTCTCTTACCTGAGCAGGAATACACCTGCACAACTCAAAAATAGATTCATGTGGAGGTTCAAGGATAACTTGTGCTGTAGATACACGTCTGTAGCATGCCACTCTATTGTGGTTTCCAGTTGTTTAAAGACACTTTGTTCTAGGTCCTACTTTCTGTGGGCCCTTTCAAAAACACACTCTATTCAGCATTGCATCCAACAGAGCTGGCCCCTTTCTACTGCTCCTTTGAGAGTTAGACTAGGCATTCATGCACAGAAGATGCATTTATGGGGACAAGTGCACAAAACTTAGGGAGTACAGGAATTAAGGTCCCAAGAAGTACAATGGTGAGCTCTTCACCTTGAGCTCACCCTTTATGATTCAAGCTTTAATTTCATGACCACGTGTGGTTCAGCGCATAGGACAGAACTCCCTGACTGAGCAGCAGTTTGGTGTGCAGTTTATTCCTTGCCATTTGCCCATGTGCTTATAGCATTTATTTAGTTCTCTAACATAGCTTTTTCCATGCAGGTTCTGACCAGCGATCATTTTCTTCAGAGTACTTCCATTGAGTTTGCCCTCTCAAAACAGTTTCAGTTGACTCCAGTAATTATTAATATTAATGTGAATTGGACTCTGAGATGCTGAGAAATGCATGAGGGACTAAGTGTTTTCTAACTTCATTGACATTGTTGTCCAGTGTTATCAAAGTTTTGTGGCAAAAGGAAAAGAAAAAAAATCCCTGTTTCTAGATAGAGCACATTGTTACAACTCAGTGTTCACAACTAGGAAACCATGCCTCGCAGTCCTTGTCATCCCTGACCTCCATGGCAGACTGGAAAATTCATACACAGCGGATGGTGGCTGGCTTTGATCAGGACACTGCTAAGTGTAATAGGGTTGCAGTGCCCTGTTTCTAACTATATACTTGCAGTTAGGCCATACCAAAACTTCCATTGGCCTGGTCAGAGACCACAGGAAATTAGGAAGAGATTCCCATCTAACAGAAATTACATCTGCATCTCCTTCTCTAAAATGACTGTGTACCTTAGGCTGCTGCCATTGGCAAACCAGTGTACCCTGTAGCTGCAGCCAGCCATTGGCACTCACAGGAAACTTTAAAACCAAACTGGTCTTTCCATAGAGATTAAAAAAAAAAAAAAGAAAAAAAAGGAAAATGGTCACAACAAGGCGTATCACAGGGATCAAAAGCTAAATGAAAAAGTTACTGAGTATGTTTTGTTGGACTTGGATATGTTATTCCCAAAAGAACAGTATAACAGGGGGATAAGAGGTCATGTGGTGCACGTGTGTGTGACATTTTGGTCAGAATAATACAGAGATATTGGGACAGCTTAGCAATTTTAATTATAATTTCAATCAGAATTTGTAACAAGTTTATCTTAAAAATTCAGTGATCTTGTATATAAACACATACATTGCATGTCTGCATGACAGTATTTTCTGTACAGAGTCTGACTTTATGTTTTCTCATAGCCAAAGAAGAACCAAAAGGGAAAAGCAGAATTTTCCAGTAATTCAAAAGATTTAAGTTTAGTTAAGTTTTGTTAGCCTAATCCTTCTCCTCCATACTCACACATGGTTCTGTCCCCCTTTGATCCTGGCTGTATCATGTTACTACGAATGAAACGCAGCTTTAAAAAAAAACATTGCTCATCGGATATGTTTTTTGAATTAAAAGAATATTGAGATGGAGCCTATGGCACAGTTTTCAGCCAAAATCAAATAGACACCAGCAAACTCCAAGCCTTGGCCTATTACTCATACCAAGGTTTATTTAAGGCAGTGACTTACCCAGAGTGGGGAACATGTGATGCACAGCAGAGGTAACTGAGGTGTGTTGTACCTTTACAACTATCTATACCTTGAGTGGTCTTCTTTTTTTACTGGAAGTTGTATTTGTATTTTCTAACTGCAGATACTCTAGCTAGACTATCTACCCATAATAGATGTCTAGAAGTAATTTTTTTTTCCTTTTAGCACATAGTTCTTGACAAGATAAATTCTGTACAAAGGATTTTACCTGCTGAAAATAGATGGATATGGATATAAGTATGTTGAGCATTAGCTACCACTTAAATAAAAAATAATTTTGAATCCATAAATAGAATTTTGGTGATAAATATGAAACAAGCTAGAAGTTACTCAAAATTGAAGAAGTTTAAGCAGTGTCAGCCATGTATGGGGGTTTTTTTGACTTAAAATCACACTTTATGCTGCCTTTTTACTTAGGAAACTTGTAATAACAACATACGTTATAAGAAAAATTCTAGATATGCATAAATGCCACTTAGTGTGTATAACACACAGTACTTGTTTTTTACAGTTGTTAATTTCAAAAAGCCAGAATGATTAAGTGGATTATCAGTTTAAGAAATCCAAATAATTCAGACTATTTGAGAGAGTTACCTGAAAAAAACACCAACTCCCCCCCAAAAAAACATGCCAAAAAACCCCAAAAAGAAATTGATCCAAGATGGCTGATTTCCAGTGTGTTTTAATTTAATAAAAAATGAACTGTAGCAAACTGAACGTAGTACTTATCATACACTCTATTCTCTAATTCAAATGTAATATGTATGGTATTTCTCACCTTCCTGTACTACATGTCTAATGTGGCCACATAATGGTCGTTCTAGTCTCCACAAGAATGAATTTAATGTTAAATCTTCATTATTTTTTCCTGTACTTTGCACTTGACTTGAAGGAAAAGTAGATGCTTACACAGCTGAACACTAAGGTTACACGAATCCAAACTAAAACTTATTTTTGTACCGTCAGCTTTACTTTTATCAGACAGTATAAACATGACCTATGACTGTGGCTCACTCTGTTAGCTTTGCTGTGAAAGACCAGATGTAGTGTTTTACGTGAACTGTCCACCACACAGACTACTTTTTGACATCAGTTTTTCTGTCCTAATTTCTATTTCTGTTACTCCTAGGAGTAAATTGAGTTTATTACATTACATCTCCTATGTTAGTTAATTAAACTAAAAGACTTTAATACTAACAGAAAACGCTTCTCAGTTGTTAAGTTTTCTTGATTCTTTTTTGGAGGGGTGGGGAATATCTTATATTTCAGAGCAATATGGATTATACTTACAACTTTCAAACTACAGCTTGGAACTTCAGTGCAAATAGCTTTCAGAGATGAAACAAAGTTAAAAGTAAGGGGGTCTGTGTCTCTTGAGAAACTTATGAGAAGTCGTACTTTAATACTTCGTAATACTAACGCTTCTCTTATCTTCCCATCTAAATATGGCCAGTACCTGTGGAGAAAAAATACAATATATTTAGAGAAATTAAAAAAGAAAATTGGATTTTTATGCAGCTAAGTCTAGACATTGTAGAGAAAACAAATCCACATACGAATTTCATTTTCTATCCACTGAAAGAATGCTGTTCTTATTTAAAGAGATTCTCACTAAACGGATCTGCCAGCATCCCTTTTTCTGTCATTCCGCCCTGTATCAAAACTGTCACTGTCACAGTGGGGACAGTGAGATTTGTGGATGGGTGAGTACATCTTCCGCCCGTGTACGTGCCAAGACACTTTCACAAAATACAGGTGCCTTGCCCACTGCTGGTTGGGAGAGTTGCTCCCGTGTCCCTCCCTGCCCGCGGCCGGAGCAGCAGCACAGGGAGCCACAAGTAGAGGGCGCTGCTGCCCAGACGCAGGGACAGAAGGATTTTCTGAGGGTTGCGCAAGGGAACTGGATCAGCGGATCTCTTCCTGAGCGCCGCCTTTTTTTCCTCTTGTGAACTGGGACCGTAGAGGCTGGGGACTGGAATGCCTTCTGTAATTTCTTCCTCGGAAAACTGAGAGCTGCTATGCAGGGTGCCCGTGTTCTTCAGTAGCAGATGAGTTGGGCACTTAAGGAAGATGCTACTTTTTTCTTCCTGATCAGGATTGCAGAAATTCTGCCATGAATGGGATGCTGGCTTCCATGATGCTATTCTCACAATTGATAGTTAGCTTTGTGTTCCTGCCCTTTGGTGGGAGCAGGTCAGGAAAGGGAGAATTAGACAAAGAAAATGCATGTTATCTTCATTCCAGCAGCATCAAGTCATGGGGCTAATGAATCTGAGCTCCACAATGCCAGAAAATAACTTACAAGTGAGAACTGGGAGCTGACAAAGTAGAAGCTGTGGCAGTGCCTTAAACACAGAGCCGTGCTGTAGGAAAAACACTGAAGAATTCACACAGGTGGCTTTCCTGGATCTCCCTAATCTGGTAGATTTCTGAATTCTTCCAGCATGAGAATAAAGTAAGGAGGAGTATAGGAGATGACATCAACTGTAATGGTTCTACACATTAAGATCCTTTCTAACATAAAGGAGAAGCAAGGGGGATACCCGCTTCTCAATAGGAACGGAGGTTCCTACAGCACTCCTCATGATTCTTTCACTGTGATGGAGACTGTACATAATGAGTTTATTGGAAAAACTCTCTCATAGACTTGAAACAGCTTATGCTTGATATCAGTCAAGTGATTTTTTGAGAAATTTGAAAAAAACATCCCTAAATATGCAAAACTGGAAAAAACCCACATAACCACATGCTTAGTTTGTCTCAACTGTGTTTAAATAAAGAGCATAGATGAAATAGCAAGCTTTGCTAGATTCTCAATTAATTGTGTTTTCAAGACTTGGAAGGACCAGTGGATGCTTTCCTTCTGAGTTCGATGGTTTTGTTGCACTGTGGCTCCAGTTTTGGGCAATTAGCGCTTTTTAATGGTCCATACAAACAGGCTGTTTAAAAATTACATGGTGGGGTTTCTTTTGTTTTAGCATGTCTCAGTTAACCAAAAAGTGATATAATTCAAATGTAATCTGCGCTGAATTTGGAATTTTCACTTAAATGTGTATATCAACAAAATAATGACATCTCCCACACCGTATACAAGAACTCACAATACATTACTTCTCTCTTAACACACACACACACTCGCTTTCTCTTTCTCTCTCATGTTGAATATCTATGATACTCATAAAATGCCAGTAGCTGTGGTCTTAAGATAGGGAATATAATAGTGTAAGAAATAGGATTCATGTATAAGCAAACTGTTTTATTCCTGGGTCCCAGTCCAGATGGTCAGACTAGACAATTTCTGATCTCCTTCAACAGGCAGATCCAAAGCTCAGGACCCAGAACTGGAATGGTCTTCTTAGGTCCCAATTCTGCTCCCATTTAAGTCAATGGCAGAACTCTCACTGATTTCAATAAGAGCAGAATTGGGCCCCAAGAAATTGGTCCACAATAGTAACTAATCTCCTGTGGGTTTATTTTCTCCAGCATACCTTATTGGCATTATGATAAACCAGCTACGCCTGGAGATGGACACTTACCGTTTAGCATTGGTGTCAATGACGATTGGCAAGTAGTCCATGACAGCTATGTATACAAACTGTTTGGCATCATCAATAACACTGTATATAGCTTCAATATCCAGGACTCTGTCCTTTGGGCAGAAGAGTTTGGGTGAATTCTGTGAAAGGAAATGATATTATTAACCAAGAACTTCAATTGTCCTGCTAGAATACTCAAAGCTAAAAAGGAGAGGTATTTGCTTACTTGCCCCTCAAAAGCCTCACCAATTAGAAGTAACTGTGGGTAAAATGCAGAAGACACAACTTCAGAACATCAACTGTCATCAGAGAAGCTCTAGTTGAAGTACACATTTGTGAGAGACTGGAATGTTAATGGTTAATGACTCAAATATTTATGAAAGCAGCAGAGTGCTTTGCTGACAATTCACAAAGTAACTGCCCAGGTGCAGAGGGGGCGGACACCCATCATCAGAGTCTGCAAGCTAGGTTTTGAGCCAAATAAGGGAAGAGGCCAGTAAGAAGCAGATCCTGCGAGGTGGGATGCTGCTTTTTATCATGCCAGTGTCCCTACACAAGTGGCTCAGCTGTGAAAACTTGCTACCAGGGCATTCTCCCGTAAGCCTGATGTCTGATAGGCCATAACTGACTCAATTTTGCTGATGTAAGAGACAGCTGTAACATCTTAGAAGGTGTCATGAACCATTAAAAACTCCTAAAGTGTCCCACTATCCACAGTATTACATCATCCAGTGTAAAACTCCCTGCCCAAGGGGAGGTACCTGGGCTTTCCCACTGAGCTTTGGTGTAATATTAACCCATTGGACTTTTTGACCAGTCAAGTCCAACCATCAAGTCTCATGACTGTACCCATGGGTGGTGTCTCTATACCTTTCTACTGTTATCCTTTCTTTTTCTTTCTTTTCTCTTACACATTTTCTCAAGTGTTATTTCTATGCTCTTACATTGTTGCATTTCCAACCAAAATGGCTACATTTTAAAATTTTCCAAGTACCTTATTCTACCTTAATGTTCTAAAGTTTGCAAGAATAAGTTTGTTTATTAGCCTCCTGAGAATTTTGTTGTTTGTTCCATGCGCCACCCAGAATAAATCAAACAACCTTCCCCTAAATGCACCAAGTGGAGCAGGGCATAATCACATTTCAGAGAATTTTGTTCCAAAGAGCCCCAGGACTGGTTACTATTGGCATATATGCTATCTGTCCATATGTTCTTGCCACATGAGCCTGATGCTTCACTCATAAGCAGGAATTAAGTCTATTATGTTAGTTCTATTTAAAGTTCCACACAAAGTCACCATTTACTCAGGCACTGCTGCAGGGAGATGCTGTTTTGCAAGGAACTTATCTTTAAAAACTAGCTTCAAGTATAAATTACTCAGTACTGAGCCAGTAAGTGGTAAGCCCATATTTCAGCTTTTCTGCCTTGTATCAAGGGCTGTCGAAGGTGTCAGGCAGCAAGGTGAAGCCAGAAGAAATTGCCCATCTGTGGCAGATAGGACTTTCTACTCTTCTGCACAAGCAGGTAGAGGAAAGTGGAGCCACCTGTCATGTTGCTCACAGGCAACACCGTTCCTGGGAGTGAGGTTGTTGAAGGCACTTGATCCAGCTGGAGCAGGTGCCACTTGTCTTTCTTAACAGCTGGCCCTGCCAGATCTCTGCCTTCCTACTGCTGTATCACCTTCTCACCTTTGTTACTTGCTTGGGTCACAGATGACCCAGACTGGTATGTTTCCTTTAGGGACAGATCCAGGGTTTTTTATTAGTCTTACTTTATTTCGATACACTGCCTGTCAGTGGTTTCTTAATAACTGACTGGTGTTCTTAAGGATTTACAACAACTAAGTAGAGAAAATACTAGAAAATTAACTGTAGCAAGATTTCAAGACCAGTATTCCAGATCCAATCCTGAACACTAAAAGAAACAACCAAAACCTCTTACACCAGTCTGGAAGATGATTTTGTTGCTAAGCAACACTAAGCGATGATTCCCAAGTATAACAAAAAAATTCAATGACTGTGTGTCACGGTTATTTTATACAGCACAAACAATGAAAGTGAAATATATTTTCAAAGAGTGAATTTTGACTAAGAAAAAAGTGTAAAGTGATTTAAATAAAGTTAAATGTATAAATATAGTCGCCTGTTTTCAGAAAGGAAGAACCAGCCCAAGTGGGCTGTGGTTACAAATTCAGGTAGCTCTTGGAGTTGGACTTCAATGATCTGAGCTTCTGAGTACCAGCGAGTCCTTCCTTTTGTTTTGTGAAGTGAAATTTCAAGAGAAGAGGCTTCTGTTACCCACAGGAATAGAAGGGAAAGGAAAAGGAAAATATAAATCACAGGGAGGAAGTGAACACTCTGCAAACTGCAAAAAACCAGTATTTGTAGGGTCTTTCTCCACCTGTCTTTGTCTAGAATCCAGATTCCTTAAACTTGGCCTTAACTGGCTTTCCATTCTGTATGCCACTCCAGGACTGACTTTCAGCAGGATTTCTCCATTTCTTACAGATTGCTTAGAAAGGAGCAGGATTTAATTTCACAGCACATTTGCTAACTGTCCAAAAGTCAGTCTCTCATTTAAGCTAGTCCTGAAGGTTCTGCAGAATCAATGGAAGTGTCCATATTTTCAAACAGCTATTAATTCTGGCTGTCTTCAGCACTTCCAGGTTTTCACTCCAAAATAGTTCTCTGTCTCTCCACTGATTGTAGGAGTATGAACAATACTGGGTCCCAGCAGGTGAATGTAAACCCTGCCCTGTATTAACCACTCATCTGTGCCAATGTCCTGTGCTGGTGGCTGTACAACTTAATAGTGTGCCTTGTGTTCTTTTAGATATAACTGGCTATAAAGCAATGAGGGTTTTGCCCCTTGTTTTGTAAAGGATGGAAAGTAACTCTTAGCAACTTGGTTACATTCCTGATTTTGAAGGAGTTGTTTATCTTCATGTAATTACCTTCATAATGAAAGACACTCCACATCTTTCATCACCTCTGTCTCAGTTTGTACTTTTTTCCAGTTTTGCTATATCACTGCTGAGATGGAAGACTGCTTCCATTTCTTTCCACTAAAAGTACATGCACAGACAGTGCTTCCATGAGGATCACTGCTTGAAGTTTTCAAATGTCATTTAAAAATAAAGCTGAAGTAGATGATGTTGTACAGAACTACAAATGCTTTCAAAGGAACAGGGTGAATCCTTGTAAATTACATTGATAAAAATGCAAGCTCTGATATCAAGCTTATTCTGTATTATTTTCTATATCTGATTAATGGTTCCTTTACTCCTAAGTAATTCATGTTCTATCTACTAGTGTAAATAAAAGAATCTAATTTGAAGGGCTTCCCTATCATTTTTGAACACAAGTGGAAAAGTGGTGAACATTACGGAGAAAGCGAACAGGAATAAAACTCAAATGAAATTCTACAGCATCTTCAGTCCTGGCAAACTGCATCTATGAAAAATGCCACAGAAATCAGAATAAAAGGAGTAATACTCTAATTTGTCAAATTTCCAGGTCTTCCAAAAATCTGGAGGGTTAAATAAGTTTCTTCCCTTCCCTCCCTCTCTGCAACTCATTTCAGAACTTACCGACACAAAAGCTTCTGATTTTGTCTCATTCAGCTGCAGTGTCAGTTTATTTTGAGTATCGTACACTCCATATAGTCTCTTAGACCAACTTGGAGGTATTTTATTCTTGTATCTTAATGAGCTATACAAGGCAAATATCCTCTGTAAATCCAGGACCAGGCAGCTGCAGTTGTATACGATGACGCCAAGTTCCTTCATCTGTGAAATTAAAAGTTATATCGTTAGTGATATTTTGGCTGACAGATCTGTGGAAGTATGCAGCAAGAACGTAAGAGTCCCTGAGGAGCACTCTTCCAGAAGTAGACCTTGAGCTCATCAGCATTACTGTCAACTGCAAGAACGTTCCTACTGATACTCCTCTAAAGGCAAACACACAAGGTTTATCTTCAAAGCCAAGAGGAGGCAAAAGCTGTAACAGGATTTGCACATTCAGCATATAACTGAGCTGCACGTCATAATAGAATATAACACTCTTCATGGATGGACACAATTTTGAAGTGACACCATGTTTGTTATAGGTGTTGCTCAAGGTTTTACTCTAGGCTACAGTGGTTTTTATTAACTCTATATTTTATTTAGAGGAAAGGCTTCTGGGTTATGTGGGAGCACACACTATCAGTGATAGCTTTTTACTTCAGAAACAATTTGTTTTCTATGAGTTCTGCAAAAGGTAAAGGAAATGGATTGAAGTTATTTTGCTGCTGGAGAAGGAATGATGCTCCAGCTTCAAATAAAAGGAAGAAATAACAGGTGTTTAATACTATCAGTAGCTAAATTTACTTTGCTATTAAATCCAGCGTGATCCAGTAAACAGTATACCCAATCAGGACACCAAGAGGTTGGGTTCTTGCCTCCCCCATTGCCATGATATAGTACCTCACCTAGGGTACCCCAGATTTCTGGGTGTCAGTTTCTTCATGTGTTAAAAGGGAGATAATGACACTCATGAAAAGTACTCTGTAAGCATCGACACTCTCATATATAAATTATGAGGAAAAATACTTCAAGTAAATATAGACATCAGAGTACAATTAAATTTTTTAGCCTTCTACAGAGAGCCTCCTTCTCCTACACTCTCACTTCTTCATTTAAGTAAAGGCATTTCTCCTGATCATAAATCATCATAAATCTTGGTTTGGCAGAGATTTCTTTAATTATATATCCCCAGTAGTAAAGTTTTGGACAGAATTTCATTTACAAACATATTGCCTGGCTTCTGTAATCAAAATGTAACCACATGTACACTCTCTCCCTTTCTTTGCTTTAGAACAGCTCAGGAAAGCACTGCTGGGGGCCTGGATGCTATTGACCTCCCATTACCTGCTAACTAACTAGTATTGGTTCAGCCATCTCCTAATACAAAGCAAGAAGAAAATCTGCACAAACCTGTTGGAAAACAACAGGTAGGATAAATAGTTAAAGGATCCATACTGGTTTTCTGCAAGCAAGCTCTCTTGGTACATGCCTGTGAAGTCTGCCCAGCATGATGAAGAAAATAAAGGGAGTAGGAGCTCTCCAGCAAGCTCACCCTTTGACACCAAAATATTCCCACAGGTTTTATTCCCTTAGATGAGGTCTCCACAATCACATGGACTAGTTTCTGGTAGAAGCTTATCTTTCCATAAAGCCTGTGGGAACTCTGAACCCCTCACTAACATTTTCTCAGAGCTTGTTCCTGCACAATTCTCCCTGACCGCAGATGAGAACTGCTCTGCAAGAGTGGGCAGAGGGAAAGTGAAGGATAGAATTGAACCTTGACTCTTTCTGTGGTGGGTGAGAGAAAACAACAAATACCAATACTCCAGCAAGAAAGAAACTCATGGGTGACACATTGTTCAGGTCCCCAACCTGGAAATACCACATACATAAGAATGCACAACACTGAGGTATCTCATTCCCAAATATTTGCTTAATAATTGCGACCAGGGGAACATTACCTAATATTTTTATTGCCTAAATCAGAATATTTCTGCAAGGTTCTTTAATTCAAAAGAAAAAAATGGAATTCCTCTGTTAGCCTGCACAACCTGAAATTTTTGGATAGTTGGAAAAGACAGACTACTTGCTGCACTGCAGCCTTTCATTTATGGATAAGACAGTAAATTAATTTAGATGATAAATATAAATGTGATCAACATCCTAGTCAAAGAGTCTATTAGGAATAACTCCTTTGGTTTTTCCTCTGGGTGCTGGTATCTTTGAGGACACTCCTCAGTATTCACTTCTAGGCTGTCCCCATACTCTGTGCACTGTTTGTCTCCAAACATTTTTAACTATACATTATCACTGTTTTCACTGTGTGCTGCCAATACGGCTCTTTTAATTGCCAGGCATGCTATTGCAAAGGACTTACTAATAGTATTCTGTTACATCTATCTGCATAATGTGGTTTAATCCGCTTTTCACGGCTGTTAGTTGATTCTGACATAATTATGTGGTTACAGTTTTTCTTTCATTTATCAGTCCCCTTATTACTATTCTACTTTATCCCTTCTATTAAAAGTAGATATAAAATAGTATCCTCACAGCACAACAGAAGCTGCCAGGATTGCATCTGCATGAGCAGCTCTCCTCTGAACAGGAGTGCTTGCAGTGTGTCCTCTCCCTGTGAATTAAAGGATTGCCCTGCTGCCTAAGTGCTTCCTCATGTACAGAGACAGGGAGGAAGCCAGGGGCACTAATGGGTTTTGCTAAATGCAATTTTTACAGATCGCCACCTAGTCTGACAGCAAAACGAAGCATTAGCCACGTCTTACCACCAGCCTCTCCCCACGAACAAGCAGCACACAGGGAGCAGCCCATTTTGCACCGGAATTTGACCCTCCTCTGGGAGCGGGAGCAGAGGTGGTGCCCTGGCTGAGGCCCTGCTGCTCACCCATTTGCAGCGGCTACACTCAAACTGCAGGCTGGAACAAAGCCTTTCCAAGAGATGTATTTATGGCACAGTAATGAACCCTGCCTTCCCAAGGTGTTGCGTGTTGCAGTTGGCTTCTCTGGCAGCAAGCACTGATCAAAGCTTCCCCTGCTTCTGAAGCCATGATAAGAGCTCTCCCCCATGGGGATTCCCTTGTACATGATACAGACAGGGCTCCTCCTTTCCCTTGCTGGGAAAACAGTTATCCTCTTTACCAGCTGCCTGTTTTCGTTAAGTTTTTATGAATTTACGTTCAAATTTGACTGAACCTGAAAAGCAGATTCAAAGCTATAGGAAGAGGGCAGAGAGCGACCCTGATGCTTGTTGCGCAGACTGAATTTTCTCAAGAAACCAGATTATATGTTAGCCTTTGTGACCATTTGGGTATGATACATTACCTTGAAAAGCAAACAATATAGGTATGCAGTAAAACCCCACCCATCTCCTTTCCTGTACACCAGCCCCAGTAGGTTTGAAGACAAAAAACCCCCTCTGTTTCAGAAGCGTCTTCCACATTGAGACTATTTTTACTCCCACACTCTGAGGTGAGGAGAGACTGCTCTTTTTCCTATTAATCACAAAGCGTATCATCCTGGAGGCATAGGGGGAAGCAAGGATGTGCCGGTGACAGATTTAGTATGAAGTGGTATGACATCTAGATAAGGGAAAAGACTTTCTCTTCAGTTTAAGAGCTGCCATCATTACCAACTATTTTTTTAAAGTAATCTTAGATGAGAAGAAGAAAAAATTATCTAAATAGAAAGAATCAAAATCTGAGTGTTGCTCCTCAGCTTGTCATGACAGAAACCTGCAGCTAAGTATCGTCTGAGGTATCTGTTAAAGTAAAATCCTTCAGGGCAGGAGCTCTTAAGGCAAAGTATTTCTTCATCCTGAGTTTTAAGAGCAATTAATACAGTAATGAAAACATCACTGGAAAATTAGAGTGAAGATCTCAAGAAATCAAAATCTTAATAAAACTAAGAAAGATAAATCTGAAATGAAAATAAAGAGCAACAGATTTGATTACTTCAGAAGGGAACAGAAATATTTGGATGTTAAAGTTGCTTGTGAGTGACATTTCCAGGGCATGTGCTAGGGACTGGGGACAGGAGTGGTTATTTGCACAGCGACTTTTGTGTTCTCTCATGAGCAGGTTTATTCCCCTCTTTGTGAAGAACCACCATACATGTTCTTCTCAAAGAATGAAAGATATGGAAGCTGGTTTTCCTTGTTCTTCCCTGTGCTGTTTACATTTCTGCAGAGCAACTTTTAATGACTACCAAATTACTATTTGTCTTTTTTGCCAGCAAGGGCTCTCTTAAAGCAGCAGAAATGTGAATAACTACACTGGACTCAACAAATGTAGCTTCAACCCATTGTACAATGATGCACAGAAACCAGTTAAGCTACAAAAAGTAATAAATGTGGCCTAGCTAGAAAAACAGTAATTTTCATTACAAGAGGAGGAATTCCTTACTAGGTTGGGCAAAAAGCAGGATTTCACAGACAAGAATTTCTTCTTATTCTTTTCCTGTGTACATTTCTAGGCATTATATGCAAAATGAAGAAAAGAACCTGAACAACCCAGGCTGTGGACACATAACACTGTAAGCTTCTTAATCTGAGAAACAGCGTTGGCAAAACTTTTCAAGTACATTTGAATCAGGGGTCAGACAAGGTGTACAATGTGTCCTTACCCTGCACTGTGCAGACTAGACAGCACATTTTATATTTACCTTGAACTACGCTCTAAGAGACAACCCCACTGCGTAGGCAAGGTACTATTTGACCTCCATGAGAGTGGCACAATCTGGTTCACAGCTTGTAATATCTGAATTGTGGCAAATGTACCAGGAAGCTTTAGAAAACCCCTTGTTTAAAGAAAAAGTTTTTAGTAGTTGTTTGCACTCGAATTTGATCCTTCAAACAACAGGCAGCTCTCCTCAGGCATTAACTGCCACTTGCCCAAAACCTCTGGCCATTGGCAGGTGCCAGAGTCCATTGCCTATGCTACAGAGACTCCGGATTAATTACAGCTAGCCTATTGCACACTAAATTTACTAAATAGACTTTTTGTATGCAGGACTGTGTGTATCTGCTATTTGCTTGTGTTTGAGAATGTATTTAATTGTGCTTTCAAGCCTCTGATTTTTTTAATGACCAATTTCTAAATGAATGACTGAGCAAAGCCAGAATCACAACCGGGTAGAGTAATAGCGTATCAAAAAGCATACAATACTGATAAATCAATTTCTAAGGCCTAAAAGGGACCTAAGATTCCAATAGGTTCTAAAGAAAAATTATATACAATGTATTCATTAAACATAAACATAAATTCACAGTTATATACAGGGGTACACTCATCTTTTCACAAAATATGTTCTAATTATCCAGTTAGCCTGTACTCCAAAAATACGTTCTTTTTCATTATCAGTCTTACCTGATCCCTACTGCAGACCTCCCTTGTGTTTTCCTCTGGTATCACTTAATACCGAGTGAATATTTTCCAATCATAAATAGAACCATTTTAAGGCTGTCCCTGTGCAGCTATTCTTTACCGCTCACCAAAACCTGCTGGGCAGACATGTGTGCCCATCCCATGCCAGGCACAGGTAACAGCCAAGGGGTGGCCTGTGGCAGCAGTGCAGGAGGGGAAGGGTCTTGGGAGATGGGAGTGACCATCACCAGTGAAGGGAGAGAGACAAAGAGATTTGAGACAGATAAAAGTGTTTCTTTGTGCAGTGTTGTTTGCTGTGACTGTTGCAGCACACTTTGCTGTAATGGGATGACGGGGGTAGTGCTTGTCACAAATGCATCCAGTGTAACCACCCCATTCAGAGAGCCGTCATTTTGATGTAAACCAAAAATGCAACCTGTTGCTGAAGAGGCTGAGAAGGCTGTAGCACTGCCTGGCTCCTTCTCACAAAACCTGTGCAGATACTACAGTCCACCACATGCAAAAGCATGTACCTCAGCTAACATTTCACTAGAAATGGCAACCTACCCTTGTGTTCCTAAGCCAAAATCCTCTCTCAGTACTTGGACAGTAAAACAGTGCAGAGACTTCACATTTTGTTATGTTGAAATCAAAAGTAATTCAGTAAAATCCAAATCCAGCACAGTCCTGCTTCTGCTCTGACTTCCACTTTTCCCTTCTATGTTGCTAAGAACATGAGAGCTACACTGATACTGGGAAATACTAAATAGAAAGGTTAATACAAATGGGAAAACACTGTTTTCTCAGAAAGTTAGCAAAACCCCATCTAGCTTAAACTATTGGAGAGTGAATAAATCTAAATTAACAGCATCTTTGGCTGTCAAAAATTATCTAGGTCATATTTTGACAACCACAAACTGCTTTTAGAGATTACTTATAGAATTCAAACAGATTAAATTCTGAGATTAACTGTCTCATTGTTTAATTTTGTCACTTTTCCTTTTTTCTATAGACAGTTTTATTGAATAAATGGCATTTTGAAAATTCTACATTGAAGTCTTAACCATTCTCCAATTAATCATTTAGTGAGTCTTTCTCTTGGATCTCTCTTGTGCCTGGCCTATGTCCCACAGTTGTGTGCATTTTACGTTTCTGTCATCTAAGGCGAAAGGTTAATTTTCTATCATCTTAGTCTTAGGTGATTTGAAAATAATCACCAGGCAGAATTTCTAATGAACATGAAAAAAAGCCCCTTCCACTTGAGAAAATAACGCAGTCTCAACGTGAGCTGGGAACTCAATCTCATCACTGAAAATGGAAAACTGTCACTCAAGCCATGATGCTGGAATAAATCTGAGCATGTGACCAAGAAGAGGTGATGCATTTGATAGAGAGTGCACCCAGCATTGGCACTGAATGGCGGTGTAAAGCCATGACATATTTTCACTAGAGGAAAGGAAGAGACATAAGTGGACTGACTGTACCCCACTGGAACTGATAAAGCACAATTGAATTGGCAGCCACTAGCAGTCCACTGGTCTTTAATTCACACCTCTAGAAAGGATATTTGATAGATTTTGGTCTGTAGTTCTTGCAGAATAAAAGTCCCAGGAAGTTACAACTTCATATATTATTTTTACTCATATTACCTAATGGCAAAAAGCTGCCACAGTAAGACAGAGGAGATTTTTTAGGAGCTGCTAATTTTTTTTTTGTGTCTCCTTCCTTTTTCTGCTGCTCCACAGGTCAAGAACACAGAACTGCACAGTGATGCTTTACTAATTGCCATTTCATTTCGGTCCCACCATTATTTTGCGTAGCATCCTGATCTTAAGAAAACCATGCTGAGAAAAAAAATGAGGTTCAGCATTTCATTTCTGCTGAAAGTTACAGCTGCTGAAATGAAAAGCAAGCTAGACATCCAGGCAGAAGAAGGGCTTGTTTTAGAATGGTGTGGTTTAAAAAGAATTTTGTGAGGAAGAGGTAGCAATGCATCTTCAAAGCAGAAAAGCAGAAATCACCCATGTCCTTTTCACATTAGAAAAAAGCTCCATCACATTTTTTCCTTTTCCTTCTGCTCTCTTGATACAAAAAACTCAGCAAAATCTGTTTGTGCAAACAATTCAAATATAATTTGTTTAAACCATGAACCACTCTGTGATGATGTTCACATAGAATCCACCACAGAATTGAGTGCAAATTTAGTCTTTCTTACTGCTCTTGATGAAACTCACTAACAAATCAAGCCTGACACATTGCTAGGTGTCAGAGCAAGCTAGAAGGTAGAGCTGAATCAGTTAAAAATTCCTTGCTGTGTAATCTATCAGCATAATTAATATCACTTGGCATAATCACAGTCTAATTTATCATTTTCAAATGACTTTTCAGTTTACAGTTTCATTACCCCCTCAAAGAAAGCACAAGTATCTCTTTAGGGAAAATGCAAGCTTGCAACTGCAAGAAAACACTTCTCCAAAATCATATTTGATTTATTTCTTGTTTTACTGCAGGAAATCTAATTAATGTGAATTCTAATTTGATTCTGTTCCTCTTTTGAAACAGAGTTTTTGTTCCTTGTATCAAAGAAAAGTGCAGGCTGGGAAGAAAAGGACCACGTTGTGCTGGCCTCCATCTCGCTGCTGGCAAGCTGCATCACATTTCAGTCCTGGTGTCATTCATATGACATTAAAAAATTCACTACCTCGGTGGAACCATAAAAAACCTAAAAGGTGAAGCGGAAGATCCTGCTAGCTTCTGAAAGGGCCTCTCCTTCACCACACACGCGCGTACCTCCCACAGCCTCTTTCCATCTTCCCTGCATTGGAACCTGTCCTGTCAGCCCTTATCTTGCATTCTCTTCACACAGCTGGAAATCACAGCACGAGCTCTTAGCATTTGTTCTCATCCTGTGTAACGCTGCAAAGGGCAGCCTCCATATGTCTGCTGCTGTACAACAGAGAGAGGAGAGTGCAAAGGTCTGACCTCAGAGTAAGGGCAATATTTATGTCTAAACATTTCTCTCGAAGCACACAGTTCCTTTGGGGCTTTCAGATCCATGGCCTTCAGGGAAATGCAACAGCACGTAATTGACTAATTGGATGCATTATTTATAACATTGCTGACACACACAGCGGGTTTTCCTTTTGCAAACTGAATAGAGATCGCTGGCAGGCATGCTGGGGACACAAGCTGGGACAATGACATTGCATATGAATTATTGCTATAACTGTTGAGCTTTGCCAGACTATCTGATCAGAATTCAAGCCCTTTTTTAATGGATGTAAGCTGAGGGCCAAAGGTGCTAATCAGCTTTTGACTGAGCCTTGATTAAACTCAGTGTACAAAACCATGAGGTAAGCTAGAAATTCAAGCAGTTTAGATAGGTGAGTCAATTTAGCAAAACAGTACACAGACAGCCCCAGGACAATGGATAACTGATATGAAAATTTGTTTCAGAAATCTACTGTTGCTGTCTGTCCTTTTTGTAAGAGTAGTTGTCTTAGATATTTGTGGGGTTTCTGGCTGCTTCAACATGGAAGCAACGTCTCCTGTAAGAATATTGTCCTGGTATATCCTCCAAGGAAGAAAACTTTTAATTAAATTAATACATCACATTTGTGCCTCCTGACCCTAGCAGTAAAATTGAGAACACATAACAGAATCACAGGATGTGTAAGGCTGGAAGGGCCCACTCAAGGTCATCTAGTTCAGCTTCCCTGCTCGAGCAGTGTAGAGCACATGGCACAGGATTGCATCCAGACAGTTCTGGAATATCTCCAGTGAGGACACAACCCCTCTGGGCAATCTATTCCCATGTGCGGACACCTGCACAGTAAAGAAGTGCGTTCTTATGGTCAGGTGGAACTTCCTGTGCATCAGTTCCTACCTGTTGCCTCTTGTCCAATTGCTTTGCACCACCAAGAATTGCCTGGTTCCATCTTCTTGACACGCTCCCTTCAGATACTTATAGACATTCATGAGGTCCCTTCTCAGTCATCTCTTCTCCAGGCTAAACAGGCCCAGTTTCCTCTGCTTTTTCTTGTGAGGTGAGGTGCTCCAGCATTAAATTTGAAAAAAATGCCTAATAAGTCATCAAACTGATTAGCAAAATTGGGCTGTCCAATACCATGGTTTTCATGACTTCTGCCGTTTTCTGAAAATACACTTAACAATTCTGTTTGCAAGCACTGCCGGCGCAATACACCTCCCTCAAGCAAGGATTAATAGTTTGTCACTGAGCAGTTCCAGGGAAACATCAATGATTTCACTCTTTTGATGACTGCTGTTTACTTAGAAAAGTTAAGAAAGGTGACTGCATGATGACTTCCAAACCAGACCTTGATGCTTATGATGACAATATCAAAATCTGAAAAGGTTAGTGATGACATTAATGCTACACATTCACATGGAAGGAATGCTTTGTCAGAACCTGTTTTGTTCTGCTTGATGAGTTATGGGTATAGAGAGATGACATTTTATTCTGAACTGCAGAATCATTTTTCTTTGATAGAATAACTGAAATGATTGTCCTGACTCATGGAGATTTATGGCATGGTATTTCAGCCTGATTTACCGTGTGTTTTTTTCACAGGACAATACTAAATCCAGTTTTCCATGAAAGGATTCAACTGTTAAGGAAGAGGTGACCAGGCTCCATTTGGGAACATTTTGGAGTTGAGGCAGTTCTGAATGAAGACATTTTTCTAGAGGGGAACTGTCATCTGTGCAATATCAAAGTGTGCATGCATAACTTTCATGATTATTTTAATGCTGTTATTTTAATTGTTTAGTTGAACAAGATTAATCTGATGCGGTATGCTGATGACTAAATCTGCCTCCATTCATTAACATCACTGACCAAGATTAGTGGCCAGAAAGTTCTTGTGGAAGACGTCAGAACAGACTGTGGTGCATTAGCTCCCCTTCAGAGATTCAGCTGAGTTTTAATGAACAATTTCGCTTCCAGTATAACATAAATCACATTTTTGAGAAAGTGGTGGATTTACTGCTTTTCTTATATCCATATAAGTTTCCTGATTATTTCAGACTCTGCCACCAATTGTTGAGCCGGATGCTGGAACCCTGGATCAGACTGTGTGGCCTGTTATCTGGGAAAAACAAAATGATTAACAATTGGACTCTAAATGATTCTATGATTCTAAAAGGCCACATTAGCCTTAGGAGCTCTGACTCTTAAGGAAGGGCATGCCTACCCCTATGCTCCTGAACTCCAGCTTTGGGCTCTGGTAGAGACGTGCAGCACAAACTTTAGCCCTGTCCAACGCAGTCTGGCTTGGTCTTGAGAACAGCAGTGGGCAGGACAGATAGAGGCAAACAAGTCAAGTTCTTCTGCCCCCACTTTGTGCAGGCTGTCTGCAAGCCAGCTCTGGTAAAGAAACCAAAAAAATTCATTCTAGTGCAGCATCTACATTGATTAACATTGTGTGAATTTCAGGGTTTCTTAATAAACTCAACACAAGTGAAACTACAGGATGTACAAGTGCAATTGGTTGGAGGATCTATAAATTCGGTTGGAGCCCTTCTGTTTTACTGATCACTGCAGACAGGCTTTATTAGAGGTGTGCCTGGAAACCATTCTCATCACTGTGACCAATGCCTTTTTTAAATTATTTTTTTTTAAGGCAAGACAGTCACTGGATGAGCTATTTGTGATGCTGTCTCTGAGAGATCCTCCCAAACAGTTTTTGCAAATTTCAACAGCTTAACTTTTACACTACTTAATCTTATCTCTAGACCATGGACTCAGGCAAGCACAACCTCACCAGTGCTGTTTACCACACTGCCTGCCTGTTTGCTTCGAGGTATGTAGTGGTTTTAATTTTAGACCTTCCTTGGTAAGGAAGATGTCTTTAAAGCTATCTCATTTTGCACACAGTTGTATGGATGATTTTCTATCTTGTGTGCAGTGGTGTACAGTGTGTGTTCTGGCAGCAAATTCCTGCATGCCTCCAGTTCCCTAAACACTTCCAGAACCCATCCAAAACTCTTGAATCAGATAATCCTAATATACTGACACTATCTCTCAAATACCTGAGGGACCAGTCATAAAACAGAACCTCTGGTAACACTCTCTTTGCAACATCTGTGACTCTTTATTAAGACACAGTGATGGTATGGCAAGTATTAAAAAGCAAGCAAATGATTATGAGGTTAGTTTTACTGGAGAAAGAACTCTCTCTTTTCCTCTGGGTTTTGGAGATCCAACTACCTGAATATCACATGCTGGTTTGGAAAGAAGTGAGTTTATCTATTCAGACTGGATATTCAATCATTTTGCTGTGCAGGCTTATTATTGATTTACAATTTATTATTGATTACTCCAACGGCAGGTAAACCTATTCCACAGAACTTCCACAGCAACTAAAAAAAAAAAAAAAAAGATGAGAAGAAAATAGGATCATGGAATAGTTTGGGTTGGAAACAACCATAGAGATCATCTAGTTCCAACCCCCTGCCATGGGCAGGAATTCCATTGACTAGATCAGATTGCTCAGAGCCCCATTCAACCTGGTCTTGAACACTTCCATGATAGGGCATCCACAACTTCTCTGGGCAACCTGTTCCAGAGCCTCACTACCCTCACAGTAAATAATTTCTTCCTAATACCCAATCTAAATCTACCCTCTTTCAGCAGGGTATTCAGGTATCCAACTACCTGAATATGCCATGCTGCTTTGGAAAGAAGTGAGTTTATCTGTTCAAACTGGATATTCCACCATTTTGCTCTGCAGATTCATTACTAATTGATTTAAAATTTATTATTGATTACTCCAATGGTAGGTAAACCTGTTCTACAGAAGTTTCACAGCAACTGAAAAAAAAAAAAAGATGACAGAAGATCTGTAATTTCAGAGGTCAGAAAAAGACTGATGAGCATACTCCTACGGTCAACAGAAATCAAATAAAAATATACAGCAAGCTGTTGCTGTATTTTGCCCTCTCTTACACTAAATACAAACACATAATGCCGATGATGCATGTGAGAATGGAGCACAACAGTGGGAGAAGTATGACAAACAGGAATAGCTTCCTAGCACCTCAGCTAGGGAATCAGCTCTGCATCGAGAAACCAGCAAAGCTGAGGAGGCATGAGGAGACTTTTTGGCTCCAAGTGCAAGTTGAATATATAGTCTCATGCTGTTTCAATAGCTAAATCACAAAACCAGAAGCCCACAGAAGTAAGGAGGAGTCAAGGGCACTACCAGGCAGTAACGAAGCACACACAAGTGGAGCAGCCACATTATCCATGTTCCTGTCCAGCTTTAGCCAGCCCTCTGTTAACAGAGCAGAGACAAATAGCCCATTTGCTTCACTGATATTTATTTGTAAATACTGGATGCACAGATAATAAATTTCAAGCAGAGTAAGCCTAATGGGCAACACTGACTCTCCTGATTTACTGGATGTAACAGAGAAAAAGCGGCCTGTCTCAGTTAAAGAATCAAACAAAACATCATACTTCCAAAAATACAAACTTTACACTGTGATAAATGCATACTGTGAGTTCTGCACATTTCCAAGAGCAACATATCTTCCCCCGCCACCCCCTCAGGAAAAAAAAAAAAAAAAGGAGGAAAGAAAATAGAAAATCTGCAGTTTTAGAGATACGTACAAGCCACTAAACTGTTCTAGATTTGGTCAAAGATAGAAACCCTAGCCAAAAGCTCTTAGTGAAAATAATGAATGTATTTTCGGCCTGTCCTTTGAAGGACAAGCTGTAATAGCATCACAGAAGAGTTCTGAAAATACAACTAGTTTTCTATGCAGCATGAAATATAAAAAAGTAATAAATTTTCTAAATAACAAATTACTAAGGAAGTAATTAATTGTCAATACAGCTCTGTAATATCTCCTTATACCTGTTTTCTTCAGCTATTGATTTCATTCACCTATGCTTGAAGATCTGAGTTGCACTTTTATGTTATCCTCATAATATTAGGTAGTTCAGGAAATAATGCCATAGAAATAAATCACGTGAAGTCTGGAGTTTTTTAAGGATTGGATCACATGGATAACGGCATATCAAAGCTTTTTAGAAGCAGATATTCTCTGTCTTATATAAGAGAGATTTATTAACCCAGAAATACAAACTTAGATAGAATATACCAGTATTATGTTGCCTGTACTTTCAGTCTAGTATTTACCCATCTGAAATTGATTGAACTTTGGTGGACAATGAAGCTGAAAGAGCCTTGTGTCATGTTATAGGCCTCTGCTCAATTTACTAATAGTGATATGATACTGAGCACCACTGGGACAGTAAAACAATTAAGCACATTATTAGAAGAAGATGGCAAAGACTGATAAAGTGCACAGTAGGGACAAATCAAACTAGAACAACGTTGTATGAAATGGAAACTCTCAATTTAAGTTTTGCTTGACTGAAAAGATGTAATTCCAGTGTGAGACAAAGGATCTTATCTCAAAAGGAGCAGATGAGCCATTACATAACTTCAAGAGACTCATTTAGATAAAAATTTAAAAAAACCTGATTATAGTGTGCTTTTGCTCTATGCAGTTCTGTAAAGAGGGGATGCAACTGTCATCAACAGAAATTGCAAATGTGCAGATCCTGTCTCAGTGATCAGTTTTGAGAAGTGGCTCCACTATAGCAAGATTTTGGGGAAACTGGAAACAAATAAGATAATCATGATGTAGTGTGAGACATACAGAAATCCAGTATTTATTGTGTATTGGTTTTATGGGAGGACAATTTTGATCACACAAATAAATAGAAAATACAGCGTTCAAGGATGTAATTTGAGCAAATCATCATTCCCCTTTCCCTGAGAGAGATACATAAAAAGAAACACAGATTGCATTTGCTTCTGGCAGCATTCCAGAAACGCTTGAATTTTGGGGAACTTTTTATTATGATCTATATCCCCAGAAATGAAGACCAAGAGAAGAAGGGATAATTCCGGGATGAGTTTTGTCACTTGTAAGTGTGCCTTTGAGCTATGTCTCCTTCACACGAGTCTCCTCAAAGTAAGTGGGATGAGACTATTGAGTAAAGAACCATGTGAATTGCTTCCAATTGATTTTATCCACCACAAGCAAAGGGTTGCTCCTCCAATATTCCCACAATCCTAAATTGCCCCAAACCTGACCTTTTAGATGCACCTCTTAATACTTGAGATACCATCATCTAGCAACTTTTGTCATTTCAGAGTAGGAAGACAAGGAGTTTAGGTTTTATCAGTCCTTTTGTCACAAAAGACAAGAGGAGGGGAAGGCGGTACAGATGAATTCAGACATTTGCTTTTGTCTCCTTTTTCCTGTGTTAAAAGGAAGAGAGCCTGAAAAACTAGATTGAAAGACCCATTATTTCTCAAGCCTGTTCTGTCCTGCCTGGTGATAACAGGCAAGACACGCAGCAACATTTCAAGCACTCTTGGAGACATCCTGCTGCAAGCCTTCCTACAGCTAAGTTCAAAAAACTAATCCATTCTGAACAAATAAAATATTGGCTCATCAGTTTTTATTTAAAATTGACATACACAAAAAGTGTGTCTTTTGACCAACTAAGGTTTGAGATTTTTTTTTCCTTTTCTTCCTCCACCCATGACTACAGGGTTATTCATTCCAGAAAATTATTCAGAATCCAATATAATTTCACTGTAAATATTCACTAGATTATTCATATTTATCATAAAAAGCATAACTTTATCTATTGTATTTACAGATGCTTAATAAATCTTTTTGATTAATTCTCATGACTCTCCATCTCAGCTAATTTGACTGTTTATTAAACTGAATTATTAATGGAATAAATGAATTGGGCAACGTATTCCTTATTCTTCAAGTGCAGTTGATAATTCATAATTGCTACAACTTTCATGTGCTGTAGGAGTAAATCCTAAAGAGACAAGCACATTTTACATACTAACAATCATAATGAACAAATAGTCCACAGAGAGTTTCTCATTCATGCACTGTCACATGTCTCGCCTTCTGCAGTATTTTGACCCTTTCGTGAATTTATTTAACATCTTTGGTCCATCGAGCAAAACCCTATCACCTCAGACCTCTGTTTCCAACCTGATAAAAAGTTTTGGGACAGTTTATCTAATTTTCTAATTTCCTTAAATTAAGTAGATAGAATCAGTATTTTCTAACTTGTAATAGCAAGAGTGTCAGAGGAGAATGGAGAGGAAACTGCCTGAAAAGGAAATACTGCTGTTTAGTAGTCCTGTCAGATACCCAACTGTCACACAGGACACTTTAGAAAGTGCTCCAAGGCACTGCTGAGCGTCAGCAGGAACAAATCATTGATCCTTTGCAACGGAGATGATTAGATAAACTTCTACTAATTCATTTCATGAAAGGTCAAAAAATTCTACTCATAAGACCAAGCCTAATTTACCAAGATTTAACATGTCTTCATAAGTAAATACTTAGGTGAAGACATCAGGTATCATTTTTCCAGTCTTCCTTCTGACAGATTTTTTAAGACAAAGAGAAATCAAATGCCTTTTTGAATCCTTAGTTTTTATTGGTGAAACAAATCACACAAAGAATCCAAGAGAGACATAAAATTAATGGGAAAATGAGAACAGGTGCCCATGGTTATTTTTTTATCCTTAAAAATTTACGTTTTCCAGCCTGTTTTTTTTTCAGTCCTTTAAAAATCATAATTTTTACAACCTGGTTGTTTTTTTGTCCATAAAAAAATTACATCTTACAGCCATTCAGCTTAAACTGATCTGAATTTAAACCAAGCAGAAGAATGAACAATCCTGAAAATGCATGGACTTCATAGGCATCTTAAAAAGAAAAATCCTCTGACAGCAGTTTTTACACAGCTAAGAGAAAAAAAAAAAACACATGGGTCTGCTTAGGAACTTTTCCTCAATATCAGACGAGACAAAATTTAAGCAGAAATTTTTGAGATAATGCTTTAGGATGTCCCAGGCAAGATAGAGTATATGACTACCTGCAGTGGATCTGGATATTTAGGTTGTTTAAGAACCAACAAGATGTGAGCTTTTGCAACTACTTGATTATATTTCACACTTGATTATATTTCATACCTTCCATTCCTGCAGGGAGGAGGCTGCTGGCCCCAGATACTGAGCAGAAAGTTGGGTCTGTCCCTGCTGCATGGCTGCTCACTGTTACCTGTCTCAGGCTCACTGTTACCTGTCTCAGGCTCACTGTTACCTGTCTCAGGCCCCCTGTTACCTGTCTCAGCCATCACCAGCCAGTACTTTTTTTGCATCCCCAGGCTTCCATCTTCCCTACAGCTCTCTAATCTCCAGGATCTCTCCCCTTTCAGGGACTTTTCCTGCAGGCAGGAACTTCACCTTCTTCTGGTCAGGTCCCCTTCTTTGCTTCAAGAGCGCTTCTTTCTGGTACCTAAGACTCATCCCCCAATCTAAACAGTTTCCATGCATGAGAACAAGGCCTGAGCAGCTTCCTAACTCTGTGGTTCTCTCTCACATCTCTTCAGGAACTGGAGGATTCCTGATATGCCACTTTCATTCAGTCCATTTGTTTACAGTCAGACTCCACAATTCCAAGCAGCAATCAGCAAGCTTCTACTTGAGACTTGAACATTCAGATTTGATCACTAACCTCCACACAACTACCTGGTACCTGTTAGTATTCATGATTTAAGCTTGTTTTTTTTTTTTTGCCTACAAGACAATTTAATACGAGCCTGATTTCACTTCAAGTGAAGACAATTGGATTACTTCTTTACTTGTTTCAGTAATTTTCAGTAGTAGAATTTCCCAAGAGCTGATTATTTGTTGCACATAAATGCATTTTTCTGAAGTGGTTCAACTAATCCATTACAGTTTTTTGCCCACTGGATTCGATTATTCATGTGTGAATAAAACTTTTCCAAAAACGTTGTTAGTATAAAGAGCTCTGGAAGTGTTTCTTGAGCTGATTAAAACCGGGTATGTGTTACAAACCTCATGCTCCTTAACCATATTAAGGACTGAAATGCATTTTCAAGCTTTGCTGGAACTTTTGGAGGGAGTCATGGAACAAAAGAAATATATAAAGATTTTTGTTGACTATTGTGTCGCATTAATATTATGGATTATAAAAATTGTTATATAACAATTTTCTTTTATTAAGTATATTAGTAAGCTACCTGGTCAAGGAACTAGTAACTACAATATAACACCATAGCTGTCATGATTTTTATTAGTTCAAGCCATAGGCAAAAATTAATCAGTATACATACCCAATTTCAGGCATGTTTGAGGGACCTTATTTTTCAGCCAAACATTTTAACATAGATGCACGTATTTTACAGGAAAAAAATTTGAAGAAAAGATCAATTTATCTTAAATATACACTCAAGCAGGTTGCACAGCTATGGCCCAAAGATGTTCCTTAGCTTGTTCAATGGTCATAAGAACAACTTCTTAGTAGGTGAGAGCCTGGGAACTCTGGGAAAATACTTTATCAATTGCATCCATTACCAAATGCATGTCAGTGAAATGCAAGATCAAATTTGAACAGTTGATCACATACATCTCCTACATGAAATAAAAGGTTCAAAATGTAATTTAAAATGTTATCTTAATAATTTTCCTCTTCTAGTGCCCCCCATAAATGACATTTTGAAGTCAGAATGGCACCGCAAAGAACAAGAGAACGTCTCTGCAGATGTCCTTCATCAGGCTGGTAAACTTGTAAGACACATTGTTTATATAAATTTTGCACTGTTTTATCAGTTTATAAAAATTTACCAGCAAGGAACTAGATTATTTCACTGGTAAAATCTTACATAGCTTACTAAACCTAAGAAAGGGGTAAAAACTCTTGTTCATAACCCTCAATTTTCAAATGATTATGTAATTGGGCAATATTTGGCCATATTGATAACAACAGGAAAAGATGCATCCCTGTTTGAAGAAAAGATCAAAATATTTCGCTATGCATGAAAAAAAATCCAGTTTTTGTAAAATCCTGTTTTCAGGGACTCTAAACCCTGTAGCCTGTGGGGTTTGATTTCAAACTTAAGCAGGTAGCTGGCATACATGATTTCAGCCAGAATTATTAGTTTTGACAAACTGGCAATCTAACTGAAACACAGTTTTACTTGAAAAGTAAGGATGTGTTCTCAGCCTTGCCCATAATTTCAAAGCTGAGAGTCTGGAAAGTATTAAAACTTTGACAGTGGAGGCACAAGAATATATGCAACTTTAAAGGTTATTCCTAAGTAATTTATGCAGCATATGAAAATCTCTCCTTGATGTGGAAAATTTAGTTTTAAAGCAAGTACTCATGTTGCTTCTTGTCAGTGCTGGCAAATCAATAAAATGGCAACAGAACTCAGTGAGCTTCATATGAGATTGATTTCTAGTGTCCAGCTTATAAACATAGAGAGAAATTCTCCACAAATATTGCAAAACCAAAGTATGTAAGTCCTGATGTTGTTTCCAAGGAGCTGTTAGGAGTTAAATCACTGTTTGAGCTTTAGATCTAGCCTCATGAGACAAATTATGCTAACAGACTTATTTTTTTTAGCCACAGGCAAAGGGACAAAATAGCAATAAACCCCAGTCATATCTCCTGCAATAACTTTGTGTAAATATTTTCTAGTATGCTCATATGTCAAATGCTCTGTACTGCCACGTCCCAGAAGCATTTCTACATCTTAGGCCCTTAGCAAGCAAGATATAGGTCTACTCTGGAACTATAGCCTGCGGTGAGGTACCATAGAGACCTGCTGCATCTTTAGTGTGGCTGCCACACCAGCAAAGCAGGTAGGCACTCCTGTATGAATTATGCAGTGTACTGGCCTGAATTATGCAAAGCTTCAGCACAGAGGAAGCAGAAAATACAGGGGAAGGCATGCGAAAAGATATGACAACCATGTACAGTTAAAATCTGAAGCTTTTCATTACACTTTATATATTATTAGATGTGAAAATGGATGCACTCACATAATTTACACTGGAACTGTGCTGCTAAATAATGAGACACTGTGAGCTACAAGGTGACTGACTCACACTGGATATTTTGTTGAGTGAGAAGACAACTGCTGTGCTTGACAGGCCAAAGTACCATATGTTTCTAGAATAGGAGAGACCTACTTTGTTCTGTGATTTGCTGTTAAGATCTAGTAATACTGGCCGAAGTGGCTTGCTGATTCAATAATCACTAGTTCTGATACTCTTCAAGTCCGATGAAGAGACCATATGCAACTAATCAACAGCCCAGGATGTCTTTTCATGGTCCTTTCTCTGCAGGCAAAACAGGATGTAATGGGAAACATGCAATGGCATCCGCAGCGAGTCCCTTACCTCTTGCTGCAAAACTGCAGAAGCCCTGTCCCACTACTGCAGGCAGGGAAGTGCAGGGACATGGGTCAGGACAGGCAAAATCTGCTCCACCATTTACCAGGTACTCAGTCCTTACTCATTTAGACCTGGATCCCTCATTTGCAGATACACTGGGACTCTGGTAATGAGAACTCTTGGGAGATATGTTTCCCCACCGTGGGCTTTAAGATTAAGTCCCACGCATGTGCAAAGCATTTTGCTAAAGGAAAGCACTCAGAATAAAATGACAACAGTTCTAAGCTTATTTTGCTTCTTATGTGAAAAGTTCAAGACAGATTATTATTTTAGGAAAGCATATGAGATCTCTTTGACAGGTTAACCTGTAACTCTCAAGTAAGGGAATTGGATACTCATATCTAACGTCAACAGGAGCCAAGCATCTAATTTCCTTAGGCTCTTCTGAAATCCCAGCATACATTTCTCAACTAATTGAAAGCAGATTCTCTTTTACTGTAATTCAGAGAGATTTCTTTTTGCTCTTACCAAATATTCTTCTGGGCTTCATCTTATAACTACATATAAAAATATACTGTTGTATGACAACAAGATAAAAAAAAATGCATGCAGGAAAGTATGATAAAATTAACAGTGAGGAATTACATTTGAAACACTGGCCCACAAGTAACAGGCATCAAAGTTTAACATAGGTATATTACAAGGTTTGAGATTTACTTCAGCATGAGAAGACCAATCCTATATGGAATTGTAGCATCTTTGATAAAGATCATAAGTACATAAATAATAATCTGTGTGTTAGATGTGCTTTTGTTCACATTTACTATTTTCTCCAGTACTCAAACCCCCAATTAGAAGAGGCTTCAAAGCTAAAATATTTATAAGCTAAATAAATCCTGTGACAAGCTATTTTGTTATGACATAAGGACAGGTTAGCTCATGAGGCACAGACAATTTACAAACATTTTCTAAACTGTCCAAAAGCCCAAACTGTATTTTCTTACATTGACTGAAAATACAACACCCTCTCGGCCAAGACTTTCTCTGGTTTGCTAACAATATCATCTTTTCTACCAATATTCCATATTCCTTTGTAAACATTCAAAAGGTTACCTTTTAAATAAATTAATATCATAGGAACAGCAACAATGCATTTATCCACTCTTTCTTTACTAAAATGATGGATTTGTTTTTATTCAGCCTTTCAGTCTCTTAGCTCAAAACAAATTCAACGCAACCAACACACACATTCTTCTTTACAAAATCATTAGAATCTATGTTCACAGTTATTCCTGTGCTTCTGAGAGTCTGCTTGTGTTTATAAAGTAAGGAATTTTACTGCAACCAATAACTACCTAGGACCGCTTCTTTTCCCCCTCTGTTGTGCGTTTCAGTTACTGAGATCTAAAAGCCCAGGTTTCACTCCATCGATGTGACTGACAGCAGCCTCACACAGTCAGTGGTATAGCAAAAATGAACACGACAGCCGTTAATGACACTGAGACTGTTGCAGAAAGAAAAAACACATGGATACCTACAAAAAGCCGAATAAGCTGCATTACTGATGAACTACTTCTTCAAAATAGTTGCAGACTATAGAGAGTTCTCAGCACTGGTTCCTGACTGGGGCCTGCAACTCTCATGTTTATCGAGAATAAAAATATGGAATTCTCTCTAACACATACAGCCTTGAAAAACATTACACTATTTGATTTTCTGTAGCCATAAATCTCTCCCTCTGCAAAGGTAGTGGGTATTCCAGGACAATACCCACTATCTATGCAGAAGTCTTTCCAAATATTGTTTTTGCTTTTTTAAATGGCAGCTCAGAAGGGTGGGCTAATTCACATGATATGACCACAGAGTTTTCATAACAGTTGGTTTACCGGAAGATTTGTTCAAATTCTTTTTTTTTTTTTTTTTTAATAAAATAAGTAAACTGGAACTTACAGTAACCATCACAGAAATCGATAAAAGCAATCAAATTTTTAAAATCTAAGCATAACCGTGGAAGATAGCTGTCACGATGAAAAGAAGCAAAATTTATAGTAATATACTTTTGCCAACACAGAAGACTCATCAAAACTGTGGCAATACGGTTTTTGATGCTGGCACCTTTGCCAGTAAACTCTCAGAAAATAGAGCTATCCAAGTGGCTTCCAAACATTACTTTTTTATTTTTTCCTCATTTTATCCTCCAGGGGTATAGGATTGCTTTTTCAATTAAATTACCTGTCCCAAAGATCTCCAATCTAGGCTGGCACTTCCAATGTATACGTGCTGTTTATCAACAATCCAGAAAGATGACTGAAGCCGACCTTCGTTATATGCTGACATGTTCATATACAACACTTCAGCACCTAGAGATTTAAGGATAAAATAATAAATAGCATTACTTAATACAAGGTAATTTACATTATTACAAAAAGAAACAACTTCACATTTTATGGCCTCAGTTTCCAAAACTAGTGAGGGACATAATTAAACATACCATTATGGTATAAAATCAATGATAAACAGTGTTCCTGTCCCACTATTTAAGAATTTAATTAACATATATTCCAGTTATACAAAAAATATTTAATTAACACATGTTCCATGTATAAGGAACATTTCCATGCAATATAATATTTATCTTTCTTCCATTTTAGAATCAAATAATTGATTTTTTTCCCCGATCATTGTTTCCATACTTTCCCAGCACTGTATGTTTCTAAAAATAGTTCATTTTAAAATGTCTATTCTGTAGCACAAACCAACTACATATTGCAATAATGACCTTCAAAATACGAATGTAAGTAAAACCCCTTCCTAAAAAGCAGCCTCTACTCCTTTGCCCTATGCAATGGTTTGAGCAGGCAGCTACAGTGGCTGTTGCATGGAACAGACCTCGACAAGGGGAACACGGCTAGAGAATTAAGGAGCAAGGAAGCAAGAACAGGCCTAAAGTATGCTGAAACTGCTCTTAATCCCACTAATCTGGGACATTGAACTAACACTTTGAACTGCACAGTTTTAATAAGGATTATGGGCCACTGAAATCAAAGGAGCTACTTGTTGGCATGTTGGCTCCATCACATCACTAAGTGTCTGAATTGGCCCCATCAGTATGTTTGCAGAACTAAATCCAGAATATACCTAATATTAGGTAAGTTTAGGGTATTTGTCACACCATTATTGTTCTTTCAGTGCTCCAGTATTTGCAAAATTAGGTAATTAGTCTGAATTAATTATTGCTGAAGGTAATTTACCCACTCATCTTCACACTTCAGTCATGACTAACTGGGGAACAGAAGTGACACTAAACAGTAGCCGGGGGGGCTTTAATGGTTCCAGCCATTTCCCATTAAACATTCATGGGATTTTCAGTATCATGAATTCCAGTAATGCTTGAGTCACAACTTCAAAAGAATTCTAGAATACATAAAGAACTAAAATGTATTTCTTCTGATCTAACTTCCTGTTTCTGACCTCCTAAGAAACACTTGCAATTTTAGGCAACAGTTACCAGTGCTAAATCGTTCTATTACATCATGAAAACTCTAATTTTCCCTTGAACAAATGATTCTAGAAGTTTAGACATCAAGAAAAGAAGAAAAATCAGGTAAGGTGCCACTTATGACCCACCAACCAAGAAATACAGGATTTTGAGCACAGTACAGAATTTGGTTTATTGGTCAATTATGCTCAGTGTAATCCAGCTACCTTTCCCTTTTTTTCTGTTTCACCCATCCACACTTACTTATGCCTAGAAACAAGGTTTTTTTCCTAATTTCCTTGGAGCGTATTGTTGCTACTTTCAATCCATGCATTAATGAGCAGAACAGTGCTAATTATTGAGATAACGTGTGTGAAATGAAAAAGAAGTCAGAAAACACTGTAGCAGGTGTTAAATGGTTTAAATTGTTTTCTGGTGAATAAACAAAACAAAAGCAACTGCTATTAGCTAAGGATAGACATTCTGTAAGGCACTAAACTTCTAGCTACTTATCCAAAAACTGTGTTTAAAATCAAGTTTAACATAGCAGTTTGCCTTGATGATGCTTTCTTTCCATACATCCAATTTGCAACATTAAATAGCAGTATAAATTTAACACCCACAACACACCTACATCAAACAGGTTATAAATGAAATGTTAAGATTTTTGCATAGGAGAGATAAAACAGTGGGAAGCAACAATGAACTTCCTTCTCATAATTGAGAGCCTAAAATAAACACAATTTAAAAACATTTTTGAAATATCCAATGACAAACAAGAATGCTGATTTCCAGAGTTGTAACAGGAGACTATTTAACCAATAATACTAACATTAAAAATAGCAGGCATCATCAGGCATCATCAACTTGACACACAATTCAAAAGTTTGGCCACACCAGAATTTGTTGACGTGGTTAATTCAGACATGGGCATAAGCAGTGGAATGGAACCATCTCTCTAAAATATAATCTGGGCTTCAATTACCAGAACAGTGAATACAGAAATGCAGAAGATAACTGCTATCACATATACTGCTAATATTAAATCCTGCAACCCAATTTCTTTTCTTTCTGGAAACTGGTAAGGCTGAGGAAGCAGTCTCTCCAAGTTAATTAAAAAAAAAGTCATGTGTTGCAAACAGCAGCTGTTGTGCAGCCTATTAATGAGCCCTTACCTTTTGATGAAAGGAAACATGTATCAGTATTGATAATTGCTTCTGTTCCAGAAGCCCTTGAGATGCTTTGTTAAAAGAGGCTTATCAAGCCTTCAACACAATCCACCATCCCTAGCGTGGTCCAGGTCCCATGAGGAAATTAAATTGGACTGATCAATATGTGAAGTCATAACAGCACTCTCTATCATGCTGCAGTCCCAATTACACAAAGCTGGGGGTCTACTGAGTTCAACCACAAGGCACATTGGTAGGCTCGATTGCTTATAAACATGCCAAAAAAAGCTAACTATTTTGTTTCACTGAAGATTAAAACGCAGGGTGAGACCTTAGAGAAAACCAGTGCTGTCACTTCAAACTCAAGTAGATTTGTCTATCCCATAAAATTGTGCATTCTAAAGGTTGGGACAGATTATACATTTCCTTCAGGGGGGGAAAAAAAAAAAAAAGACCATTGTAGGGATTTTTTAAGTCACGGACATTTATCTGAGTACTTTTTCTTCTAGGTGGGGAGATTTTGCACATTGTATAAGAGGGATGACTGATGCAGTCTGGGATCACAGAGAGGACCCTGCCACTGATAGCCTGGACCTTCTCCATGTAATGTGAACACAGCCCCTAGGAAGTTCCAGGCTACCACTTAGACTCTTGCTTTGTTTCATAATGGAGGAAGAAAACAAGACATCAGTAGTACTGCAAAAAAGACTTGACTTCATCCATTAAAAAAAAAAAATCCAATTCCCAAAGTAATCCCAAAGAAGAAGGATGGCACAAGCAAATGCTATTTACTATTTCTAGCCTTTCAACATCGTGTTTGGTCTAGCTGCCTGCTCTCAGATAATTCACTAACAATGTCATGAAAGCTACAGGGCAAGCTTGACTTCAAGAGTAGAAACTTGAAGAGAGTTGAGATTGTTCAGCCTGGTGAAGAGAAGGCTTCAGGATGACCTAATTGTGGCCTTCTAGTGCTTGAAGGGAGCCTACAAGAAAGATGGAGAGTGACTTTTTCCAAGGGCACGTTGGAAAGGGGGAAGGACAGGGGGCAATGGCTTCAGACTGAAAGAGAGTTGGTTTAGATTAGATATGAGGAGAAACTCTTTACTGTGAGGGTGATGAGACACTGAAACAGGTTGCCCCATCCTTGAAAGTGTTCAAGGCCAGGTTCGATGGGGCTCTGAGCAACGCATTCTAGTGAAAGGTGTCCCTGCCCCCGGCAGGGAGATTGGAGCTAGATGATCTTTAAGGTCCCCTGAGATCCAAGGCATTCTATGATTCTGTGAACCTAAGGATAGGACTTTTTTTACATATTTGAGTCTAAGCACTAAGCTGTTAGCAGGAGCCTTTAATTAAGAGCTCATCACATACACACTGTCATGAAAAACTGTATGTCATCAAGACACATTCTTGGCACACTTATGTTGTGGCATATACTAGCTGTGGATTTTACTGCTGCTCAAGCAAAGTCACCAGGCAGCTACACCAACAGGGAGACTCTTCTTCATGGGAGACTGCAGGAGGCCGGAATGCACAGAGCTGCCACTTGGCCTCCACATCTGAGTTTATGCAACAGTCTACAGAAGGTGCACCATGAGGCTGGAATCCAACACCTGTGAGCAGCCTAGGATATTGTCCTTATACAGGGGCAACATCATTGTGCCAAATCACGTCTCTGGTGGATACAGTAAAGCATTTTTGCAAAGAAGAACCCAGAAAGAGCAACTGTTTAGGCTGCTATTATCACAGCTGCCTTGAAAGCAAACATGCAAAATCTGCCTGCCACAGTTTTAAACAGCACCAGTTACAGGCTAAACTCACTCTGGAGTTAGCAAACATAACGCCCAAGAAACAGAAGCTGCATTTGCTTTTACCATGGCTAAAATTGGTCTTCTGTCTTCACAACTTTCTTACTTTCACTATAGTGTTTTTGAAACCAGAGAGAAAGAAAAATGAGGGGAACAACTCAAGGAGTGAAAGAAGAGCCTGAGTTATCTGGGAAGTTGCAGCAACAGTGATGGGCAATACACAATAGGCAGAGCAAGGATGAGAAATGCACTGAGAGCCCTGACCTCATTAGCCCTGACAGTAGGAAACAGTCCTGCAGCAGAGAAGAAGGTGGAGAGAGATGGAGATACATCATCTGATGGCACATGTTGGGAATGCATTGTGCAGAGCCCTAGAACAAAGGTCATGGAGCCAGGCAAGGCACTGCTACCTCCTGCTAGGAACAGGAAAGTTGTAAAGGTGGAGGACAAGAACAGGGGCTTTTGAATGTCTCTCCTTCCCTGTTTTGGGAAAACAGAGCTTGTCAAGTATAGGCTTCAGAGGTACCACAGATAAGGGAGGGGAACACATCGGGGCAGGGGGAACTAGGACAGCGGAGTGGGAAGGTTGGAGAGGGATCACAAAGGAGAAGGGACAGCAGGGTACAAGGAAGCAGTCATATATGAAATGAGTCTGGCCAGTGAAAGCACCACTGCTTACAGCTCTCATATATTTGCAGTTTGAACCTAACAAATCCACCTGCAAATCCAATCCACTGTGCGTCTTCCAGACGCTGTTCCCTATGTCACCACAAAACTGGCCACAGCAGGAACAGCTGCCCTCCCCTGTCACCCCATTCTTGTCATCCCCTCACGCTCCTCATCACCATGTCCGTACACTTTGCTCACAGCACAGTTTTCCCCCCTCTCCTGTGTGTTCCCAAGCAAATACTCTAAGTAACAAGACCTTTGAAAAAGAGTCTGAGAATGTGAGCTGTGGCCTCTTTGTTTCACCCCACTGCTGATAGTCACTTGGCACATATAGATACATATTTATATCTATACTTTGGAGGTCAGCCTGAAGTCAGGGTCAAGAGCAGACTTAACTAGTCCATACCAAGCTCATGCCCACTTGAGAACAGCCAGTGCTCGAGCAGCCTGCATGACACCTTTCATGGCCTCTCTGGGGTGCTACCACATGGGTGGGAAGCAGCACGTGCAGCACTTGCCATTGTGCCATAGACCTTTCAGCAAAATTGCATTTTCAGATCAGTATAAATGCAGTTAATCACCATGTGCTTACTCAGCAAGTTCAACAAAAGATCCTTTTATTGCCCTTAGGTCCCAAGCCTATTTTTTAAGATACAATTTGCTCATTAGGATATATGTGTCCACATATAGATACATAAAATAAATGGCTCCTTCCCTACATTTTGCAATATACACTTTCATTTTAATAATTTGCTTTTGATAACAAGCCTTAGCACAAAGTACACCCATGAATAAAAATAATTTTTATTCCACTGAGACAGAGATCCAGAGTTTTCAATACAAGTGGTCATGAGCAGCAGAGGAGCTGTCTCGTTCGGGGCAGACGCAAGTGACTCAAGCAGAGGATATCTCTCCATGAATTTTCATGCTTTTTTCTCAACTGATTGGAAAAAGTATGGAGTTGTTCCAGAAGCCCCATTAGTGTGACCTGTTAGCACTCAGAGGAGGACAAGTACAAAACAGAGAAATGCACAATTTGACAACAAAGTTATTTTTACTAAGCCTCTGAATGATTAAAAGACAAACTAGACTATTTATTATTTCTGTGCTGCTTATGGAATATTGGGTCTGAAATGAAATTTAAAAGTCTGCCTGGCCCCAGAAAGATTAATGATTCAGACTTATTTTAAAGAAAGAACACTCAAGGACTTTTAGGGAAATCTCTGATGGTAATACCTTAACTTTGAATCAGCTGATTTGTTTACATTGCCCTCTGCTTCTCACACATACACACCCCTGTCCATTTTTAAAAACTACCAGGACTGAATCCTGTCACTCCAGGATTATGTGCTATTCATCAGTCTAAACCCACAGTAATTTAAAAAAAACTCAGCGTGGAATAAGAACCTTGCATGCTTTTCACATGCAAAAAATGAAATCATACTGACTCAAAGAGATTACCTTCTAGCACAAGTCCAAGTAATCCCCAGAAAGCTTTTGCAATACAATTTACATTCACACCACCTTAGCCTGCCTTAGACTGTTGCATTCAAACTACCTGCATGACAAGCACTCACTCCCAATGTACAATCAGCCGTTAGCTATGAGCACATGCAGCTTCTCAAAACAGCACTGGCCCCCAAAAGTTAAGACTGCCTTTAGGAAAACCGGGCTGTTTCTGATGTAGTTATTTTTCATTAGAATTTACTGTAATGCTTATTGTCTTATTTTACAGCATCTGGGGTCACTGACACAAAGACAATTTTGAGGAAATCGATACCCAGGAGAGGAATATGAAAATCCATGAGCCCCTCTGGTCTCTCTCTGTAAAGACACAGGCGCCTGCAGCACCCACTGGTATTGCAATCGATGGGCTCACATGCTTCGGGCTGTGGCGTGGGTGGTTCAGGGACAACAAGCAGTCACTCTCTGCCTCCTACATGCTGCCACCGTTCATCTCCACTGGCACGTTCCCCAGCCAGCTCACGTGTCCATGTCTGGCTGGAGCTTGGAAGAAAGACTGCTACAAGAGAGCTCCCCTAAGCAGACAGGCTGCAGTCAAGGATCTCCCCGTGGAGCTGAGGATGTGAGAAGAGAGAGGTCTCCATCACTGTCGGCTGACTTCCCAGCCCCCTCTCCAGGCACCGAGCCAGCTTCTTGCCTGGCTCCTTTCCCTCGCCAGCAGACTGAAAACACACTGTTGGGCTCGGCTCTGCCCTGCACGATCAGGGGGAACAAATACCCTCTGCACTCAACTGTTGTTTTTTTGCTCTGTTTTTAACTCATTCAGTGGATTAAAATGATTTCTGTGAGGCAGTACAGCCCGAGAAATCTGCTCTATCCACACAGCTGTGGAAGCCAAGAGTTGAGTATGGAGACAGAAAAGGGCAGGAAGAAAAACAAATAGTATAAAATAAGCATTTAAAAACCCAGCTCTCTGACTGAAACGGAAGTATTACAGAAATACAACTAGCATGTTTAAAAAGGGGAAAAAAAAATAACAAACCACAAAACTAAAAACACAACACCAACACCCCCCCCACAAGTGATCAGATGAACAGATCTCATCTTCAGCAACCCTTTTCCTTCCCTCCACCACCTCCTCAGCTGTGCCAAAGTAGCTTTTTCAGGGTCCAGGGGATGAGCTAGATCAGAAAATTGATACAGGTTAAAAATAAATAAAAATAACTGGGTTTTTTCAAATGTAGAACAATTCACTAGTCCCGCTCACCATGTGGCAGTAAATAATTTTTACAAAACAACTGAAGGTACAGCGTGTGGGAATGAGTGGTTGTGGCTGGGTACAACAAGATGCAGGAACTGCTTATACCAGTGCTGCCATTTAAAGGTACACCCACGTGCTCTCAGCCTCCATCCGTCTCAAAATCAGGCCTCAGAAATTCCAGGTGGCAAGCTGCAGTATTTGTTCACCTTTTATCTTGTATAACCGTTTGCCTTGTGCAAACAAAACGGATAGGAGGGCAATGCTGGTGTTTGCTTGGGATGATATTTCACATGTGCTTAAACGGAGTTCTGCACTGACACGGAAGATCCAGAAAAGACCCATCAGTGGATCCTCGTGTGTGCAGAGTTTGCTCACTCAATGCAGAATGGCAAATTTTTGAGAACAAAGGAAAGGTCAGAATTAATTTCTTCCAATTGCTTGTTTAACTTCAGTGACATCTTGGGTGCTAGTTAGTTCCCAAAGTAACATTTATCTACTCTCTTACAGTGGCTTTGAAGATGTCAAATGCTGGCCTTTGTTGCTAGTCCAAGTAATGAAAACCCTGATTTCTCAGCTGTAGCTGGAGTCCAGCATAGGAATGTTATAGCTCTCACCCATGTGAATGCATTTTGTGCTGCCTGCTGGGCTCTTTTTATTTACTCAGCAGAGAAAACCCCCAGAAATATATCCAAAGTGCTTCCCACCCCATCTCAGAGGTGAGACAAAAGAGAGGTCTGACAATGTTTCTTTGTAATACCTACCCAACTTATCCAACTACATCTCATCACTGATTTGGGGGCAAAATGCCAAGGGTCAATCCCAAATTCAACAGCATAAAGATAAAAAATCTCCTTTTTACTCACAGAATAGATACAGCACAGGCACACTCTACTTGAGCTTCCCTGTGAATGGAATCATAGAATGGTTTGGGTTGAAACAGATGTTAAAGGTCATCTAGTTCCAACCTCCCTGCTGTGGGCAGTGACACCTCCTGCTAGACCAGATTCCTCAAAGCTTCATCCAACCTGGCTGTGAACGCTTCCAGTGCTGGAGCATCCACAACTTCTCTGGGCAACCTGTTCCAGTGCCTCATCACCCTCACAGTGGTGTGGGTATATTTTTTCGTCTGGACAGAATCTTAGACTGCAAACAAGGAATGAAGTCATACAACAACAGATTTCTGGTCCTTCCAAAGATGAAAATCCAGGGCATCACAATGTCCTTGAGAGGCACATGCTGCCACCAGTAGAAAATGCAAGCAGCCAACACTACAGCTCACTACACAGAAGAAGACAGGAAAGCAGATGTGCTTCAGCTCTACACTTTCCCAGCTAGATTTGGCCTCTGAAGTCAGTGATTTCTGTACTGTATTTGCTATAGCATCCCTTACTGTTTGAGCCAAAGTTTAGGACTCCCATTTTAGGCTGTCTTTAAAAACAAAACCATTGAGTCTGTGCACAAGAATTTAGTGTAAATTAAAAAGCTCCAAACAGCTTTTCCTTTCCTTCTAATAATTTATTGAAAGTAGCAAACATTTCATTCCTCTTTTAACAAGCTTTGCTACCTGTGAAAAATCCTCATTTTACACTGCCTTGACTCTGATATCAGTATTTTTCAATAAAATTTTTACTTCTTTTTGAGCTATTTGAGGTATTTCATATCAATAGTCATAGATTATTTTGAATAATGAGAGCACTGATGATCAGTTCAATTCTTTCCCGTTAGCAGAACTCAGCATTCCTCTAAATAGCCTTTCTGTGTACAAATCTGTTTTGAGAGTCTGATGAGTCGGTACAGTCTGTAAGAGAACTAATGTACAACAAAGTTTGCTAGAATATTAAAAAAAATTTTCCAACTCCTTTTTTTTTGCCCTTCATTATTGGAGAGTAGGCTGCTCATTTACCAGACAAAGCTATAAAAGTGATTGCTTCAGAGATGGGGAAAAGTAATTTTCTTACTTAGTTGATTCAGGCGACAAAGGATATTACTGCTTAAAGGAAGACTATAATAAAGTCAGGAAAAGCATTAATAAAGCTGGGTTGTGGCCTTCTTTCTTTGCCTAATTATAATTGCATACATTTTTACTATAAAAGAAAGCTATTTTAAATATAACAGAGAGATCTGTAAACTTCCACATAGCTTACTCCACCTCCCTTCAAAGATGCTTTTCTTTACTTGGATTAGCATTATGAAGCACTACATTTATTTATATACTTCTTAGATGAAACATTCAAGAATTCAGGGACATTTTTTCATCCTAACATATGAGGAATTAGAATCACAACCTTCTATGAATGAACAAGGCTAAATGTCTACCAAGAAAATGCAGTGACTGTTTATCCCAATCTCTCTTTTTAACTTAGCGATATGATTTCATTCTGATATTTATATATTCTAAAACCATCAGTACTGGCAATAGACATTTCTAAATGTGCTGACTAGCAATAACAACACTTGTGCATCATTCTCTAAATGTGGTTCTCAGACATTTGGAGCTCTGCTTTGGGTGCTGTTGGTTTCCTTCCCCTGAAGGAGAAACTTCGATTCTAGAAGGTAAGAAAGCATACTGCAGGGCAGAGAAAGAGGTGAGGATGGAGTATACCTCCTCAGATGGCTACTGCTTTTAATTTTTACAATATCTTCATAACAGAATATATTTTTTCTGCACTTTTCATTAGCTGATTCTCTGAGCAGCCCTAGACTATTATCTGTAGGCTACCAAAAGCCAAGACCACTGACTGACCTGGCCATGACCATACACGAAAAACAGAGACACAGCCAGAAGTAACCCAGGTCTGTCAGTGGAGCAGCCATCTCCTTTTACAACTTATTCTGCCTTCTCTCCAGCATCTTTTCTTACCTCTTTCCTTTGATTCTAATCCTGTTATCCTGGCAAGTTGGCCTTTGGCTTTTCTATTTTTTTTCCCAGCTCTTTCCTATCTCAATTCCAATTATTTTTCTCTCCATCTATGTTGTCACAAGCCCACCAAGAACATGCTTCACCTTTTGACAATGCTCTGTTCTGATCTTTTCCTAAATTAATTACTCAGTTTTCAGTTTCTGCCCTTGTCTTTCATCTGATTCATTGCTCGCTTCTATTTTACTTTCCCCACTACTTTCCCTTGGCATCATTCTTCTTCCCTCTCTTTGACTCTGCTTCATACTTCCGCTTCATACTCAGTTCATAATTTTACTCTTGCCCTTGCCTACTCATTCATTGTTTCATTTATCATATATATTCATTCAGTTATTCATTCACTCCCCCACTCTCCAGTTACTTGAGGAACATATTTTATTTTCTAACTACATAAGCATTATGATATACTCTCCAAGCCTTTACAAATAAATTGTATTAAAGGAAAAATGTATTTTCTTAAGAATTTTAAGGCTAACCACAGTTTTGGGGTACCCAGATTTGTCCTAACTTAGTTTTATTTAGCATGTGCTAGAACTTCTGCAGGTATTAACTCATGATATACATACCAAAAGTAGACAAAGATTGCTGAGGGTTGTTGCAGATTGGGTCTCTGGGAATTTCTTCTTGCTCTCCTAGTCCAAACAACAAATGAAGCTGAGCTTTGTCTTTGTTACCACGGATCTAAGGTTCTTGAAAGAGCAAGACACTTCTACAGCTTCTTCTTTTATCAAAGTAAGCATGTAGAATAGACACTACAGCTCTGCTGAAAAGTCTTATGCTTGATTAACTATTGTTCTGACCAGCCTGTCAGATGCATTTTTGAGGGCTTCAGCATTCTGGCTTGGTCACCCAGATACTTCATATATTAAAATGGAGGCATTTTAAAGAGACAAATGGACATGGCCTGATGTGAAAAGCAGTGGATTTTTTGAGAAAAAATAAAAAGTACGTGAGGGAAAAATGCTTTAATTTGAGGAAATACATAGAGGATACAAATAAGTACCTTGTCAGTTAGCAGCTTTTTAACACAGATTGACTTTCCTTCAAACAGCCTATTGGAAATGTAGAAAGCAAAATAAAAGGAAGCCACAATTCCACAGATGCTATATTATCTATGTGAAGGATACAAACAATAAATAGTCAATAAAAGTGACAGCACACTGAAATAACAGAGGACTTTAGTGTTCCGGAGGGACTAGACCACAAATATGATTTCCTTTTTCCAGAGTAAATATCAGGAACTATCTGTAAAGTACAGGAATACAGGTATATCCCTGTGACACTTAGAACTCATGGAGAATCAGTCTGTAGGACTCATTTGTCTTCTCCAAACCACACAGGGCAGACAAAATTAGCTTGAGGACAATAAGAGACAGAGACAGACCAGTTCAGAGCCATCAGGGATGGCAGCAGGTACAGGACAGGGGCTGTGTAACTGGACTGTTTGCAGTTGCCCACTGAGATCTCAACGAAAGTGACACCAGAAGGCAGCACCATGCACTTCAAGTTTCAGTAATCACGTCATTGTGACAATCCCTTGTCTTTTGGCTGAGAACAGCTGCTCTGTGATCTTTTGCTTAGGAACTGTTATTTTTAAAAGCTTCTAATTACAACCATCGTAGTGTTCTTTTGACATGATTCTGGAGCTTAGTATAGGTATTATGTAGTCCTATAACTCTGCTGGCCCTTTTCTCCATCACTTTATGCAAGCAAGACTACTGAAACTAAAAGCATCAAGAGCAGGGATCTGTTTTGAGTCACTGAAGTCACTGTTGATTTCTACACTACATAATTAATAATATTTACACACTGTATATAGTTAATATTCTGCCCAAAGGAAGGAAAAAAGGCTGAATGCACACTGTTCTCAGGCATAAGCATTAGAAAGATGGAATCTATAAGGGCATACAGTAAGAGATGAAAATGATGGAGAGTAATGCAGAGATATCAATCCAGGAACTTCGCTTCCAGTTGAATTCCTTTAGAAGAAGCTTAAATTAAGCTTTCCAACCACTAGGCTGTGAAAAAATTCTTAGCATATCAAAGTGCTGTACAAGCCTAAGGTTAATTGGAAACCTGCTATAAGTGATTAGTATTTAGCATCATAGTGGCAAATCCTTTTTATAAAGATCACGCTTGGAAACTGATGTTGTATAAACCAGCAAGATTTGATCACATGAGTTTACTTAATGCTACAACTGTGTTGTATGCAAGAACCCAAGAGTAGGCACAGTTGAGTAGCCTTCCCAAGGTGTTCATCAAATGAAAACCAAATGGTGTCATTCAAAGAGTGTCAGTTTGGTTTGGACGTTTATTACGTGCTTTTGGCAACTTCTTATATAACATTGAGCCGACAATAATTTAATCACAGGTTTGAAGCAGAAATATTAGATCGATTGACCTAAGCAGTGAAGAAGCTAGAAGAATGTAATTTGAGTGTCTGTGTCATGTCACTTCAGATGATGGTCTTCTCAGAGCTGCCCAGGTTTGAAGTTACACTTCAGTCTAAATGACATAAAAACTTAAACAAGGTGAGAGACCAAACACTCAGCATCACTGAGAAGGCTGAAGCCTGCTTGCAAAACAGTAGCAAAGAAAAATATACCAAATCATACCAGCAAGGCTGGTGAGACTGACCAAGGCACAGCACTAGGAAGACAGTCAGGCTTAAAGTGGATATGAAACATGCGGAAATCACATGAACTGACAAAACAAAATCGACCGAAAATAAATTAACCTGCTTTCCTTGGACTCCTTTGTAGGACCATTCATCTCTTTTCAGGATGAGATAATGTTAGCCCTTTTGCATATAGGAGAAAGCATGGGGTGCCAAAATTTCTGCAAAGAGAGTGCAGCTACCTAACAAATCTGAGCTTTCTGAGCTCAGATGGCCCCGGCAGCTCTTACCAGCTCTTTCAGTAACTGTAGGTAGGAACTTGCATACTATCCATATGTTTTAAAAATGTCACAACTAATTTCTGCTAATGCCACCCGTTATTGGCTTCTCTGTAATAAACAGTGTCAGCAGCTCACACCAACTACTGCCATACAGGAAAAATCCTTTCCAGCATGTAAACTGTCAAGCAAGATTTGGAGATGATCCCTGTGGTACTAACCTGCTATGCTGGACCTGACTAGTTACAACCAGACAAGAGCACTTTGGTTGTTCAGAAGATGGCTGGATTACAAACACCCTAATTGTGCTGGAGCTCATTAAATACCAAAGTGCCCATTTCTGCCAAATCCATGAATCCACACACATTAGTAACAGACTTGAGTGAAATGACATTTGCAAACTGAAATTACTTACTTAAACACTGATCAATCTACCATGAAAGACCTTTTCTATTACAAATTTCAAAGCTGAAGAATTAGGATACTGTTTCTACTAAACACCTAGCATCTTAAACATGCCTCACAGTACTTCTAGCCTTAATTCATTAGGAAAAAAAAAAAGTATTATTTTTTACCTATGTATCTTTGAAAGAGTGACTACAGATAGTGAAAAGTATGTGACCAATATTTCATATTGCAAAAGTACATATTATCAATTGGAAGGTACTGTCCTTGGGTACACAGCTATTCCTCTCAGCAAAGGCATTAATTTCTAAATCTACAGACACAGATGTTGTAGAGCTTAGAATTTATTGCTTGGATATCACGCTCTAATAGACACAGAATTTTTGGCTTAAGTGAACTTTTTTCTCTCTCCCTCTTTACAAAACAAGCCAGTGCAACCCAAAGCCCTGGCTGCCTTCAGAATTTAAATTACAGTGAGGGCTGTTTTGGTTTTTTTTTTCTCTCTATTGGCTGTGGATGTGACAGCCTTACACTGCTAATTCTCTCATGCAAGGCAGGCCATGCCTAAATCTTTTTAAAGTTAGTGCACTTCAGACTCCTAAGAGAAAATAAGCTGTTTCACACTGTGATCGATTATGGTGTTTAATACAGAGATATTTGTGGGTCCAGTGGAAACTTTATTCCCAGATTGGGCATCAGTTTCCTGTAGAACCTACATTAACAACTGGATTATCACCATATAAGTTCTCGTGAGAGCTAGGCATAAAACCAGTGCTGAACATTTCCTTGCTATCAAGGTGTTAGTGGATGTGTGCACACTCTGCAACATAAAATGAGGTAAGACAGCTAGGTGCCTAAACAGAAAGATGTTTCTCCAAAAGAAAAACCTAGCAGGAGTTTCTGCATATTAGTGTTGCCTAGATGTTAAGTAGCTACCTGAATGCTTGAATCTCTGATGCAAAGCTCATACCTACTTCTTTCTTTTAAGATGGGATGTAACTAGTTTTGGAAATTCAACTCGGCAATTCTCATTATGCAGAACTCTGACAAAGTTACTATGCATTCTAAGAGGTAAAGAACATAATGAGATCTTCCATCTTGGATTTGGTTTTAAGATTGCTTGTCACAGGCTTAAAGTTGTTGAGAAAATATCAGGAAACACCCTTCAGCAGCACCTAATAAAACTAAATCAAGTCATGCAGCTCCTCTGTTATGGGCAACCAAGAATATAAAATAATAATAAAAAAGGAACAAGGCCTGATTCATGACAAATCAAAATATAAAAATTAATTTAAAATCAGATGCCAAAAGCCTTGCCAGTGCAATTTTCACTGGCTGATATTCATACACATATTTTTAAGTGTGACTTAGGCAGAGTTTTAGAAAAATGTCAACACTTAAAATCTGAAAGGAATGGAAGAGATTTCTCCCCCTCTGTTCACATCCACCTTTAGCTCTATGAAACTCAGATCCAAATTACTTGAATCTTTTAGGAGGACTCACCCTTAGTCTATAGCTCCTCTCAAAGTATCCTGCTTACTTGTTTCTGAAAAATCACAGGGGAAAAATAGTCTACTTTTGGTGCTGCTGGAGGAACTTATCCCATCTTCAACACTCTTCCCTCTCACAGTCTTGGAGATTCCAGCCTAGGAAAGTGATGAAGAAACCAATGGAGCTAAAACTCCACTCAATGCCTTATATAAAACCAACAGCTGAACTTCAGCTGTCAAGAGCACTCTTTACACTCCAATGGAACATGCATCAGATAATATTATTTTTATGGTATGTTATGCAGAAACTGGCCATCTGGACAGGCAGAAATCTCTTCAGGATTCAGCTTCAGGATTTCAGCTTCCCATTATGTGAATGGGGTGTATTTTCTCTTTAGTCTTTGCAGTGTTTTTACATTGACTCTCAACATTATCTTCTCATGAAGAGGAATTAAAGGCTTAAAATCATTATGGAACTATTAAATCCAGCTTTGAAACCAATCTAGACCTTTCCCAAGCACCAGAGCTATGAGGCCACTCTTCACAGGGGCTTGTCCACTTCTTAAAATTGCAAGTGATAGCTCTTTTCTAATATGTTTACAGTCCACTCTAATTTTCACTAATACTGAAACCAAGTATTCTGGGCTGAAGGTAAATCAATGCCCTCATGCTACTTTCACAAAAAAACCAAGTTGCCCAAACCCCAAACATTTTTTGATCCCAACTTAAACTTACCATGAAATGCCCTCTCTTAGTCCTATAGCTTTATCTTTTCCAGAGAAAATGGCAGTTTCTTCCAGATGGTCAACTCCAGATTCCTAGGTTTTGCAGTATACAAAGGCTCTAGGTTAAAAGAAGTGCTCAACTCACAGCTTGTTTCATAAGGAGAAACTGCTCTGATGTTACCAGGTGATCTCCATCTTTCTATGGCATAACAAATCCTTTTCAGTTCTTCTATAATATGTTAAAAATGACATCATTTTCCCATTCCCCTACAGGTAGACAGGGAAAGGGAACATGATTGTGGGCAAAGGTAAAATCTTGTCCCACAAGCATCACACCGCTAAAACTATATGGCACCTTAAGTGTGCCAACAGAAGCAGACAGAACATGGACATAAATCATCCGATGTATAAATCATGTTCACTATTGCTGCCCATTGTGCTGTACCTACATTAAAACAATACAAGAAAGTACAGAAAACCCCCAAACTTCTAAAAGTTCCTTGGCGTTACGTGAATTCTGAGCTTTCTGGTGCCACGGCAGATTAAACCTTCCTCAACCAGGTTCCAGTGATCCTACCTCCTCTGTCAGCCCTGGCTACGTGTTTCCCATCTCTGTGTTGTCCCCAGCCTTTATGCCTGTGAGAATGTATGCTGAATAATGCAGAAATCTAACACAAATGACAATTAAGCTAGCCAAAAAAAAAAAAAAAGAAAGCAGTCCGTAGCCAAATCAGCCCCCTGACTTGTCTTACCACATGGTCACTGATGCAAAGAAGGAGACAGGGACAACATATAGTGGGGAGGCTGGGGTTGAGCAGCTGCCCAGATATAACCTGATTTAATTTGTCATGAGATTGTATCTGTTAGCGTTTGTAATCTAAAGTGCACAACTAAATGCACAAAAAGTTGCTAGAGCTCCACTTTCTATTCATTTATTTGTCACCCTGCAATAATATAACTTTTTAGTTTCTCTGTTTTGGTTGTATCTGGTTAAGAGAGAGTGTAATCCTGGGCAAATGTGCACAAACCACTCAGTAAATAACAGCTGCACATGTGATCTAGTTATTCGATCCTGCCCTATGACAATGACTTTCCATTATTATCCAGTTTCATTACCAACATTCAATAGCTATTAGTTGAGTTATACGATTTTTTTTCTTTAAATCACATTGTGACATGGACAGACTCCTCTTTTTATATCTACTTCAGCCAGCACTGACAAAACAGAAAACATTCCTTGCAAATATATCAAAAACACTTCATGAAAAGAGAATGTTGGAGAAAAAAGCAAATAGAAAAGGAAGGAAGCAATGCAAATTGAAGAAGGAAAATCCATTGGTATGTCTTAAAATGTAAGAACACTGTCAGCTAAAACAAGATTGTAATTAGTAAGGGATTTAGATTCTGTATACGTAAGAAACGATACAACAACCTGCTAATTGGAAACAATACTATTCAAATGTTACTGAGGAATAAAGACTAGTACATAATTATGTGTAAGGAGGGGGAGGGTTGTAAGAAATATTTCAATCTAGTAGACTGAGCTACAGCTGAGAAAAGGCTAAAACAATAACCTTGAAAACAAGCATTAATAATCTACTGTCACAGCACAAAGAGGATAAAGAAGAACATATTTGTTTACACAATGAGCCAAATTTTGCGTACAGACAGACCTACCTTTCAGAAGAGACTCATATACATATTTCCTATAAAAATAACATCATAGTTTATAGTCTGTTTAGTAATGATTGTGACAACATGAGCTGGGAGAACTTGCATGTGGTTGATTTTTTAAAATTATTATATACTTTTTTATTGTGACTACAGAAAACAAATGCTCAGGTCTGGCTTCTGGTGCCTGTGCTGCCATTAATAATCACTGGATGTCCCCAAGAGACAGAAACAGCAAGCAACCTCACGTAACAGTGATGTTGTAAAAAGAAATTCATTAATACTGTATTTGCAGGGCACTCATACACCACAGAGACAAGCAGCATGGAAAAGCCTATGAGGAAATTAATCATTTTGCATTCAGTGCAGGATCTGGCAGATATGCAATGAAGAAAGCCTGGGGACATACATTAAATATGAAGATAAAAAAAGATCCTAGCCATTACCAGCAGAAATAATATCCCCTGAATGAGCATCAACTGCATTAGACATTAAATGTTTGATGTATTCTCATTCAACACAAGGGAAAAACCTCTGATTAATATGGTAAGGTTGTAACTAGTACCAGCCATGTATTCTATGCAAAATATAGAATCTGATAATGTAATTAAAGTCTATCACAAATGTAAGTTTTGGGACTAGTATTTCCTCATTTCCACATGCTTAATTTTGCAACTAAATAACACTCCCACAGTTAGCAATTGTTAAAAAATGTACATTATCAGAGTACTCCAAGGCTTCTGTCACCACAGCTCTAGTGTGGTATGTGTTAGTACCTCAATCCATGTTTCACACTGCAGTTGCTGGACTTCTGTAATCAAGCTCCCCTGCCTTACAGCCAGCTCCAGTGTGTCAGTATAGCACAGACAGGACAAAAAAAGGCATCAGAGTAATGACAAACCTGGAGGTTCACAGCTAGCTCAGATGTCTGTACTAACATTGAAAATCCAAATTACTAATTTTATTTTACTCTATATTAGTTCAGTTCTGCTCTCCCATCAACATAAGTTCTGCTTTATCTTATCCCCTCAGCTCAAATCTGAAGTCAGATTTCAACCTTCTCCTCTGTTAATCAGTAAGGAGAGAGTTAATCAGCTGGAGAGGAAGGATGTGTAGGGGAAGACTCTTCCAACGCTTGGGTTGGAAAAGGTTTGTCAAAACTGCTTTCAACAGTACTGCAGAAATGGGGAGAAGAGGCAAGGGAGCTCCAGGCATGCCTGTTTGGAAAAATGAGAGATGTGCTAGAATAATTTGGCTGGCAGAAGTAGTCTCAATATCTGTGCTGAAATGCAGCAGTACAGTAGCCTATCCTTGTATCCTTTTGGTTCCTTGTCCAAAAAAAAACAACACTGCATGAGATGATACGAATGCCCGAGTATAGTTCTTCAAGCAACCTCAGTTAAAGCCACGCCACTTTGTTAAGACCACCTAAGTAAGAAAGGACATGCTACGTGAAGATGCAGTGTGAGGTAGGTAATCAGTGGCTGAGGAACTGCAGCGTCCTTTTAAGTTTCCTAATCAGTATATTAACATGTACCTTCTGGGGATGTCAGCCAAATTGTCCCTCATCCTGACCCTAGGAACTGGTCTGTACTACATGAGGGCATAGCTCAGGGGTTCTGATCATCCAGTCTGCTGAAAAGAAAGACAAGGCTCTTCTACCCTCTCCATGCAATGGCAACTCTGTCTCATACTTAGCAGGACAGCCCACTACTTGGAGACAGTTCAACTCCAGCGTACAGTTTGCCTTGGAAAGAAGAGCCTAGCCCCTGCCCACCTAGCAAGGTGAAGGCAGAATGCAGGAAATTTCCAGAACTCCACAGGCTATGTATGTGCTTTCTATCCATACTACTGCCCATGGCTCAGGTGCCAAGCATATTTGATGCTTAAGATCAATCACCTTAGTTTAACAGGCTGATGAACCACAGAGTGCTTGGACTCTGCCTAATTCTGACAGATACCACAAGTGTGGGTTTGAGCCTGTTCAGACAAATGCATTTTGGTTCTCCATCTTGAGATGCTTCACGACTTGACTGAACTATTGATATATTTACTGCTTTTGTTACAGACAAATCTGACAGTTGCAGGAAAAAAAATTATCTTCATGAATAAGTTCAAGGATCAGTTAGGATGGATTTCTGAGGATGCAGGTGGCCATCACCTCACAAGCAAAGAGAATAATAATTTTAGTAGATAGGTCTTCCAGGATAGCATAGCAAAGCTTGATGACAATTTTTTATTTTTTTTTAAGCTAGACTATCACTTAGCTTCTGTTTGACATGAGCAGGACATACCATGAACTGTTCATACAAGGTCTGCTCATTTCAACATAAAATTAAGACAACTATATCTGATTGAATTTAAAACTAACTTACTTCTTTTAAGATTTATCTGGCTTTCACGGAGATAAAAACCAATCAACAAACCTAAAGACTTGCAACAGAGCTGGCAATCACCACGTCATAATCAAGACATTCTAATAAAAATATCAGAATTTGTAAAAATAAGCAAACCAAAACATGGAATGAGAAAATAAAATCACAGCGAGAAAATCAAGTTATATTATTGATCTTTGAAAAGATCATTAGTACACAATGAGATCTACAATTCCAGGATTCAAAGATGATGACAGCAAAACTCACAAGAATTACAATATAAAAGCAACTTTCTCTGATTCTTTGTAGCTCAGAGCACAAGTATATTGATCACTTAATTTGAATATTGTAAAGTTTCCTGTCATAGAAGAGGTTACAAGGAATTTAAACAAATATAGATTGATATTTGTTGGAAGAGGGTGTTCTTTATTATTCTTTACCATAAACAGACATGTTATGTTTGGGTGCCACTACACATAGCAACTCCTTTGCTTAGTCTATTTTTTGAGAGTTCCCTTTGTGATCCATATAGTTATTTGTGTCAAAAATGATCACTGTCAAAATATATAGGTTCTTTTTTTCCTTTGAAAAGTGTATCCTAGCCTTAAAATCATGCTTTTATCAGATTATATAGATAACTAACATATTCAGGAGAGATGTGTATGAGATTGCCAAAACTCCTAAGTAAGTTAAGTTTCTTTCAGCATTTCTTAAATTCTCTTTATTATTTTTCCACACAATTTTACATAAAACAAGTTTACTCATGTAGTGCCAGTGTGCAATCCCTCTTTCAATAGGGATTTTTGAGCCTTAAAAAAGAACGATTAGAAAACCAGACACCAAGGAAAGACAAATAGCACAGAAAACCTTGTCAGCTGGCTAAATCTGACCAATGGTCTATTTTCCAGTGCTTCAGAATCATCAATATCATAGACATGTTGCTTTATTAATTTATTTTGATATACCTCAAAGGAGGAAATTATCTTGTCCCACAAGGTCTCTCAGGTTACATTGCCTACCGTTAAAGATGGCTACAGTGAATTTTAACACCTTTTTAATTGTTTGCAAACTGCAAACTTCAACTACAGTAACAGAGTTTCAGACAGCTCTGAACCAGAGAAAGCTGAAGGATTACAGGGTAATACTGCAGTACCAAAAGGGTACATTTAATAGATAATTTGAGTCTGCGTTTTAAGTAAAAGCAACATTCTGTAGCAGTCAATGGCATAACAACATAAAGACCTTGGTCTTACCCTTTGTTTTCAAGTCGTTTAATACCTTTGATTCCATGGGCAGTATATCGCTCACTAGCTTTATCTCAATATTTCGGGATGCCAGTTCAAGCAACTTTTCAAAAAGACGCTGTCCCTGGAAGAACATTAATGGAAAGCAGAAGTTGTAAGACACAGAATTATTCAAACTGCATATCAACAAATTAAAGAGGCATGTAAAAATAAAAATATTATATACAACAGCTGACTAAATATGTTCCTAGATATGATTAAACCTACCCTAAAGGTTAGCAACTTAAATACTTTTTCTTGGAAAAATACTGTTCTGAAGGCCAAAATGGTTTCTTCCTTTTCCCAGATTGCGCAACACTATTAATGAAAGGTGCCACGCAGAAGGAAGTGTCCAGGTTTTTTACGCTGCATAAGCACATTTTGACATTACCTTCTAACAAATCACATTCTGTTGACTTAGGACAAAAAGTTCAAGGAAAATAGTTTATTACACTTATTCTGTATTGAGTGATATTTTTGTAAGTGGTTCTAACCATAGTACACAACATTTTCAAGTGGTTGCACGCTCAACTTTAGATGAAGGAAAACAGTAATCTACGGGTATTTCATACGCTTTTCCTTTTTACACTGCTGTAAAACATTACTATTTAAGTCCTGTTTCTAACACAGAACAAAAAAATGAAGCTCCTACTGAGCTAGATATATGTCAAAACAGAAATCAAGACATTTGTTTCACATGAAAATAAAATTTTGAATTGTCAGATTTTTCCATATCCAAGCAACAAAGAATAAGTAGAACTTCTGATAACACGGTAAATGCTTAATTTTTAGAGTCAATATTTTAAATTAAATAAAAAAGTTTAGTTACAAACATCTAACTAGATAATGTTAAAAATAAACTCTCCAGTGTATCACTACTGTGCTGTTACTACAGCCACAGCCAGATCTCATTTCCTTGCTGCTTACTACAGCAGACATTACTTTCAATTAGCAGTTCAATACACAGATACTTTGGGTTTATGCAGCTGACAAAGTGCCTGCCCTGCCTATAGATTCACTTTAGATTCAATGTAATGCTGGCCCGAATGTAAAGCAAAAACGAAAAAAGCAACAGTCATATATCAACTTTCAAACAAACAGGTAGAAGATAAAGCTCTTCACAGAACCTATTTAACAAAATGACCAAACCAAAGCAGTTTGGGGTGATACAATATGACATAGCATGGACCAAAAAAAACCCAGACAAAGGCCCTCTCCACATACTGAAAAAACATAAGCAGCAGACAGTGGAAAGCCATCCTTTGGCTTGTCATTGACTGCACAGATTAATACTTTGAGCCTTGTTGGGCCTTCAGCATTACGCAGACTCAGAAAGTAGTGCTTCCCCTGTCTACAGTACAGACCTATTTTTTAATATTCACATATTTTGAATGTATGTGGCAAAATAAGAATACCCATCCTCCTAAAAAAGAACCTTCTCAAAATTACCAAGTAGCCAGAGGCTGCAATGGAAACAGAACCACTGTTTATGTTTTACTTTTGTAATGTATACCTGCTTGCTCACTCAAATCCATAGTATAGCTCCCCACTCATCCCAGGGATCACAAGAACTTTGCAGTTAACAGAACGAGAGGCTCCTGGCATGGCAGAGCTCAGCCAGCCTTTGGACATACATATGGGTCCCCTGGCTGGAGAAACCAGCAGTTTTGATTTTCCTTAGCAATATCTTTGCAAAAGGGAGCTGTGAAAATTAAGGACTAAAAGGCTTGTACATACAGGTAGAAACAGCTACTCAGAAAGGTACTCTGTGTTTATTTAATTTACTAAGTAGAAAGATAAATACTATTTTTGTTTAGGTTATCTGTAAAAACTGATTTTGTCTAGAAGCATAGTAGAAAGCTCTAGCATATAAAAAATAAATGTGGAAAATGCATTTGTAAATTTGAGGGAAAGTGATTAGCATTATCTACACAAATTAACTAATTAACTGTTCTGCTGAAGAAATGTTTAGAAAGTTTACATCTCAAGCTGATAAAATTAATTGTTTCAGGGGGTGGTTCTTACTGGTTTATCCCTATGGTAATTATTTTTGGACATTATCGTCCCTTCTACCTGCGTGAGAATATATGTACATATGATTTACAAAAGCTTTGATAAACAAGCCTCTTTTTGATAAACAAGTATCTCTTCCTAGCACCTCTTCCTGAGTTTTACTCTGTCTTAGTATGCCCTGATGTGACCAACATAGCTGTCTCTTACAGGCCATGCTGCCTGCTGAAGAGTCCATCCTATGGGTGAATATATTACTTGGAGTGCAGCCCTGCATTCCAATGAAGCCATTTTCTCTGCAAATACATCTATTTCTCCATCAGGGACACTACAAGCTATCAATTTATATAATTCTTTTTTTCCCAATTATGTTCATAAAGGGTAAAACCTCAAAATTGATTCAACATTCAAAGCATCTCTAAGTAGTGACAGTTAAGACTAGGAGTGCACACACCACGAATATTTGTGTTTATGCAGGTACACAAAAAACCACCACCCAGTGACAGAATTGGACATAATTCCCTCTGTCTCATCTCTCACTGCATCATCTCTCAGCAGGCATTCATTTCCTCACCAAGGTTTAATCTAGACACTCTAAACTATGAAAAATTCACACCTTGCTTTTAAAAATCTGTACGCACTATAGTTCTTCGTTGCTGAAGAACCTGGTCTTCATCCCTATTAATATTAATTTGAAACTCAGTTTCTGTACTTTATGACATGTTTACTTGCAATGTTACTGTTTTTTTCCTATGAAAAGGAAAAAAGAAGGGATGGAAGGTCTAAAGAGTTTTGTCACTGCTGTCAGCACATTTGAAATGCTTCTGTTGAATACAAACCCTCATGCTGTCATTCAGACCACATTCCCTTTGTGAGACAATACCAGGCTGCTGCACAACTACGTGACAATGATCAGAATCATTTCTATATGCCCAGCTTGTGAGGACTGAGAAATAGTAGCAGCCAACTTCTATGAAACTGGCTACCTTACAGCATATCTGCATTTAACAAACATTACGACTGGAAATCTGCTTATCCTGATAAAATATTCTCATACGCTTTTCATTGGGCTGTTTCAAAAAACCTACCAAAAGTGACAAAATAGGATGTAAAATGTATTTATATCATGAACAAACTGACATTCACAAGGTAGCCGTAAATTACTATACATGTCAAACATCAATCCCAACTGTACCTGCCACAGCAAACATTTTTTCTCTTAAAAAAAAAAGAGGAAGTTGTCATTACCGAAAGGCCCTGAAACTGCCCCCAAAGCAATTTATTGGCAGTCTCTAGACAGGCTGATTCTAGCCTGGCTGATTTCCCTTGCCTGCTGTTGTCTCTATCAGCATGCATTTCTTATTAGAAATAAAATGGGGAGATACAAACGTGAAAATGCTGTATTTATTGAAGTGCTCTAAAACTGAATTATTGTGCTCTTCAGTAACTTAGATTCCTGCAGTTTAAACAATGTCTAGCTTTTTCTTTTCATAGAAATAAACCTGGTTATTTCATAAACTTTTCTTCTCAGTTTTTTCTCTACAGTTCTACTAATATTTTTAAAAAGTTTTCCTATAATCAAGCCTCTGGGTATGCTTAAAAATATCACTAAAAATCATAGTATGCTGACAGAAACCAATAGAGCAAATAAATCAAGAAATTCTAACTTTAAATGCTTCTCATTAATATAGAACAGAGAAAATTACATGTTCTCCTCAAATTCTTCTAGTGAAACAGCTAATGCAAAAGGAGGGAATGTGCTTTCATTTTAAAACCTCTTATTTTTGAATTTGTTTTCTATGCCTCAGTCTGTACCAGCTGCACCAGGAAAATGCCACCACCTGAAGAGATGTTTATGTAAAGATGAGCTTACGGAAAAGAAAATACACTGCAATCTCTATAGCTGATGGTAGCAAATTTCTGCTGGTAGCTGCTAGGTTTGGAGGTGGGCCTTTCTTTGTATTTCTTTGTATTTTTTTAATAATTGTCAAGGAAGGGAACTTGATCTTGCAGTAACATTTTACCAAACAAATCACTTAAGATCCTTGGCCAATGCACGTGTGAGTGACACATGACTTGTCGTCAAAGATTCATTACAAAGCTGGCTTACATGAGACAGAGAATCAGATGGAGTGGGGGACTTCTCCCATCAAACCATTTGGGAGATGCACAGCAGGTAGGTAAATAAAGTTAGAAACATCTACTTTTTATGTGATAATTGTAAAACTCAGACGCAGATCTACTCTTCTATAGTCTTATGTTCATCCAAATAGCCATCCAGGAAGAACTGTGTGATACTCATGTCAGTACCAATAAGCCACAATGACATTAATTCCTATTTATGAAAAATAAACCAAAGTTTGTGAACGACTTGCTGGAAATCTAAAAGGTCATTCTAAATTAGAGTTTCTAAACAGAGGAAATGAACTGTGAAAATCGTGAAACTGGCATGATCTTGCATTCACCTCTCTCTTTTCACTGCAAATGAACTAAAAGCTACCCTCAAAAAATTGTTTCTGTTATCGTCTAATATCTCTAAACATCAGATTGCCACAGGAGGAGTCACACATTCACATTCCACAAAAACCTCAATGCTTCTGCATGACAACTACCCTGTTATCTTGAAAAAACAGATATGACAACACAAAGTTGCCAAAATACGTGGTTTTCTTTTGAATGAGAAAGGCAAGTGTAGAAAGCCTACTCACTCTTTTGCCTAACAAATATTTTTTTACTTGACTGCTTAAGCTATAGAAGCATAGAAATACTGTATCATCATGTGTTTGTTTCTAGGGAATCCAATTTAGCAAGACTCATAATCTCAGATGACTGAACACGGTGTTGTGACCTGGACAGCTCAATCAGCAATGAATGTTTATTTAGATTTATAGCAACAAACTATGGACAGGCAAGAGTCAAGGACACTAGGTAACATACCCATAAACAAAAATGAAGAAAAACAGAGCAGGAAATTCTGCAATTTCATATATGCAGGCGTATACATATATATATATATGTATGTCCAATATACATTTAGACAAGATGGACAATATGTATACATAAGGGTGATATGTATATTGAGCATATGTATGTATGTATGTATATAAAGTTGCAGAATTTCCTGCTGTATTTTTCTTCAATATGTATATTGGACATATATATGTATGTATTTGACTACACAAAGATATATAGAGAATGTAGTTAAACCTTGTAACTAATTGAGAAAAAGCAATCTAGCCTACTCTGCTTTTTTCCTTCAAAAATCCATGTCTGTTCAAGTGCTCTTGTGGAGAACCTTGCTTTGTAATATGCCTTGAATATTCATAAAATGGAAATTGCTAGTTATAGAGCAGGGTGCAGGTCCATATGGGAAATGGTTACGTCCTTAGTTTCTAAAAAACGAGAATAATTCAAGGAACTAAAACTTAGTCACTAAGCATTGTACTGGACCCTTACCTTTCATAATGCTTCTGCTATTTTGGGGCAAATTTTCCCAAAATCAAATTGCAAAGACTTGAGGACATTCGACTTATTATTCAGACAATTACCAGATTATAGTTATGGAAGCTCCTCTAAAATTCAGCTTTCATTTCACAAGTGGAGAAAGCAGATGTAACGATACAAGTTTTCTCCCTTCCCTTTCACAGACCAAGCTTTGTGTACATTCTCTGGGGCAGCGATTTGCTAAGAAACACTGCCTCTTGGCAATTTTGTAGCAATCAGACCAGCCAATAACAATATAGTGTTTTAGTATGAATAAACAAGCTTGACAGAAAGATCTATCAGCTGCTCAGCCCACACTGCTGTACAAATGAGGAGATGACTGGAATATTAATTGCCTTTAAACAGAAGTAATTACTCACTTTTGTAAGACTACTAGCAGACAGAAATAGATAACTAGAATAGAATATTATGAAAAATGTTCCATTTTTCTGGCTTTAACTGTGTATTTGAGGATGAAAGAACAAATCCACTTCTTAGATGTCTTTTCTTTCTTTCCCTGCTGAATAAAGTCTTCCAGTTTTTACTTTGCATGCAAATGTGGAACAGTGAATGGATTTGATACTTAACTATTGAAATCCCAACTTCTAGTTTCCTATTTTTTGTTCTTTGTTTGGGATTTGTTAGGCTCTGCTGGTTTTGAAGCAAATGACATGTTGAATTTTTTTTCAGACAAAACGCTTTTAAAAGATTCGTGCACATATCAATTCATGCACACCCTAGAAACATCTGAAGCACTGTCTCTTTGAATACATCTACTTGAATGACAGTACATGGATTTGAAGTTACTTAGGCAATAAATTTAAATAAAGTTTAGCTGCATAATTACATTGGGAAAAAGTCAATACTTTGATATTCCATAATTTATTCACAAACCATATTCCAACACTTATAAGCATTCTAAAAGCAAGGGTTTGCGTTAAATTTTCTATTTGCCTGCTCACCTTAGATTTTCACTATTTTAAATGGACATGCAGCAAATTTATTCTGAAAAAAAGTTAATGTATGTTGTGCAACTAGACTACAGCCTCTTTCAAAAGAAGTAGAATTTAGTTGCTCAAAATACCAGGCTTTGCCTATTATCTACCAAAAGGCATTTTTTTACTGCACAGCATCAACAGAACTAGAGAGGAAAGACAAGAGTTTATGACATAGTATAATAGAATTGATTCATTACAGTTACCTAGCTATCATTTTAACCCCATTTCATGTCAGCTGAGCTGCTTCTTTCAGCTAAGAATCTATCAGGTGGAAAAGAGGAGATACTCTCACAGCCTATCAATTCATTGATATCTTAGTTTCACGAGTGGTACTAAATGGAAACCTGCCCTAACCATATTTCTAAGAGGATTGCTTTCAAGAATAAAGTTTTTGTTGGCACAGCATCATTGTAATGCGTCTGTCTTATTCACTGTGATTTATGATTTTTCCTATTGTTCTTAATTGCAGGAATCTTGAACACCAGTCCCTCCCAAGATTAATTATGAAAAGCTATGAATCATCTGATACTATATTGTTCTTTATAAGTGTATCTAACCATTTATTTGGCTGCAGAATTAATCCACATGCTTGCTCTTTTATTTAATCAGTTGCATCAAGTAGAAAATAACTGTATAGATTTATTAATATTCCTAAATTATGGATGTGCTAATATAGGTACAATTTGGAAGCTTTCTTAAGATTACACAATTACATCCCTTCCTAAGATAGAAGTGATATGAGTATGTGTTGAATGTTATCTAGTCCAAGCATACCACCAACTCTCAGAAAACTACTGTATTGGCCGGAAAATCCTCATAAGAAAATGATTTTTTAGACTACCCAAACAAATTGGTCTGCTACAGGGAAGGGTCGTAGTTTTATAAAATTAATAGTGTACCAACAAGAACAGACTGTTAAAGTCCCACTCTTTTGTTAGGCTAGAACATACCTGGCATGCTGATGGATGACTGTGATTGAGGTCCCACTGGGAAGATACTATGTCAACAGACTTTTCAGCCATATTAAGCAAATTCATCCAGCCTTGGAAAAGAGACAAATGGGATGGTGCACTGTCTGAATAGTTGATCCCTTCAGGAATATTTTCCACAAGAGCAACCCTGAGAATAGATAAGGAAAAAATAACCACTTAACAAAAGCACTTTTCTTTGCCAAAAAATTCCAAATTTTAAAGAATGTCAGGTTTTGGGCCTGTGGTTCAACATCTGCTCCCAGAAGCTTTCAGCAGTGTGCCACCCACAACTCTCTCTGAAGTTGCTGACTGTCATACTCCACACTTCCCAAAACAATAAAGTGCAGAAATGACCTACTGGTAAAGCAGCAAAGCCAATCAAGCTTTTGAAGCTCTGCAAAATTAGCTTAAACATAGAAAAGCTTATTTCTTTCCACACAGTAAGTGGGAATCAGTCCTTAAAGTGAAGATGGTAAGAATGAAACAATCTTTTCTTGCTTTGCACTCTCATCTCTGCATTTAGTTTCTTCTCTTTAAGGAATGTGACCAAATGTAAACTCCTTGGCAGTCTCTTAAGTTTGCATTTCTAGCTGACATTTTGTTACATTGTAGTCTCTACATATGAACTCTCCCTTTCCAGATGTTCCAAGCTGCCTAATTTTTCTGCCTTTACCTGTGTAAAGCTCTAACTGGGATCCAGTGGCAAAAAAAGAAGAACTATGCCCTTCTAATTTCCTGTTTTTTTCTGGAAGGCTCTTTGATCTAACTGCCTATAGTACTCAAAACATTTGTAAAAGAAACTACATGCACTCATATGGATACAATCACATCCAAGAAGTGAAACAAACACTGTAGTAAACTGACAGTTCAAAATATGCTCCTCTGCTTCAGGGAAATGATGTGTTTCATTCAGCCAGATTTCCTTAAATTGCAGCAGGTAAAGCTTCTCTCTACACTCAATAGAGGAATTTTAAAATTAAAATTCAAAAACGTTCCCCAATTCTGTCTTTAGGTAAAGAGATTAAATTTGCAGCTTATCCAAGTGGCACGTCTATAAGTGTCCCCAACATCTGCCACTTTTACTGCGAATCATACAAACCAGATGTAGGAAAGCTGTAGTAGGAACTTGGACAATACTCCTCTTCATTATATCCAACTACATCAAGCATTTCCACACTGTTTTTGTACTTGTTAACAGAGTTAATTATCAAATCTAGCAACAGGAATAAAATTTGTAAACTTAAAGTGAATCATTATTGCAAAATTTTAGTGTAAAAGAGAATTGTATATGTTTTGAGTCTTAGAAAAACAGATTAGTGCAGTATCTTCTATTAACCCAGTGGACCCTAAAGGATTTACGTGGGAACTTTTACAACTATTTCAGAATATCAAGCATGTTTGTAAAGTGAACCCATTAAAAGACTGATGTTTAGTACTCTTAAACAATGTAAAGAAAACCCAGTAAGAATTGTGATAAAGTAAACCTGTGGTCATTACAGTACTCTTAATCTCCCAGCCTAGCAAAAAATCCCCCATGAATCTAGAACAGGCACAGCTCTTCCTTTCATTAAACATTCAAGTATGTTCTCTTATTCCCTAAAATCTGTCAAACAACGTATGTATCACTAAGCTGCAATAACCAGTGATGGTCTCCACAACTTACTATGAACACTCTATTCTAATTTTTAACATTAAATTTCTCTACGTTACAATAATGGAGATGTAACACCAGCAAATAAACTGTGAAATTTTAAAAACACAACTCAATTTTTTAATGTCTTGAAAGCATATTTTATTCTAAAACATCCTACCTACATTTTTTACAAACCTTTTAAAAGAACTAGTACTCTAAAAATTTAGTGCCTTATTAAGTCATTAAAAAATATTTTACTCTAACACTCAAGGTTTTAGGCTTATTTCTGCTGCATATAATCCTGTTACAAAACTTAATAAAAATTTTGTTAGATCCCTTGAGAGCCTGGTTAGTTCTTTTTCAATAGTTAACATTACTAATCACATTGCAGCTCTTAGCATGTCCAATGTTTCCAGAAGAATTTTATGGATATTTGTAGGATGGCCACCTTCAAAGAGGAAGAAATTGAAGCTCAGAAAATAAAGCAATCTCTACAAGGACATAAAAACACCATCAGTAATCCATGGCAAAGGTGAGATATGAATCCACATGTTTCTGACATCTTCCATCCCCTACCCGATCATGTGTAGATCCAGGAAAGAGTTATTCTGAATATTCTTCAAAGACATTCTTCATATCAAATGATTATACAAAAATAAAATAATCTGTCAAATGTAGTTCTTACTTAGCTAAAATTTAAAAGTGTACATCACTCCCTTGACACAAGTTCTGCTCAAAATTTCTCAACATTAGAATATTGTCTGACATGGCACAGTATTTTCCAGAGGAACCTATACAAATGAATATACACAGGAGCCCACAAAATAACTGATAGGACTGACTCTGTCACAGTCATTTCCAGTGGCTTTTAGTAGTGTTTCCTATAGGCAGTTTCCTACTGAATTGGTGTCTCACTGGAAAGCATTAGTTTAACTTCCATTTTTCCTATCTATCTTTGGCAGGTTGAAAGCTGCCAAAAAAGTAACAATGTCACAGAAGGGCTGAGATGATCTGGAGACAATGTAGCTCAACCCTGCTTATCGAAGGAGGGTCAATGATAGCAGGTTCATCAGGACACTGTCCAGTCGGGTTTTTGCACATCTCCAATATCTCCAAGTCCCAACCCTACCATTTTTGAAATTAGGGACCTGATCCAACCAAATACATACAAATTCATTTCTAACTTCATATTATTTAGGTCTGAAGTAGGGAAAAATGCTATATCTATATCTTATAAATGCTGATTCCAGAAGCCACTGGAATCTATACCTTAAACTGTAATGGAGGAAAAGCTGTAGTTGTGGATCACTGCTCTATACACGTATTTTGGTACAGATACCATCCAGATATGCAAAAAAGTTGGGCTTTTCCTCCTGTTTCATGGGTTAAAACCATTTACTTATTCAAAGAAAGTCGCAAGGCAAATTTACTGGGCCAAAAGGAATTCAGCTCCCTCTTAAAAGGGCCCTTGTCAAGGATAAGGTGCCTCTTGATAAGAAAGGTTATCCTGACTGCTGGAATGAACTTGCTCTTCACTAGAACAGCTCCCAACTTTTAAATCTGCACAGCATTCAGTAAGCTACAGCACTAGCACTAAATAAGGCATGTGATTACACAGTTCTTGCCATTTTATGATTTGGGTTTGATTATCCAGTAGAAGTCAAATGCATTCCAGTTAGCAAAACTGTAATTTAGAACAGATATTATCTGGTAATATATTTCCTAGTCTTCTGTTTAACTAAATAGTAAAAAAAGGGAAGTGGTCACAGCTCCAAGCCTGTCCAAGTTCAAGAAGCATTTGGACAATGGTTCACAGGAATGTGGTGAGATTCTTGGGGTGTCCTGTGCAGGACCAGGAGTTGGACTCCATGATCCTTGTAGGTTCCTTCCAACTCAGCATATTCTACGATTTTACTTTTTGTTTTTTCAGCAGAAAAAACCCAACCAAACAAGAAAACCCACAACCAAACAAAAAAAACCCCACAGCCAAAAACCAAAAAAACCCACCCACATTTAATCCAGCTGAGGCACTAGCTAAAAAGCAGTTTTCAGAGTTTAGACATACCTTTAAAAATGAACTGATTCTGACAAAAACTTTCAATATGTTCCCTTACCCACTCAAAACTCAACACCAAGCTCAGAAGTTATAAAAAAAAAAGTCAAATATCAAGTTTTTACACTAAGTGATTTTGCCTTTATAATCTTCCCTTTTTCCTTGGCACAATAGCAAAGTTCCAGTGCTTAGTCAAGATGAGTTTTGCTAAAACTTCTGTGCAAAAATTTGAGTTTGTGAGCCCCAATTCCATCAATAAAAGCTAAATTTAGCTTTCTTTTTTGTTCCAATATAACCCACGAAGATATTTTTCAAATTTAGTATAACAAAAACTTCCAAGAGAGAAGGTCATTCACAGACCTTGAGGAAGGTTAGACATGGTGACATAATCTATTCTGCAAAAATGTCATATTAACAAAGCAAAACAGAGCAAATGTACCATGGTGATTAAAACAGGCTTCTTCAACCCTCAAAATTATTAGCAGATAACCTTACACCTGTTGAATGAGATGTCCTTCCCTTCTCTGATTTCCTGGTGCTCTGTTTCATCTGATAATGCCAACATAGGCTAGTCTCTTCAGTTTTATAGCTGAATATTCTCAAAATTACCTCACAGAGACTGAGAAACCTGAAAGTAATGTCACACAATTTCTGTAAAGTTAGAGAGAAAGAGAGAGACAAGGGTCGGAGCTGATATTCAAGCTCTTCTTAGCTAACAGAAATGTGGCTAATAAAATGGTATTTAACGCCTAGCATAGAATAGACCACGACCTCAATAATATGACTCTTCTGAGCTCAGCTACAAGATATGCATTTAGCAATTCCAAGTGAATTCTGTAACCGGTTAAGGGTTTTTCTTCATCTTTGACAGTTCTTTGGTGAGAAAGGAAGAAGATTTGTTTCTGATCTCACACCAATTTCTTTCTCTGAAGGAAACAGAGACTCTTAATCTAGCATATGGGTTAATTAGAGTAGAAAAAGGGCTAGGGCAGTGAAAATAGGCAGATTCTATATGTGTGTCTCTTGAACAAACTTGGGGCTATTGGCAAAAATTCATAGCTCTGTTGAAAAGTTTAGCTGTAATGATTATACTCTTATAAAAGGAAAGTTTTTTTGATGGTTCATACTTCATGCTATATTAAAATGATAAACTGTAGAACATTACTCACTCCAGGTTTGTCTCAATCCAGAGTTATCCACTAAAGAAAAGCCAGGTAATATGTACTTAAGCAGCTCTACATCATCTGAATTTACTCACCATTAAAGGGAAGAAATGCGATAAGAAAACTACAATGATTTGTATGAGACAATAAAGAAACGAAAGATGAGCAAAGTCTTAAACATTTAATTTCAATTAAGTCTTTCACCATCTCACCTTCAAGCCCTCCCCATCATTCTACATCACATCACTCCTACCACTCTACTCCCTCAGATCTACTCATGAGCTGTCATACTGACCAAGAACACTTTCTCTGTAGCTTCTCAACAGAACCACAGCCCCAGCTCTTGTTTCTGAAAAGGATTAAGAAATACCCTTCTAGGCAGTGTATAATTACGATTTCAAAAACATGCCAAACAAACTGTTTTCTGGGGCAAGAGAGAAAATGTCCTAAAAAAAAAAAAAAAAGTACAGCAGAACTATTTTTGGATATTCTACTTAAAGTCAGCGGTAAGGATTTGGAAGATCGAATGCAACAATTCTACTTGAGATCAGACTGCACAGCATAAAGGCATACATGGTATATCCAGTAAAGAAAATCCAACTGTGCGTTATATGTAATATTTACTCTTTAATTAATTATATCTGATTCCTCCAGTATAAGAAGTTACAAAATCTGCTAGCTATCACATACTTATGCTGTGGATTTCAATTTTAAACAAAACACGTTTCACCCATTAAAGTAAATTCAAGACAGAACTCAAGAGTTAACAGTGAAATGCAAAGCAGCTAAGATTGAACTTAAAATGGACGGTAAAGCTCAAACTTAGTACTCAAAAGGACCCATATTACTAGCACCTGAGAATGTATCACAAATTCTATAACAGTCCTCTAACACTGACCGTCTCAACTAGTGAGGCACATGTATGTGTGTTCGTATAGGAACACATTCCTGAGTATATGCACAATGACATTTACTTGTCTGCTTTTTGAATTTTAGTCCAGAGATGTCCAGAAACAAAATCTTGGGATGTGGAATTCTTTGTTCAAGAGTATTCTTTGAATTAGATCTGCAGTGAATGTAAATAAATTCAGATTTTTTGTATTACAATATATTTTTCTGCAGCCATGTGAGGTACAGAGTTTTATTTGAATATTTCTAAATAACTGGTAGAGCAGAGTAATGTGATGTTTAAAATCAAAGGCTGCTCTAAGTGTCTCCATAATGAATACATATTTTCAAAATGGTTCTATGCACTCAATGATAAAACACTGCAGTGAGCATATTAACACTTATTATTTTGAGAAATCAAACTGTGCTGGAATTTTAGAGACCCATAGCAGCAAGTCTCTGTTTTCAAGGAAGTTTCTTAATTTCTTGATTGTCTTTATATTCAGAATCTGGTAACCAGTCATGAGACAGAAGGCTAAAAATGTAAAAACCTGTTGTCCAGGAAGCCCAACTAGACAGTCTAAAGCAAGTTTCCTAACGTTCCTGTTCCTGGACATGTGAACTGCAAAGTAGTGGGGTAAAAGGAGAGTGATTTAACAGGGATGATAATATGAACGTATATGGGACTACTAGACTGTTGTGTTGGAGCATAGAATGAAACAGAGCTATGGCCAGAGGGTACAGCAAAGCAGCATTCCTTCTAGCTGTGCTTCCTTAAGCCAAAGTGGACACACTGGTCCTAGGCTTCTGCTCATCATCACAGGAGTCAGCCAGCGACTCCTCCCTCACACTGCTCCTGTGGGCCAATGTGCCACTGGGGCACCCTGACATAAGAAAGTGTCACAGCAGTTTACATTACAAATGCAAGAGATGCAGATGCTTTGCTAAGTAACGTGTAGCTAGAGCCAGTCAAGCTGGCCTGCACTCAAACTTCAAACATTTTGACAGATCTCCTAAAAAGTGGCCTAAATTCTGTGAATACCGTCTGTGACTGGACTCAGAAGACACAGGCCCCTTCAGCCAAGTGAGTGGCCTTATCCTGTTCAATATCCAGCTACAGAAGGTGACTGTGGCACAAGAGTGGGAATAAAAAGCCCTGACAACTTCAAGTCTTCAATGAACTCCAGCTTTAAGCTCTTCAACTAATGCCTATAATTAGAAATTGCCTTTCAACCTCCCCCTTCTATGGCTGCCTCTTCTTTGCACTTAGGCTCCTTTCATTTTTTCTTATCAGTCCACAGAAAAAGTGGAAGTATGCTAACTGTATTCGAAAACATATTAACTCCTCACCACTTAGGCTTTTTTATATTTTTCATGATCAATGTGAAAATTACTGTGCCCACATAATGGTTTTTGTGCCCACTCATCACAATGTTTACAAGCCAAATACACCAAGCAGACATGCACAATACCTCCATTAAGCTTGGCAGATTTCATGTGCCAGATTCCTGGTTGGTACAATATAAGAAAAACAAGATTTCCAGTCAGCATCTATGTCAGTGGAACAATATTGGTTTTTACGAGTTCAAGATTAGACTCAATTCTCTAGGCCTTTAGAATAAATAGCTAGAAGCACTCCAGGGCTACCTCTTCTCTTTGGACTACCCTTTGGATTCTTAGGTAAGAAAAAGTTGATCCCTCCCCCCATCTCATACTATCATCTTCAGAAAGATGTTTTTTGCTGTAACATACCATAAACACATAAGTTTCAAAAGAAGAACCCACTATACAAATTCACAAGTCACCTAAGGTTTATTTAAACCTCTAATTAAACATATTTTAGGTGATAAAATGAAGTTTTCATAGTTACATTTCAGATGCAACTTTTAGTTCTCAAAGGCAAAATTGCATTCAAAAGAGGGAAAAAAACTGACCAGGTTTTATAATGTCACTTCACCCTACCAGGGACACTATTTCCCTGGTGTCAAAGAAAATCTGAACAGTAATCATAAATTCAATCTATCCTGCGAGGATCATTTTAATGCTGGAGCCAAGACAGCAGTCATATAAAGTATCAAATGAAAAAAGAGAACAGAGAGGAATAATTAGCAAACACTAAAGATCTGCATTTATTTTACTGGCATGACTGATATTTGCCTCAGTTCAAAAAAACACATAAATAAAGTGCAATGAGCACTGAGCCTTTAAGTAGCTTTATTGGTTTTCTTAGGACTTCTCATGTGTTTTATGCAGACTTAGCATTTTTTGTGAATTGTGCAGGTCAGTCCAGCTCAATAATGATCTTTTCCCTACACTTTTACGTATCCAGGTGCATACTAAAATAATCCTTATCAATTGCTCTTGCTCCCTAAATTGGATGCTGAAATGAAGATTGTTGATTCCATTGTATAAAATTATTTAGTGCCATTAAGACTCAATGACAAATCTCTCATAAAAGAGTAAAAAAAAATTAGAATCTAACTGAAGGCAAAATATGTGTAAAGACCCTTTTGGGATAATATAATATGTGGTTTTGCTTCAGGTGTTTTGCTTTATGTTTCTAGCTCTGTTATGTTATGCCTGAACCATTATACTAGTATACATGTTTGAAAATACCTAGATAACTTAGATGTTTTTAAACTATTTCAAAAGAAAATTAATTTGACTGAGTGTTAAAGTCTACATATATAAGCAAAATAAAGCTCACAACTATTAATCACTAACAGGTATCATCAGCTGAGACTCTGAAATCTCTCTCTATCTGGTTGAATTATCATCATAAGAATGCAGAGGACCAAAGAAATCTTTAATTTACTGAATTGACTGTAATTTATTGAACAGACAGGATGTGGAGTTTCGTCCTCTAGGCTTCAGTCTGGCATTTCTCAGCAATTCAGCAAAGAAGATATTTCACAGGTCTTGAACATACAAATATAATATTTCCAGATTTAAATGCAAACATTGAGTATAAACAAAATGTAAACATTTTACTGTAACTTTCTGTTTCACAATCCTATGATAAATCCCAGTATAATCACAGTTCCCAAATTCTCAGAACAATTTATCCTCTTTTTTAAATCTTTTGTAACCACTTTTATACATACAGACCAAACAGATAAAGACCAAGTATGTCAGAAGACATAAATGCTTTACAGAATAATCATAGGAGTAATTCTAAATATCTCCTTGTTTATGATTGGGATAGAATTTTTTTGACACCTGTGAAGCTGAGCAGCCAAGCCATCAAACCAGAAACAAGGATGCCAACATTTAGTAAAGACAACTGTAAAAATATAGCAAGGTTAAAATCTTTACAATAAAGGTCTTGCGCTACTCTTAATTTCAAATTTGTATATGAAATCAGTCCATGAAGACAAAAGTACCAAACTTAAGACTTGAAATTAACAACAGATTAACCACAGACTTAATCAAAGCTGCTTTGACCAGAAAACCACCACGCTATTCCAAAGAAAACCCTATGCTTTATAGTCCCAGCTTTCCCATCTTCATCTATGAGAATTAGTGCCTTATTCCATGAGGAAAGAATTATTTGCTAGAAGAAAGGGCTGCAATAGTGACACCTACATCTGCATTCCCAGAGACAGAATGAAGTTTCATTTTAGGAAACACTCAGGGGTCTTATTTAATTGTTTAATTTCAGGTAAAATCTTGCAAGAACTGATGAGCATTTGATCATCAATATCTAAATCCAGCCCATGTGAGAAGCTCTTGAAGCTCCCCTGTGCTGTCTAATCAGTAATCAGAACTGAAACATACTGCAACTTTCACACTATACCTAAAAGTTCAGCACTGAGATAAATACATTTATTTACATCGCATTGTAATGCAAAAATGTGCCTGGATTGTTTAACAAGGCCACTAGAGATATCAAAAAGATGTAATTTGAACCAAATTAGCACATCCATCATCTGACTCTCCCATGTTCTGACAGAAACTGACATTTCAAAATTTATAATCAATAGAAAAAGCATTATATACCGCATTTCTAGATTCTTGCAATTCTTTATTTGATGTCAAAGCTCTGATTTGCACCATTTTTTAATGGAATAATTCCTATATTTTGATGAGAAAAAAGTTTCTTAAGGTTCAAGTATATCTTATTTCACTGAACAATCACTTGAAATACTCAAGAATTTTTCTCAAATGAAATGCTGAGGCACTTTTATATCAAAGAAAGCAAAAGTATCCCTAGACATTAATCATCACTCATTTGCAAGCGCGCTGTAGCTGAATTTCACATACAAGAAGGCACAATACAGAGGTTAAGTGTTGCAGTGTTCTGCTCCTGGCTCTCTCTATGTACAACATACATAAGCCTTGGGGATATGTGCGAAACATATTTAATGGACACAGACTAAGAACAGAAACTGCCATCTGTTCCTCATATATATTTCTGTGAGATGCTCCCATTAGGCTATTGTTAGGGTATGACATATCATGATAAAAAGCTCTAAAATTTATGTGTGGTACACCTCTGTCCTCATCATGCCTAAAACAAAATTTTTCAGCACCTTATCATGCGTCAAAATAACTTCCTTTTAGACTGTGATTTCACAATAGTGTTTAAAAACAACAGAGGGAAAGCAGCTTGCGTTTAGATCTTATTAAAAAAAATACATCGACAAAGAAGAATGTTGTATCAACATTTGCAGATGACTGAAATTTACTTGGAGTCACAATAGCACTGCAAGAGCTCATATCTGCTCTGTCAAACTTCAAGTAGCATAACAAGATTCTCTACAACCATCACAACTTCATTCTTCAGTTCTCTTATTTCTCATCAGTTCCCTAATTTTTTTTGCCCAGATGTTTATTCATTCATTCCAGCTCATTGTGGAGCACTCTGTGATAGGGAGCAAAGACAATTTCTCTCATGGTTACCCTCCACTGTGATGATATTTTATATAATGAAATTTAAACTTTGCTGATAAGTGCTCAAAATGTATCATATTGAATGAACAGTTCATTCTTGTGAGATTTTCTTTCTTTTTGCTCTTGAGAAAAGAAATGCTAAGAAGAAGCCAGAGTAGAATCAGCAGCATCCTTCTGTGGGGGTCATTGGGCTTTCTAAAGACAATGGGTCAACTCCTGAATTTTATTCCTGGGCATTTTCCGCAGCAGAAAAGCTTGCTCCAACCATGTGCTGTCTTTTGTTCCACTGTCTTTTGCTCTAGTTATGCCCTAATTTGAACACGTCTATTTCCCTGGCTCCTCCTCCCCTTGCCTCCCTCTTCTGTGCATTACATCTTAGATGACTCCTTTTGTTTTGCTCCTTCCAGTTATTTTTCCTCTCAATAAAGTTCCTCTAAATTGATTAGCAGAATTACTTAATTGGCAGAAAGCATAGTACTGTTATTAAATCTTCAAGACACAGTTCTGTGCATTCTGTCCTGTTCCTCCACCATATCTGATTTTGTCCAGGTAGACTGAAAGCTCTTAATTAGTGGCACTTCTTGTTGGTCAAGCAGTAGTGACAAACACAGTAGGATTGATCTTTGGTAAATTCCTAGGAATTACTGCATTAAGCAGTATTAAGTTTTTCAGAAGCAGCATGGGCTCTGAAAAACTCCACTGGCAATAAAAAATTTCCAGGGACATACTTTTAAGTACTTCTACCTAAATTGTCATCATTCAAACTTTTTACATCAGCGGTCTCATGCAAATCTAATTTGGCTTACTGTTTTCGTGAGAGTTTTTTTGTATATGGGTTTTTTTGGTGGTTGGTGGTTTTTGTTTTGTTTGGTTGGGTTTGGGTTTTTTTGGTGTTTTTTTGGTTTCTTGCTTTGGTTTAGTTTTTTAAGGGAGTTTACAGATATTTTGGCAGCTTCCTAATAAAAAGAGACTCAGCAGTGATAACTAAGACTTCTAAGTACTATTTCTAATGATAACTCTTTGAAAGTTTGTTGCAGCTTACCTTTAGCTGCAGTAAAAACAGATATATTGCTTTAAAAACCTAAGCCATGAACAGTGTAAGTAGAAGTTCCAAACTCAAATGGAAAAGGTTTCCTGGGTGATCAAGTCTCTCTCTTTGCTACTTCAGACAATGTTTCATATGCTTTTATTCTTACATTATCCAGATAAGGAAAAGATAGTAGGACAAGGAAGGGATTTTACCACCACTTGTCACACTGGAATATTTTTTATCCTGCTGCTTTCATAGGCAGAAACCTGCTTCTTTTGATATCTTTTTACCTGCTCTATCCTTTATTCTCAATAACCCAGATTCCACCCTATAATTTCTCTCTTCTGTTGTATTTTCATGGATGACAATCTTTTTCAGCTTTCACCCTGCACAGTCAAGTGCCTTAAATGTCTTTTTTTATTATAGTGACTCTTCATTCCTAAAACCTTATCCTACTAAGCACAAGTTCAATCTTCTTACTGATGGTCAGTTAAACATATTATTCCAGATTAAAACTTATCAGTGCCTTTCAAGATGGCAATAAATACTTGGCACTTCTAGTTACATCTTGCCTGATGTAAATAGCATTGCATCTATCTCTAAACAATTCTGTCTTCTTTTGTTACAGTTTCCCTAAGGAATTGTTTCCCTTAAAGAGTATAAAGATGAAAAATCTGGCAAAATTGCAGTTGGACTAATGCCTGGGAGCGACAAAAATCAAACTGGTACCAAAATGGTACTTATATCCCCATGAGAAACCAAAAGATACGTTTAAGATTCATTATAACCTCACAAATTTTAAGAAGTGTTTTTCCATTCTGAGTCTGAGAAAAGGGCATTTTTTGACCACTCAACTATTTTCTGCCTGCAGATCATGTATCTTCTTGTTCAAATTTAATTATAATGATCTCTGTAGGGATATGTATCTTTAGGAGGCTTACAGTCAGCTGTTACTTTTGTCACGCATTTGTCAGAAAACTGACTAAACCAGACCTCTGTAATTTCCTGCCTCCGTATGACTGCTGTAAGTTGTGAAATTCAAAGAGTAAAACAAAGTAAAAAGATACCAATACTAAAGAAACAGACCAATTAAAAGCCAGATGACTGCTGAAACATGTAATGTGCATAAGAAAAAAAATCTTTTTACGACACTTTTCTAAAACCCTAAGCAACATGTTCCAACAAAACAGCCAACAGTAGGTAGCTGTATTTCTCTCAAAGTTTTTTCTGAGGATATTTTATTATTCCTTTCAACTAATTCAAGACCAGATTAACTGCAGAATGTTAGGAGTGATAAACTCCATGAAAAATGCAACATGACAAATATTGTTAAGCAGAGACAACAAAAAGAAGGTGAAAATACAGAAAGTCTGCAAAGAACAATCTGAGGTGTTAACCCTGTCTCTGATAAGAAATAGCATGGTGGGATCTGCAGAAAAAAAAAAAACTTGAAGAAATTCTACTGAAAGATCGAGGATTAACCCTTAGCAAGGAGATAAGTGATTGCCAGAATCACCTGTCTCATAATGAATCCTAGGGAAGGCAGGCAGCTGCTTGAGAAGTGGACATAAAAAGCTCATGTGACTATAAGGAAGAGCACCACTGCAGAAGGAGCTCCAACTGGCATTCTAGGAAACAATACAGCAGACGGTATTATCAAATAATTAGGTTAGATTATACCCCTGGAAGTCATCTAGTCTAACCTGCTCAAAACAGCTCCGCTTAGATCAGGTTGCTCAGCACTTTGGTGAACTTTTGAGTATCTCCAAGGATGGAGACTACACATTCATCTCTCGGTGCCTGTTTTGGTATTTGACCACACTCACAACGGAGTGGTACACTGATAAAGATTAGTGATGTTTTACACCTGTTTTGAATGAACAGCAACCTGAGAAATATAATAAAGCTTTTCATTTAATCCTATTCTATGAAAAGTGAAAGAGCCTAGGCCAATAGTCAAGTAAGATGCCCTGCTCTAATATCCATTCTCTTTCAGTTCTTTATTTTTAGCACCCATTCTTGCTTTTCATCTGTAAATGAATGATTTTGTGCTTTGCAGTATTAAGAATTTCTGTAACTCCAGACCATCAAATCATCTTTTGTCTCCTATGAAATTACCCTCTTCTTTTGAAGAATTCCCAGGTTCTTCCTATCAGTCACAATATTTCTCAGACTAGTTTATGAGCACAAAATACACTAGTTACAATATAAATGGCATTAATCTTGAGGATCAGTGATTCTCAAACAACACTGCTGTACACTCCCTGTTCATGATTTTACAGTACCCACTGCTGCTTTTCCTTTGTGTAACTTCTCATCCAACAAATGGCTTGCTCAGACTGATACAGAGTAGATCTACTGCCTTACGTTGCTTAAGTAGCCAACTACATCATCAGCGAAAATGGAAATACAAAAGCTATCTTTTACAAAATCCAGGGAAATATTTATCACTCCAACATCTCTGTGCTAAAATATTGTATTACAGTGAAGTAAGATTTACAGGCTGAGATATTTCTTTTTTTTAAGCAGAGGGTATGTCAGCTTAAAAGCCCTACCTGGTAAAGCATAAAACTTCAAGTAACCTATTCCAAAGGGACCAGGCTTTCATCACAACAGATAAAAAGAATTTTTCTTGACTGAATCATAATTTCTAATGAGCAAATTATAATCAGTAAATTAAAGCAATACAGATGGGACATGGAAAATTCACTTGCTACAGCGAATGAGATATATGAAAATGATTAGTTAAATTATTATAGAACAAAACCAACTGTCAGACAAGAAAGGCACATACATAAAACCAAAAGTAAAGCTTATTTCAAAGGAACTTCAATAGGAACACTAAGTAATAAAGCAGAAATATTCCCTAATGTACTCCAGTTCAGCAGTTGTGTTTATAAATTCATTTTGACATTTACAGCTAGAAATCTCTACATAAAAATATATTCAAGGAGAGAGAAACACAAAATGTCCTATTACCTTATACTAAGTGATTGGACATGAAGCCATCTTGTCTTGATCCAAAAAAAGGAAAAACCCCTCTCATTTATTGGTTACTCATTACTCAAGCTATTCCTTTTCCCTTTGAAAAAAAACCCTCAGTATTTCATTTTGCCATTTCCAGTATTTTCTGGACATACAGTTTCTTAGTTAACATAACTAAAGGTAAGTTCATTGGGACTGCCTGCAGTACCCGTACAGGCTAAACTACCACTCATTCTTTTCTTATTCTATTTCTGATACTTATCATAAACTGTGTTCTATGGCATCTTATGGTAAACAATTTATCCAGGCTTACTCAAAGAATAAGGATTGACAAGTCTACATTGATGAAATTTTATTTTCCCAGTGCAAAATTGAAATATCTGATGAAAACTCTACACTTTAAAATAGAAATTGCCTCGCCCCATGCCAATCTTCTCAGGAGTTCCATCCACTCTAGTGTAATTCCTCTGGTGGATACTTTAGAGACATATTGAAAGCTTATTTACAACTAAGAATCTTACAAGTTCAAGACTAAGTTCTTTAGGGTACAGATTGTGTCATCTCTTGGTTTTGTGCAACATCTAACATATTCTAGAAGATCTCCAGAGGTTCCATCCAACCCTAGTTCTCTGTGATTCTGTGATATTCTGGACAATGATACATTACAGACCATATAAGGATTATGTGAAGATAGATAAATGCAAGGACAGATAAAATCAACAGAATACCACTGGATTAATTTATCATTCCTAATCCTTACCGTAGAAACATCTGGACCCTCAACAAATAACCTACAATTCAGAGTAGATTCCTATCACCTCCTTTCCCACTGCACAATCTCTCAAAACCACTTCACTGTAGTCTACCACTACAGGAGGATAAAGGTGTTTTGAAAAGAGGATATTGATCTGAAGATTCCACAACTCTGTTTCAAAAACCAGAGAAACCTCAGGGATGAGAAGGAGTGGAGGAGTTTGTTTCTGTGGACTGGTACTTTAGTTATAACTGATTATAAATGTTTTAATAATATTTCTCCCGAAGGAAGAATTCTGAGGACTTTTTTTTTTTTTAACCAAACTATGCGTATCAACAGAGATGCTATGGCACAAAAAATGTCTTAAAGTATGTCTTCATCCCTTGGCCCAAATGCTTCCCAATAAATAACACAAATGACTGATGAGGTGCACAGCAGCTTCAAAACAAAGTTCTCCCTACTGATGCTTCAAAATGGAGCCAAAGCTACAGAGAACAAGAGACTCTAAAAAGGTTCATAGTAACGGTGATGGAAGGAAAAGCAGCAACAAAGTATCAGCTCTTTGCCTCCCCTAGTTGTTCACTGGCAAGTAAAAAGTTCTCACAAAATTGATAATTTCCTCTTGACCTCCCAGGTGCAAGCCAACTGTTTATGAAAACTGTTCACAGATTCCTCATGTGTCCCTCACGTGAGAAGGCAGATGGTGGACTGTAGTGAAGCAAAACAAATTAAAATCCAGACTCCCTAAAGTGAATAACAAAATTTCTAACACTTCACTTGGAACAGAACTTAGCTCTAACTTATTCATTTTAAATAACCTCCAAAAAAGACTATACATAAGGGATTCTACCATAGTTCATTTTTTAAACCCATTAACTGTCTGTTTGATCTCATTAATACTCAACTTTAGTTAATTCTGGCCCAGCAATTTTATGTGCCTCAAGAGTTTATGTGTATAAAAAAAGAATAAATAATTAGCATGTAGAAAGATCACAAATGTTTAATTTGCAAGGAATGAAAATTGCAAGTGAATGCTTTTAATGGCCTAGTTTAAATGGTTACTGATGATCAAAAGTATTGTACAAAAAAAGCCATTTGAGGCTGTCTAATATCTGATGTAAGGGGAAGTATCTATTGGAACTAGCCTCATCAGTAGGCACACACACACAAAATTTAATAAATCACATGCGTTCTCTTTACACAGTTGCTCATTCTACGGGTCTTATGAACTCTGCATTATTTCCTACCCACGGTTTTCACAGACGGCACAAAAAGCACCACACACACAGCTGGTGATGCCCCTGATATGGTGATTAAGATACTTGTCTGAAAGGGAAGAAGCAAGGAAAAGCTTACAGCTCAGCTCTTCTGCTTTCCATCTACTGCTCCCTCTCTAAAGAGAGGCACCAACATCCTCATTTGGTAAGGTGTAAGCTCTGCTTGGTTCTGTCTGAGCATGTCTCCCAGATCAGTAATTACCCAGAGGAATATTTTAATTGTGAAACACAATTCTGCTGAAGGACAAGATGGGGAACTCTGCTAAAAAGGTAACAGTGTTAGAAATGCAGAACAGAAGAAACCTTGCCTGGTTGGGGTATATTTTTTATTGGAGCAATTTTGTAAGAGATTTTTTTAAAAAAAGTAATTCTAATGGATTATGTTCTGAACTTCAGCTCTTAATTTCTGTATAATTCGCATTTCAGTACACAAGGTGTGGTTTGGGACACCTACATGAGTTTTCAAAGGAGGCCATTTCTAGCAAATGTTACAATAAGCCACAGTGAGAGAACAGAACTATCACAAGCTTAGAATTCTCAAAATAATTTTAAAAACAACATGCTGCTGCTGAAACAACATCGGGTTTGTATGGCAAGGTTTTGGTAGCAGGGGGCTACTGGGGTGGCTTCTGTGAGAAGCTGCTAGAAGTTTCCCCTGTGTCCAGTGGAGCCAATGCCAGCCAGTGGCAAAACAGACCCACCACTGGCCAAGGGCAAGACTCTCAGCAATTGTGGTAGTGCCTCGAGGATAACATAGTTAAGAAGGGGAAAAATTACTACTGTCAGAGAATATGTGAGAGAAACAGCCCTGCAGACACCAAGGTCAGTGGAGAAGGAGGGGCAGGAGGTGTTCCAGACACTGGAGCTAAGATTCCCCGGCAGCCTATGGTGAAGCAGGCTCTCCCCCTACAGTCTGTGGAAGTCCACAGGAGAGCAGAGATCCACCTGCAGAGGACCTCACACCAAAGCAGGTGGATGTACCCAAAGTAGGCTGTTGCCCTGTGGGAACTGGAGCAGGCTCCTAGCAGGACGTGTGAACCTGTGGAAAGAGGAGCCCACCTCATGTCGGAGCAGGTTTTCTGGCAGGACTTGTGACCCCTGCAGGGAAACCACATTGGAGCAGCCTGTTCCCGAAGGACTGCACCGTGTGGGAGGGACGCATGCTGGAGCAGGGGAAGAGTGTGAGGAGTTCTCCCTCTGAGGAAGAACAAGTGCCAGAGATAATGTGTGATGAATTGACCGAAACCTATCCTATTAGCTATTTTCTGACTCACTTCACCACTTGTCAATACTTTATTTACTTTACAATGCTTTCCTAAAAGAATTATTTTAATATGAAGTTACATTTCTCTGCCAATTAATCATTTTGCTCCCCCCCACCCAAGTATGCTGCAACATGACTTCCTTTCCCAGTTTGCCTTAATCTTTCAGGTCTTGGCTGACAGACTTCCAAATATATATATTAACTCACCAATCCAACTTCAGAAATTTATGTTGGCACATCCTCACTGCCTTATTGTTTATCCAGGTTTTAGAAAGTTCATTCTGGAAATCTACTCTGGACAAAAAGTGCTCTTGGATAACAAGACAATCCTTACTGTGACTTAGAGCACATAGAAGTAAACAATTTAAATGATTCTTATTTCATACTCTCCATATTCTTTTCCTTCTATCTGGTTTTAAAGAATAACTAGATTATTAAATCACTGTTTTATTTGCCACGAGCTCAAATACAATGTGAAAAATACAAAGAGGAAAAATACAATTTTTGCAACAAGCCTATTTATAATAGAACAGGTTTTTTACACCTTACAAATGTACACAATAAAATAGATATCAGTGTACAAATTGTGTGTCTGCAAAATAACTAAAGCTTTGTGAAACTACTTTCATTCCTGGAAGAACAAACTGAAAGTAAATATGAAGCTCAAAAGGGTTCACCAAGTGGTATGTCTGTTCAAGAAGATCAATGAAAACAAAAGTACAAAATAATAAATTCTGATGGAGGTTACCGAAATAAAAAACAGGACAAGCAGGACAGACCTAAAACAAACACCACCACCACCTTTCTATCCCCCCAAATAAAACCCCACAACTTGTGAGCAATGCATAAGAAGCCAGAGGTTCACTCTAAATTGCCATGGTGCATTTGGTACATTCAAGCTTTCAAGCTTAGAACAGACCTTTTAGGTACTTGGAAACGGATTTGGCTTATTCCCGTCACCCTCTTCTCTGCAGAATCAACATAAGCTAAAAGCAGAGAACATACTCAAGATAATAGTACTATGAAAAGCATGATACAGTGGAGGACATTTTGTCCAAAAATGCTTTAAAAAAAAAAAAAAAGTGCTCTTTCAATAGCAAAGAGACTCCAAAAAAAAAAAAAAAAAAAATGTTTTTAAGAAACANAAAAAGAAAAGATGTTCTTCAGTAACATGAAAGTCATCTTCTGTCTTCTAGACACAACTGCTTGATGATCTCAGGAGAGAACCACAACAGCTTGGCACAGATACTGAACATCCATAAACTTGCTCAGATTCCAGGAAGTAAACCCATAATGATACCCCAAAATGGAACAGCACATCTGTGTTGAATCAAACACAACACTTAAGAGTATGACATAATACTACACAACCTCAGAATAAACAGAATAAAACAGTTTAGAGAGAATTTAAAATTAATGTTGCTATGTATGTAATTCATTACTAGTTTGTCAATATTAAAAGAAATCTCAATAATTTTACCTTTTAAAGCAAAGAAAACATAGTGTGCTTAGCAAGATATTCTGTAGGTCTCATGCATGAAGCTAAAGAAGAATTTCAGATAATTAGGCAAATCAATTCCAAATATTCTAGGGTATTGTTTGATTTTTTTTAAACATATGACACCCAAACAAGGAGAAATTAAGTAACAGAAGTTAGGTGCAGTGTTTGTGGCAAATTACAATGAAATAAAAAAATATAAAGCATTTTGGGTTTTGTTTTTTTTAATTTATTTTGGGGTTATATTTTAACGAATTATTTTCCTGCTCCCAATATAAAATAGTAATTTTCAGCAGTTTTTTCGTAACACTATTTTACATTTAGGCACTCTTTGTGTCTTCTAGGCAGTTCTTCCTTATCTCCTTCATTACTGATGAATTTTAATGCAGTATTTAATATCTGCATTGTAATTGTAATTTCAAGAGTTTAGCTGAAGAAGTCATAAATTCATTAATTAAAATAATGTATCTTTCACATCTCATAATGCAGAGGGAAGTTTTACTCAAGTTTTTGGCCTTCACGTCTCTGAACTGGAATACTGGAATACGTGAGAATCACATCACTAAAGTAAATCCATCTTTGTTAAATTACGGGAACATGAAAAATTTACTCATTATTATATTTTGTCATTTCAGCGACTAAAATTAGGAAGCAAGAGCCACATAATTTATAGCGTAGTTATGAAATACATCAGTGAGCCATAACAATATGACCTCATGAAAAAGAAATTACTTCAGCTTCAAAGCGTACGAAAGCCAAAAGAATGCATTGCTGTCTTCTCCTCAGCACATAAACAGACTGTCCTGTGAGGGTGGGATGGTTTATGAAAATCAAATACCTTCTGTGATTGCATGCTTTCTACTATAAGTCAAATAATAAAAGACACAAACAGTTAAAATAAAGATTAGAACAATAGTAGCTTATTGTAACAAAAAAAACCCCCAAACCAGAAAACTAAGAAGCTTTGCTGACATAATAATCTATGCTGAACACTCCCTCACGTACCCAAACCCCAAAACAACAAGCTCTGTACAAGTTAAGGAATGGAGATTTTTTTCAGTTCTCACATAGTTTAATACTGAGTTGGTGACACATCAAGACTATATTGGGCTGCATTTGGTTGACTGACTGACCTATGGTTTTCCAGTGCCTTCTTTTGCAAGTATTTTAGAAGAAAATAACTAAAAAAAAAAAAAAAAAAAAAGGCAAACCCCACACATTTTTTTAGGTAGAAGACATCAACTATTCTATCAAAAACCATCAAGGCCCCAAATCAAGAAGCCACATAAACAACAAGAACTGACTAGTTGGAATTATTAACTACTTGAAATTTGAGATTTCTATTGTGCGACAAGAAACAACAAAATCATGGATGAGCCCACATTAATAACTACTGCAAGTCTTCAGCAAGATATTGATTAGCATTAGCAAAAACTTTTTGCTTCTAATTAGTAGTCATACACAAAATAATGGCATTTGTAATGAAAACCACTGTTCCTAATGTTGTCTTCAAATGCAAAGTTTCAGCAGCTTGAAAATGTTTTCTATTGTTTCAAATTGGTTCTTTTTCACTGGAAATGGGACATGCTTTTTAAAAACACACTGAATGGCTAATAAAATGGGATAATCTCTATTACTGTTGCACTCCTTCAGTGCCATGCAAAAATACACATTTTCAAGTAGTCTTGAATTTATTAAAAATGCTTTGCATATAAAATAAATTTTAGATTAAACTGAATTTTGTTCTTGATGAGATAAATGTTGTTAGTAAAAATCTTCTTTTCACTGTCATATTATTAAAAAAAGCAGCAGCTAAATATTTAAAATTAGGTAAATTGGGTGAAAAAAGGTAAATTTACAGATTAACTCTTTAAACAATCAAAACACTTATGGGGGGTGTGTCTTACACTAATCTAGAAGTAGTTTGTGAGGTAGAATCTCTCTCCAAATGAGAGAACCCAAGCAGAAGCTCTTTGTTCCAGTATAACTTGCAGCAGTAATTTCAACTTTCAACTCAGTAGTTACTGTTAGTCTAGATTCAGATAGTTAGCAATACTCCAACAGAGGGACTCAAAGACAAGTAATTAGCACCCAGAGGATGCAGATGGAGAGATGGTACCCCAACTCTTTGCTGGGCTGAGCAGCGATCACAGAGCTTTTGCCTGGCTACAGCCACACTCCCTTCCTGCCCATGGCACGCTACAGAGGGGAAGTACTTTAGGAAAGAGATGACAACGGTTTTATAAAGAGGCAAAATGCCTGGCAGTAAAATTAAAAGGCACAAGAGGGATATAAACAACCATGATGGTTTCATTAGCAATGTGATAGAAAATTCAGTTACTCCATCTCTGTGTTCTGCTCTTGTTGATTGCTATCCTTTCTACTTATATCCAATAACAATATGGGTCCAACATCACACCAAGCCAGAGCAGGGTGAGCAGTGTTTGCCTTTAGAACTGTTAACTTGCAGCTGCTTAACCAACAGAAAAGAGCCTTCTTGGATTTTTAACTAATCACAATAATAATTAAAAAAAACCAGCTAGAAATATGTTGCTTAGAAAATAAGCAAAGATCCTTTCTTTATCCTTTCCTCTTTCTGATATATAGAGATGGGTAATTTTCATTTAGCTACATCTCATGCAATCAGGTATTCTGCACAATTTCAAGGCTGGCCACTGTGCGTGCAATGTGATGACCTTCCAGCATGCATTTGCTTTCTAAAACATTGGCACTGAACAGTAGAAAAATATTTAGACATGGATAGGAGAGCTCAAAGCTTTGTCGCTACTTTTGACCTTGAAAAAAAACAAACACAGAATAATTCCTGGGGACTGAGGAAGAATAAGTGAAGGTTAGTTGTTTTTCCACTTTAACTCCAGCTACCTTGTACTCCTCACTTGTCACTAATGTCTAGGAAGAGTGTCCCAGACATTACTAATAAAAGGCATTACAGACATTACTAATAAAAGGCCAATCAGCATAGATGGTGAGACGCATCTGAAGTCCCATAAGCTTGAGTAATATGTCAAACAAATGTCCCTCTTCATTGCCACATCATTAGCAACAGTATGAGTTCAAAGAATTCATATTACCTGAAACCTGGAAGAGGGGAAAAAAAGGTACATACTATCATCATGATGGATTGCTGGATCTAGAGAGCAAAGGAGAGGAAAAGAGAAGATGCAACAACAACAACAAAAAGATCGTTATGACGACAATTTACTTCCAATATGAAATAATTTACTTCTATTTAAAAAGCAGCATTTAGAAAATGGGTGTTTACTCTTTGATTTTTGTTACTCATTAAACACCACATCTCTATGCCTCCTGAAGAAATTAAAAGAAAACCATTTATTGTTTGTGCATAAATCCTTGAATTTGATTCAAAGCTTTTATCATCTGTCGTAGATTTTTCAAACAAACTCATCTTGGTTATAATTACAAGCAAAAAAGTCAGAATTTGTGAGTTAAGGTCTAGACGTGGCAGTTCCAGTTTATTTCCAGATGAAAGATGTCATTGAAACAACTAAAACCTAAGTTTTCTGTAAAGAATCTACAACCATCTCTTTCTTAGAATTGCCATACATGGGTTAGTTATCATACTAGGTTAATACAATCAGGGTAAGAGGAAAACTTAGTGAAAGATTTTTTTATTGCAACACAGAAATATCCCACAAATATATCAGGACAATAGTGAAGGTAATACATGTAACTTTAATACTATAACACAGCTAACTAATCTTCAGTCAGCCCCACTGACAACCCCTCTATCTTGCAGTATGGTTTCTCAGATACAGTTTAAGGATAAATAAGTTTGGTACACCAACAGATTAGCCAGCTGATAGGCCTTTGATTACCACAGGATTACAAAGAAAATTCAAGTCTGTAGTTGCTGAGATCAAAAAAAGCTATTTTTTTTTGTAATTTGTGCACACCTTCGTGGTACATTTGTGCCAACACTGTTGAGCGTCTCAAACTGTTAGATATCCCACATTTAACATTTTTTGGTTTCATTCCTCTGTGGGAGGGTACAATTTCTTCTGTCTTCTTTCTATCTTGCTCCTATTAATGGGACTTCCACGCTGTGCATTGACCACTGCAGACAGTTCTGTGTGACCCAGAATTTTTCTCAGAGTAACTTGTGAGAATCTTCAAATACATTTGTATGCCCCTTTCCCAACTAGTCAGACTAAAATTAGACAACACTGAAGTATTTGTATTAATTCCACACCTATGTACTGTTGAGATCACAGTTTCTTGACACGGATGAATCAAGCAATGCTCATGAAACAGTCAGTATTAATCATGAAACACTTCAATAGTGTTATAAGAAAGTACACAGAAAAGACATAATTTTGTATTATTATTTGTTCTTGTGTAAAACATTCTGAAGCTAGTAGTGACAATCCTCAGAGAAATTAAATTGCTGAATTGCAAAATGGCCCTCTTCACATTGTACCTGTCCTTGTTATGCATCATTCGATGCAAAACTGAAAACTAAGATGAAATACAGTAACACAAATACAGCACGTCAGTACAGGGGACTGCACTTCAGAGAATGTATCATGCACATTATGCCTGAACAGCTCATACAGGGCAAAGGAGGACTAGCACAGGAGGAAATTATTGCATTGTTTCTATAGAAAGTACATTATTACAGTGGGACAAAAGCAGCAATATAATCAACTTCTCCGTTTTTTCAGACTCTGGGTAAGGGAAAATAACGTCCTTCAAAACAGTCTTGAATATCAACTGTTATGCAGTCATTATATTATTTCACCTGAGAGATGAAGGAAAAATAATTTGAAATTTTCTAATAAAAGGTCCCAGCCTTTTCTATAATCTGGACAAAACACTCACCATCTATTTATTTTGCAACAGAAAGCATCATTATTTTAATTAAATCTTCTTGCTTCGAAAGAAAAAACAAAACAATCTCTTCAGCTCAGTAGTCTACTGACTGAGTGGAGGGCACCACTTTCTGCATTTCGATTGGCCACAGCTCTACAGAGCTTTAATGGGCACAAGTAGTTAAAATATCTGCTGAAAGAAAGTTGACCCTTCTAATGCAGACTTTTCTATAGGGTTTCTAAGCACTGTATCTAGGCAGGTGATAATGGTGCCTTTTTGGAGCCTAGGAAGCTGTCCTTTCTTTGTGCACTAATAGAGCAAAACACACCTCTTAGCCCACTATTTTCTGTTAACAAAAAAAAAAAAAGTACATAAAACAAACAATGCACCAAAGTCCTGAAATGACTTAAGAACCAAAATATTAGTGATCTTACTGATGCTATAAGCTTCTCTCCCATTGCAGAAAACTCAGCATTCCAGCTATATCAACTCCCCTAAAGCCTTATTCAGCAGTGAAATATTTTGAAAAGCATTTCTTGGCATCTTGCCCTTGAGCAGAAGAAAATTTGCATTTTTACAGCATTTCTGCCTGTCAGCACTAAAACATTCTAATGGGTTTTGCAGCTGTGGGGAGAACTGAGAGATGGTCAGCAGATTCTTATGGCAGACTGCTGGGAGACAAGTGCCTGAGGGTGCTGAGGCAGAAGAAACCAGCTGACCTGACCAGTCTTTACACTCCACAGAAAATTCAAACAACACCTTTCACTTCCAATGAGTGACCAAAACCAAGGTCTTTCCTGATCCATGAGCTCTATGTGGCAGGGAATGTTAAAATCCTTATTTTTTTTGCTTGATATTAACAAAACAAGCAGTTTTTTGTACGAACCCAAAAAGTTTAGCTGATTGCAACCTCAATTCCCATAAGCTGCACCTAGTGTATAGGTTTTAAGTCAGAGATCACAGTAAATACTGCAAGCAAGAGCAAAATTAGAGAACCACCGGGTCCCAGGTTTCTACTTGGGGAGAGGGACAGCAGTGTGGCTGACTTAAAGCTGCTTCCTCGAAGGCCATTATCTCAATGTACAAGTAAGGGGCAGAGTGAGAGATAGCAGTAACATCAGGAACCAGTCAGTGCACGGATAGAATGAAGCTTCAGGATGAGGTGTCTGGCAGAAGAGGATTGCAATACGAGGAGCCGCCATTCATCAGGTGAGTCATCCAGGATTTGATTGCCCAGTTTCAAAGGGTGAATTAAGTTCAGGAATCCAAGTCCAAGTAAGGGGTTAAGGGCACTTTCCTCTGCTAAAAGCAGAATAGCACTCCTTTTCCATAGTGTCTCTTGATTAAAAACTAACCCAACATATTTCCCCCCAAAAGACATCCCTTGGCCGACCCAAGAAGAGGCTGCCTTGCTGTTTCAGTACACCTGATTAAAGCCTAGTAATTGCTCTCCAAAAAAAAAAAAAAACACCTTCTCTGGAGTAGAACAGCTTATGTATTTTGATTTCAAGTCTAATAAAACTGGTATCACATAAGCATATTCACTAAATTAACTATCTTACGACACAGACTTCTAATACTTACACCAAAACTAATTAGCTCAATTCTTGTCTTAACCCAATACTTAAAACTGCGGATTCGTTTGATATTTGCAGCACTGTGGCCAACTCATTTATCCTCAAGACACTGTCTCCAAATATAGACTCGAGATGGCTCATCTAGGCAGGAAACACGCATGTGTGTGGGAGGGAGTCTGAAAACCTTCCAAGGAATGGAGTTAATGCCACTTTCTAAACCACTGGGGGATAGGGGAAGACCACAAAAAGGCCTGTCAGGAAAAGCCAAAGAGAAGAACAATTCTTTTGTCAGAATCTCACAAAGCCCGACCCAAATGACCAGGCAAGGAAAGAGAGCAGGAAAACAAGTTATAGATGTCTGTCAAAGGGAAGGAAAATAAACTCAAAAAGCTGTAAAAACAAGAAAGCAATGATGAAACATCTTTATTGCATGACAAAATTTAATCAGTGTGTAAGCCAAGAGAAAACTAAATCTGCGCGAGAGTTTACCATGAACTAGTTCAAGTCAGAGTTTGTAGATGATGTATTAACAATTTAACACACCACCATTCATTATGCAAAACATCCACACTCACAATGAAAGTTCTTGAAATCTAGCTTACTTCTCAGATTTGAAGTTGAGAGTAATGGTATCCCCCACATTAGGGCCTGCCAGTTTCCTGCCTATGTGACACAGCCACCATGCCTCTGTCATTTTCCTGCCATCGAGGTGTTACATCACTCACTGCTTGAAAAAATTATAACCTGACCTTTGTAAAGAGCAGATCGGTAGCTCACATTATCACATTGTAGACAGCTAGATGCTACACTGAAGGGTAAAATACAAAAACATGAGGATCCTGAGGATCCAAGGTGAATTAAAATGAAGAAAGACAAGGTACATATTGCAAAGTTTCCACTGGGGGAAAAAAAAAAAACAACCAACAGTGTGACCCAATTCTGTTGAATTTAGAATAAGAAATTTATCTGCTATTGCTGTTTATTATCTAGAATGCCATATATAGTATTAACCAAGAGGCACTACATCATTTAGTTTTCTCTGTTCACTGCTATACTGTAATTGAAGATCTCCAGGATATGCTTATCAAAAAAGCACACAGTTGCGTTGTCTACATCTTTCAAAAGCTCATGCTTAATCTCTAGACATGAAAGGACAAGGACACCATCAGAACAGAAAGTTTTTTTAAACCCCAATCTTACTTATCAAAAGTACTACGTTATCCTTCCCACTTTCTCCTTATTTTTGAGAAAGGCACAGAAAATTTTGTTTTTATTTAATTGCTTTTTGCCTGTTATATTTCTGCCCCCTCACCAGGAAGATGCAAAGGCTGGGCTAGTTTTTATTTCTATTCTTCTAAATATCTCGATTGCAGTTTGATGCCAGCTCTACTATATTCTCAATTTATACACACACACACAAAAATCCTACTGAGTTTGTTTTCTTAGATTTTAAGGTTCACTATCTATAAATGTTAGAAAAAACCTTCCAAAATACAGTAACACACAACAGTTTGCTTCATATCAAGTGCCTGTTTCTTGACAGTCAATGGCAGCTAGAGAAGGTCTGCCCCCAGCCCGTGGCAGGCAGCTTCCTTTCTAATAGGGATGAGAACAGTAAGGCACACGCAGCTCAGATAATGCTGCCCTCCTCAGGTGAAGCCGTTTTTGCCCCTGTCATGCATAAGGAAACCCAGATGCCGTTCTTGGTGTTAACACTGCCTTTTTAAATTTAAATCTGCAATTTTTCCACTTACCTTTTATGGCATGCACACTGCAGGGAACACCCTGAATATCCATCAGGTCAGGAATCAGGAGCTGAGACTTCCCAACACAACAGTAAGTGCTCACTGGGTACCTGTTTAGCCACTGAAAAGAATCTCAGTCCTTTCCTTTGTTTGTACCATATATAAGTCTTGAGTAAATGCCATTACCACAATATTCAAATTATGTCAAATTCAACAGCTGAGATATTTAGTTAGTCCTGTGCAAAGCTGTGTAGCAGTCACACAAGCCCCTTGTCAGCTGTTATGTCTATTCAGCTCTTTTCAGCAGCAACCCATTCACTGTTCACCCATCTGTAAAACACACTAAAATACCCTAACATATCAACTTTAATGAGCCTCTCAAAAGAGCAACAAATACTGTATAAATAGCCACTCACTGCCATATATATTAATTAGATAGCCAGATGTTTTTATTTTATTTCTACGTTCAGCTTGTGAACATGAAAGTTCATATAAAAACGTTTTCTAAGGCTTAGATATGGCAAATTATTACAGGGACAATTAGACCTTTTTTTTTTTTTTTTAAATAACAAAATATATGTTGTCTTTTTATTTCCTGCCACACAATCCTGATCTTCTTATATGAACACTTTATAACTGTATAGAGTATCATTAATTTGGTCTGAATAATTATATATCAATACACAATAAGTGGCAATATGATTGCTACCCTCTTTTCTCTTCGCCTGTGCATCTTTCTAAAAGGCCCTGATTATCTTAGGATGACTTGGGATGGATAAATGTGTTAGCTTACGGTTGTAGAAACCAGTAAAGAATGAAACTATCATTTTTCCTCACAAATAAACATGATTTTATGGTGTTAATAATTATATAATGAAAATCTTCAAAATAAGAGCTCTCTTACCCAGAATAGAAACAAAATTGTATTCTATGATGTTGACATTTACACAATCCAGCAATCCCATGAAATAAAATTGCAACTTTTCATTTAATTTTTAAAATTTTATATCAATTCAAGAAATTTGATTTTGTTTCATTTCCTTTCATTTCTTTTTGTCCTTCCTGCCCTGTGAGAACTAAGAAAACAGCTTTGCAAGACAATGAGGGAAAATTCAAGGTAAAAACTTTAGTCAGCAACTATTTGAAATCACCACTGCAAATTCAGCAGATATAGTCAAGGTAGGAACGGTAATAAAAACCCATAGATGAAAAGAATAAAGTACTTAAAGTATCTATTCCCAAAGGGCATTGCCAGCACTCAAATTACAGAGGCAAAATTATTTGGAAATGTTCCAGGATACCTTAGGAGCACTAAGGTAGGTTTGACTGTTTTATGTTGGTTTTAGGTATCTGTATTTCTGTTTTGTTGTCGTTTGTTTAATTTTGGTTTTGGTTTGTGGAGCGTGTGGGTTTGGGGTTTTTTTTGAATGGGAATTAAGTTAGGTCCATAAAACTGCATCTGTTAAAATTTGTTGTGTCCAAGTTGAAACCAACGGGATGAGCAGGGGGAAGTAAATCTGATGGTTAAATTCTGGCCAAGATGAAGAAAGTGGTGGAACCTCTTTTCCTAACAGACATGTAGCTTGATAAAGTAGCATTTATATTTCTACTAAAAGAATATTTAGTCTGATGCAATTAGAGTAAAAAACACACTCCCTCCAAAAAAACCCCAAACCCAAAACAAACAAAAAACCAAAAGGCAGAAAACGACAAAACACGAAAAAACCAAGACCCAAAACCACCACCAAAAAAAACCCTCACACTAATTTTGAACAGAATAAAGAACACCCACCTTTTCAGACCTTAGTCAAAAACATTAACTGAGTTATTGGTAATTATCCTGTGGAATATATTTTTAAAAGCAAAATCCTGACTCTAGAAAAAACCTCTGAAAACATCAAAAATCCTCAAATATTAGAGGTACATTTTTATCTAGAAATTCTACCATGTGCACGTGGCCAGAGCAGTACCTTTGACAAAGAATCACTCGGCTGCTTATCCTAGGTATTTGTGTGACTCTGTGGAAGAGCAACTTAGAGCACCTCACTGTTTTCTCCTCTCTAGTCAATCCTGAAGAACTCTTTTCACATGCAAACAAATGTGTCACTAGGAAAAAGAATAGTTTGTCTGATGTCATGCAGAGGTTATATCTCTACTGCTTCCCCATATCATCCCCCAAAGCTGGTGGAGTTATGGACTGGCTCCAGCTTGTGGCAGCCTGTCTTTGCCCAAAGCTGAATGTGTTTAGGATATCTTTGAGGTTTCTCACATTCTTCTATAAAACACGCCAGATGAGTCAGCTCTTGGAGACTGCCACCATCCCAGTGGCAACTGGCTGCATGTTTGACAAGATACTTCTAGTAGTCCAGAACTTCAGCCTCCATTGCCCAAAATATGTCACTCCTTGTATCCTCCAGTGCCTTTACTGAACCCTAAATCTGTCTAATCTCCAGCATCAACTGCAATGAACTGCAAAGAAACTGCCAAACTGATTCAAGTGACCCAAGACTGAGTGAAAAAAAGGACTAATATTTTTGACAGCACGTGAACAAAAAACAAATGGCAGCTGCCCTCCCCATGCTGGTGACACATTCATTCTTTTTTTAAAGTTTTATGATTAGTTATGAAGCTTACACATATTCATATTTTGCTAAACTACTGGCAAAACTGCATTTTTCTCCAATACTCGGTCAGTAGAAGCAGAGTTCTAAAAATTTTTATTATTCAAGTCCAGCTGACTTCAGGAGCTATTTGATAAATGACAACAACGAAAAAACCTTTTAGAGAAATATTTTGACAGATCAGTAAAGATCAAAAAACTATGCATCTGCCAAATTGACAAAATCTATCAAATATCATCTGTGGTCATACATATGAGTGTAACAAATTTGTTCCAAAAAGATCTAGAGAAACAGTAAAGAGTCAAAGCCAACACTTCTAATGTGCCATTAAATATCCATCAAAAGTTTAGTCTGAGGCAAGATGAATCCTCCCCCTCATATGAGAAGGCATGCAAATCACTGATGGCTCTTAGAAGAGTTATTTCAACACTTGGGAAGAAATCAGTTTAAACCTACCAAATTATGATGCTGTCAGTCACGAAAACTCCCTTTGAGTTGTATAATAATTTTGCAATAACCTTATTTGGAAAGGACTGGTCATTAAATTGAGAATACATGACAGACAAGACACAGCATCTGGCATGCGCCAAGTCTGGTATTTGCTCATTATTCTTCTGTTTTCCGGTCAGGTTGTCAAGAAGCTAACTGATTATGGAAAAAAAGCCTAAAACAAAACCTGAAAAAAATAATAATGGTAATCAAACGGTTTCCTAGTGCATTTTTTCCTCTTGGTCAAGACAATTGGCTGTGAGTAATTCGAATAAAGGAAACAAACTCATACTTTCCTGATTAACAAAGGTCATTGACATTCAGCTGCCTAACACACAATAGTACTTTGTATGTAAAGCATTACTTGCAGACAGTGATACTCTGAGTAACTGGAGACTTGGACATATGGAGACCATAAGAGAGACCATAGAGAGGTGCCTCTGGTTTTACCTAAATTTCACTCATGTATTAATAAGAGGAAAATAAACCAGGAAGAAAATCTTCAGAATAACAAAGAACCCAAATATTTCACCAAGATACATCTTCCTGTACATGTACAGAGCATCTGGAAAAAAACAGCTCTAACAGACCTCGACCGTCAGTTCTCCCTCATGCCTCCCAGCAGGGCATTAACACCAAGAACCGCTGCTGCCTGACTGCAACCTTGGTGCTACAATAGCAAAGTGAGCTATATCTTGAGTATCAAATCATGCCAGCAGAGAGGACACTCACAGTACCATAGTAGGATTAGACATAGAACTCAATATATTTAATGTAATCTGACAGGATAATGAGTATCTTTTTCATACACTGCTCTGAGAGTGGAGAAGCAATCAAAAATAAATGGTGTCACTGGAACAGGTGCTTGGTAGGATCTGATGCAAAGTCAGCCCTGGCTGAATGAACAAGTCACCCTGAAATGGAGCATGAATTCAGACAGATTCTACTAAAATTTTTAGCTATTTTTAATGGCTTCCTGACAAAGGAAAGGAAGAACGATTTATCAGGGAGCTTTATTAAGTTGGATTTCTATTCTCACCAAGCAGAATAAAAACCTCCCTGAAATGTCATAATCAGTCGTCAAGATCTTGAGAATGACCAGCAATTTTAGATTTAATAACTCTTCCTAGTATAGGCTTACAATCTGGTATAGAAAATTACCTCAGAAATCTTATGAGTCCTGCTTGGATGAAGTCATTTCAGTTTTCTGAATATGTTAAGTTGAAAAGAGAAAAGAACACATTAAGTCGAAATGGGAGAAGGGAGAGAAGATATTAAAAAAGAGAAAAGAAAAAGATTTAATCATAGAGAAGCTCCAGCAAACTACCCAGGAGAAAGGATACTCTAACGCATGAATTGCTTCTTTGTCCCACCTGCATTACTTAGGAACCTTAAAGTAATTGGAATTTGACTGTTAGCTTGGAACATTTTCTCTGATGTGAGTTCATAAATTCTAAGGCATTAAAGGAGAATCAAACACCTAGAAAGACAACTTTCAAGACCATGAAATATGTTAATTTCTGTATTACATTCTAAACAATACTTAGCATAACAGGAAAAGCTGACGTAAGGAGACTCTAAAGCCCTCTGTCCTAAATGCCAGAGAAAATAATTAACTGAGCAAAGAACAGAAGAAAAAGAACCATTTGTGCATTTGAACAAAATAAGTAGAAGCCCAGACCTACTCAATACAATGTAATTAATGATGAACTATCTACTGGGAGTAATGCAGACAGAACAAGATCTAAATATTTTTTAACTTTTGAAGATATTCTTTATAGCTGAAAGTAAAAGCAAAAAAACCAAAAACTATCCTTTTTTGTATCAGGGCAGAAACAGAGAAAAAAAATTGTACTTTGTACGGGTACTAAGGAACTCTTAATATATATCCTTTCCATTGAAATGCATTTTTAAGAATGAAAAATTAAAGGTAGGATAGGTAGAATTTCCTCTTGTGCAAGTTTGTTGAATTATTGATTTCCCTTCCTAGCTTGGGATGTTGAATGACTTTGCAGGAGGTACACCAGGTCTTTGCAGTGTCCAGCCTAGAAACTTCAATTGAAAGTGTATTCCTTCTTTTGATGAAAAAATAAAAATGAATGCAAATAGGGAACATCTAAAAAACTAAGTGGTTTTATAGTTCATTCTCTATATCACCCTAAACCAAGGGGAAAACAGTCACCCCAGAATTGTTAAGGTTGGAAAAGACCTTAAGATCAGCAAGTCCAACCATTAACCCAGCACCACCGTGTTCACCACTGAACCATGTCCCTGAGTGCCTCCAGAAATGGTGATTCTACCACTCTCCCGGGCACCTTGTTTCAATGCTTGATAACCCTTTCAGTGAAGAAATTTTTCCTAATATCCCACCTGAACCTCCACTGACACAACTTGAGGCCATTTCCTCTAATTCTGTCCCTTGTTACCTGGGAGAAGAGACTGACCCCCACCTGGCTGCAGCCTTTTTCAGGTGCTTGTAAACAGTGATAAGGTCTCCCTGAGTCTTTTTTTCTCCAGGCTAAACAACCCCAGCTCCCTCAGCTGCTCATCATAAGACTCGTGCTCCAGACCCTTCACCAGCTCCTGTGCCCTTCTCTAGACTTGCTCCAGCACATCAACGTCCTTCTTGCAATGAGGTGTGGCCTCACCAGTGCTGAGTAGAGAGGGACACCCTGGTCTGCCCTGGTCCTGCTGGCCACACTGTTGCTGATACAAACCAGGATGTCATTGGCCTTTTTGGCCCCCTGGGCACACTGCTGGCTCAGGTTCAGCTGCTGTTGACCAGCACACACAGGTTCTTTCCATCAGGTGGCTTTCCAGTCTCTTTTCCTCAAGGCTGTAGTGTACTGCATGGGGTTATTGTGACCCCACTGCAGGACCCAATCACTCAATCTTGTTGAACCTCATACCATTGGCCTTGGCCCATCAATGCAGTCTATCCAGTTCCCTCTGCAGAGCCTTCCTATCCTCCAGCAGATCAACACTCCCACCCGACTTGGTGTTGTCTGAAAAATTAACTGAAGGTACACTCAATCCCCTTGTCCATCATGTTGACAGAAGGCATTTTGATGCCAAGTGGAAGAGTTGTTTTGTAAATAGAAATCTTCAGTTGCTCTTTAACAGGCTTGTTTTCAAAATCTGAGCATCTTGTTCTGTTTAGACATTTAACTATTATGCCTGTCATAGTTTGTTTATTAAATAAAAATCAATCAATATAAACCTTGTTATGTTCAGAACCCACGCAGAGCAGAGAAAATCTCCCCCACAATAAGCCTGGGGCAAAACACTTCCAAGGTAAACGACTGTAAGCATGTGCTGCAGTGTGATTATTTAATAGTGCCGCAAAACCCTACTTGGGGAAGTAGCAGAAAGCAGTTGAAAGAACGATTTATAAAGTAACATAAAAAATCAATTATGGGCTCCAATTGTGGGGCCTCTTTCACAACTGGAGAATAACCATCTAATGAACCTGAAAGCAATGCATGCAACACATAGTAATTGTTCAATATAAACACTTATTGTATACAACTAGATTTAATCTCTGGAACTCGGCATTGCAGAATATTGTTTTATTCTAAAGCTTAGCATTTCAACAGGAAGATTCAGCTTCTCTCCAGGATACCTAAATTATAGGTGATAAAAATCCTTATGCAAAACAATCCAAATAATATCTAAAGGAAACACAAACACTGCTCAAGCATCATCACCTACTTGTTATAGTGCAGAATTGGTCAAAGCCTCCCTACAATCACGAAATGAACTCAATAGGCTTTGCCTCTCCTGTCATACAGAAGAGCAAATTCCTCCAACACAAATCCAAACACAAAAGAACAAGTGCCTTTGTTATTTATTACTCTGAGAAATGATCAAAATATTGTCACCAGAACAGAATCTTCCTTAAAACCACACACAGAGAGAAAACAAGAAAATCTGTCCAATTATCATCACAGAAAAGCAAAATTGAGAAAAAAAAATATACCAAAACAACAGTTTTAGTACACACTAAGCTTAGGAACTACAGAAGGTAGCTACCACTCCTTCCTTTTCCACCTTGTTCTGTTGTCCCTCTCAAGAGACAGAGCCAAACCCACAGCCAGAGACAGGAGCTATGCCAGCTGCTACAACTGCTTCAATGGATATTGGAAAAACTAGTGAGACAAGGATAATTAAGGGCATGTGCAAGCTCTATAGGAACCCTAGCATGACTATCAGCAGCAACAACCAGAAGAGGCTCAAGCTGAGCCTTGAAGAGCTTAAATTACTGCTAATAAATCAAAATGACCTTGGTTCAAACAGTTTGGAAAAACAGAGACCATCTCTTAATAGCTGTAATTTCTTCTGTTTCCCAAACTGCCATTTCTAGAGTTTACTGGCCAATTCCAACAAAGCCAAGTAAGCCTTGACTGATGTTACGCCAGAGGCTAGCCAAGATTTATTCACAATAGATCAGCCATTAAAATGTACTATTTTCAAATGACAATAATCTAATTTTATAGATTCAGTGTCTAATGGACCCCTAGCAAGACAGGCAAAATTCCCAGACTGCTAAGCATATCCTCTTAACCAGTCTCATCCATCAGGGCTGCCTAACAACGTTAATGTGGATGTCTCAAGAGAATTATTTCCATCACATATCAAGCACAAACTGTAAAGCCTCAACTTTTCACAGTCATTACTACTTTTTTTATTCCTTAAATGTCAATCAGTTGGCATTCCTTCTAATAGGATGGGTCAAAAATAATGTGTATGTTTTAAGTCCAGCATTCTGAAATAAAATTTTGTGTAACAAAGACAAGAGTTTACAGCACTCTCTGAAGTGAAAAGCTGCCTCTTAGCAGATGCGGTCCTATTGTAAAAAGAATGAAATAAAAAGTCCAATTTCAGTCAGCCAACCACATATAATTCGCAGCATAAAAGTTATATGAGACAGTGTAAATAAGTACAAACAGCCTTATTTCATCTAAACCAGTGCAGTTTTCAGACAGTAGAATTCAGGCTTCAGAATTGAAATGAGAATCTGAACTTGTCTGCCCTATAAATTTCACAGACCTTCCCGTCTCTATTTGAATTGCACTGTATGTGTCAATAGAAGACACAGTAATTTTTACAGTGGTGCTTGGTAATTAACCTGGTAATTAATCACATTTATTTGCTCTAATATTAGCCCTCCCTTATTAGGAAAGGGTTATAAATTCTTTTAATTTACCTATTTGTATTTTCAGATTACAATATGCAAAGCAGGCTTAAAAAAAATAAATTTCTGTATCTACATGTCAAAAGGCAAAAAAATAATTTCAATAATTTCTGAGTTATGTTTCAAATATTCAAGCTTCTGTTGCATATTTGACTCAATAGTATTGAATATCAAGTTCCTGTCCCTGTGTAACAAAAAAAATGGGAAACAGTTAGCAGCCTCCAAAAATCTGGCTCCACATTGTGGCAGTCACAAATGACCCCTAAGGCAAGATGCTTTTCAGTTCTCAATCACAGACTGAGTTTTTCAGCAAATAGCCAAAAGACTACAAATCACAGCCCACAATTTTACTTTCAAACACATTTCCATTTCTTAAAAAAAGTGTTGTTTCCTAAACACCCTTTTAGATGGGTAGCATCAATCCCTTCAGCAATCAGAGACGACATGCAAAAAAGCCTGCTTTTCCACTCCCTGACTTGTCTTTGTTACAAAGACCCCAGTAGAAATAATTACGTCAATAAAGAGTAAGGTCATTTTGGGAACATGTGCAGTAAGTATTCCTCCTGTAATAAGAGTTTATGGAATGATTTACAGAGGAGGAACCTCATGTTGAATTATAACAAGTAGATCAGAAAGGCCATATTTGTATTCATGAACAATACAATCACAACAACAACAAAAAAAGATGTAAGCTTTGCTGAAAAATGCCACATACAACATACCTCAAAGATTTCTCCCTCAGGCTATCGAAAGCTCTAGACTCTAAAAATGTCTTTCTCTCACTTCTTCTTTCTCTCAAAATTTTTCACTATTTTTTGCCACAAGCTCCAAAAGTTTCTAGCCAAAGAACTATTTCAGGTGTATTTTCCTTTAAAACAAAAAGACCAAAAGAAATTTTCTGAAGACAAAACTCTTCAACAAACTATCAGTGAAGTTCTTCTCAAATCCACAGCATCATTTCCCATCAATCTCCTTCACAAATTCAGCAATTTAAAAGCAAAAAAGAATTCTAGGGTCATATATGTAAACTTGTATTTGACAAATGTTTCATTAATGACAACAAAACTAGAGGACCATCTATTACCATTCTGTCTCAGCACATCCTGCAAATGTAAGCACCTCTTGCTGAATTTCAGTAAAAATACTCACACAGCAGAAATATAAGAATTCAATAACTCTTGTCTTACTTATTAAAAGTGCTTACCCCAAGTACTAAATATGTCATTGGCAGCAACTGATTTGCAGCATTTCAGTCTGCAAGGTATTTAACAAATAAAGGACTCCAGTTTCATCATGTAGAGAAGCATTTAATGTTAGCAGGTAGCAGCTGCCAGCACTTGGGTACTGTTATTAGAAATGGTTTAGGCAGTTTATACACACAGCACTTATATGCCTTCTTGTTCAGGCATTAATAGCTAGATCATGCACTTGAAAAACTCTGTGAAACGCACCTTAAAATAGAGCTGGGGTCTGAGATCACTTTTATCCCTGTAAATGCAGAGCAGTTTAATTGACTCTTACGTTTAAAGTCCAAATATGCTGAATTTAGTCCCAGGCTTCTCTAACACAGTCCAGGAGAGGACAAGACTGTCACATGGGAACCAACAAAAAAACCGAGCAAAGGCAAATATACTTTGGAAAGGCAGTTTGCTATAACCCATACAAAGAGACAAAACCCGTTAATCCCACACATGGAAAAACTAATATCCCGGTTTTCCATAGTACTGTACATCACTGCTACTCTGAATTTTTTTCTCTTTGAAGAAAAGAAAGTGAAGAAGGTGAAGTCCTTCCTTGGCTCGGCCTATGCAGCTGCCCAGAACAAAATGGGAGCCATTAATTGATACAACTAAGAGGAAAACATGGTGCAGTAGTTTCTGTGTGTGCTGAAGTCCTGTGCAGTACACTGAAGTCAATGAGCAGAAAGACTTTCCCCTCATCTGACCTAGTTCTGTCAAAGATTCACACATGGAGATGGTGGGTGTAGAGGTGACACATGAAGTATCTTTAAAAATTTTGGAAGGCAAACTTTTGGAAGGCACAGGGAAGAACACCTAAGACTGATTGGGAAAGGGAAGCTGGCTGAAAACTAGAAGATTCAGAGAAGATATTAGAAGGCTGCCCAGACCTCTAGACATACAAGGAAGTGAACAAAACCAAACCTAAAAACAATCCTGTAAAAAAGTGCCAGAAGGATGGTTGGTTTCAAGACAGAGTTACCTGATGCTGCAAGTATATCCTATTTGAACGGAGCTACAGATTTAAAGAATCTTTTTTTTTTTTTTCTTAAGCAGCATGTAAAAAATACTACAAAACCTATTACAATTGAAAAAAACATAATTAAATTTTCTGGATTCTGAATTAGTGTTGTCTGCAGTGTGACAGGTGCAGCATAGAAAGACACTGTCCTGAAAGAGTTTTCACACAAAATCAACAAAGAATAGCAGAAATAAGAATCAAAGGCTCAAAGAAACATTAATCTTTTGTTAAATTATTCTAAAATACAAATCTCAATTATCTCTTACTTGCTGTACACCCAACCAGTAGTGACTGGGTAAATTCTGCATAAACAGTGGAACAAGTTGCCCAGAAAGGCAGTGGATTCCATTCCTGGAGCTACACAAAGCCTGACTGTGCACGTTCCTGAGCAACCCTCTGTAGCCGACTCAGTTCTGAGCAGGGTCACGGACTTCAGGATGCCCAGAGGCCCCCTTCCCACTCCAGCAATTCCCTGATCAGATTGGAATGGATTTCTAGAAGTTATTTAACAAAGTGGATCAGAGACGGTACTTTATGGAAAAGCTACAGTCTTGAAAAAAAACCAGACAGAATACAACACGGAATGAAACCTACAGATGATTGGTAAATCAACTTTTTGGTGGACAGAAGAGGACTCTGGACAATACCATCTAGGAAAAGCACTGGTCATCATTAATGAACAGATTCATGGAGGAAGCTGTCAGTGAAGAGCAGCAATATGAGATTCACAGTCTGGAAATAAAAGGTAAAAAAAACTAAGCACCTACTTAAAGTTAAAAGACACAACCATGGCAGGTGTCTAAGGCACATCTTAATCCAACAGTATCAGCACTCCAGCCTTTCTGATCATACCACTAATTTTTTTCACAGTTTGTAGGCAAGCCAGTATGTCTATGAGGGGAGTGCAACAAATAGGAACATGGAAAAGCTCCCCCTACATAAAAGGGACAGCAGTCTTAGGTCAAAAGTGATCAGCGACCTTTACAGAGAAAGAAAGAAATGCTCTTGATGAACAGACATTAAAGAATTGGGAACTATGTCAGTCACCTCAGTACTCAGTTACTGAACCTTAATGGGTTTGACCCAGGCTTACAAAATAATTGAACCAACACAAGGGGCTTGCTCAAAACATACCACCAAAAATAACTTCAAAAAGTGTGCTTTTTTTTCCTCAAACTAACCTGCAAAACCAGAAATTCAAAAGGAGAAGCCATTTCTTCCTCAGGTACCTACTCTTCCCAATTACACCACAGAACTATTGTAATTACTTCATGCCCTTATATAATACACATATATTCTTGTCCACCCCAAAAGAGAAGTTTTGTTTGTTACCTCTTACCGACAGTTATTTTGACAGTTCTTTTCTGAGAGTCCATCCTCATCTTCTCCCATAATATCCACTGCCGAAAATATCAGTGCAACCAGAATTGCAAAGCAGCATACCAGTGCAAAGATCACAATGCATCTTTGCTGGGACTGAAAGAGATTAAGATTAAAAGAAATTTTAATGGCATGAGCACATTCGAGTCAATGACTTGAGACTCTAAAAGTTTTACTTAAGATCTAGAATTCTTTGAAGATTTTACTGCCATAGCTGTCAACATGAAACACACCTCAGGATGAAAACACTCTCAAAATTGTCCTTCAAGTATCACCTTGAGATGTATTTTAAATATCTCAGACACTGTTAAATAATTCATGTCACAAATAATATTCATAACTTAAACTGCTTGTACCACAAGGAAAGCATTATGCATTAAAATAATGACTCCTACATTAACTACATATTTTCTGAATGCACCTCACAGGTAAAGTACACACTTGGGATAGCACTCAAAAGTTTTGTTATGTTTGGCTGAAATAAAACATGTCATTGCAAGAAGACTGAAGAGCAAAGTCTTTTTTTTTCTTATTGCTACAAAAAGTAACTGACATTGTCACTATGATTGTCACCGGAACTCAGACACTTCGACAAGTCCTTGTCCCACAGTATTTATAAATTCACAGGTGATAGATGGGATTCAAGGAAACAATGTGAGCCTGTTGCGCAGTATGATAGCTGAAGCCCTCCACAACTCAGACTAAATATTAAAACATAGCATATCACTACCTTTCAAAATCTTGCAGTAATAAATCAGGGACATCTGGCAGAGCTCTAGACAAATGTGAAACCTCCTAAAGACAGTCTTCTGACAAGCAATTTACATAGCTGCAAAAACGAAGTATATTGTATTTTGAAACCAAATGTTCAAAAAAATATATTGTACATTTTTCTGCTGACGTAAATTTGCACAAAACCACACACATATATAAAAATATAAATGTCTAACTCCTGTTGCCATAGTTATTTTATTAATTTTCATTATTGCCCTGTAATTAAAATGTCACATAAAGAAAAAAGCTTCATAAAGGAATGGGAAAGTGGGAAAGTGCACAGGAAAGCAGGAAAAGTGTATGGGAAAGGAAGCAATGTTATGCTTGCAGCTGATAACAAACTTCATATTATTTTCATTGTTCCTAACATTTTGTTTAAGAGATAATAAGTTCTAGAGTAAAAGAACATCTTCCTGTATATAGGCTTCCAAAACTTTCCAACTAGTGCACATTCCAGAAGAAACATGCTTAATGCATTTTAGAACAAATAAGATACAAACATTTTATTTCAGTCTGTGAAAATCTAAAACACAGCAAACAAGTTCTTCAGACAAACTGGAAAAAAATTGTCTGAAATTTAGTGAAAAATGTATCCTTTTATTTAACAGTCACACCAAATGTGCTGTATAAATTATATGTGTATTTTAAATATAATACATATTAGACAGTTTTATACATTTCAAATACGTGTTTAAATATGTGTTTCTAATATATTAACTAAAATCTTACAAGAATGCAGCATAAGAAAATGTTCTTCAACCATAAAAATGCCTACTTCTGAAATATATAAAATTTGGTGTCCCAGTTAGTTAAAGCAGCCAAGAGCGGTTCATCACTGTGTGGGTGTAACCCAAACTGTGTATTCTATACCCTCTATGCCATTCCCCAGAAACTGTTAACGACAGGCCATTTGCAGCAGCTGCCCAGAGCACACCTGACCCCTCAGGTTATAAGCTGAGTGTTAAGACACCTGTGAGATAGGAGGATGTTCCTGTCCTCACACCCAGGACTCACAATCACCCATTGTGAAACTCCCCACACTGCGGGAGGGGCTGGGCATTCCTGCCTGAAACTGGGTGTATACAATCTGGGAGTCTGGGGACTTCTTCAGACTCCACTTGTGGGAGCCAGGCAGGACCAGAACCTCGACTGGACTGCGACCACCGCTCTCAACCAGACTGCGAGCTCCAGTCTCACCAACAGGTTTTTCCTATTTCTACTTTGGACTCAGGGGGACCACGTGGGGCTCGGCTGGTGGCCAAGGAACACCATTGTGTTCGTGCCCCAGGGTACTGAGTGTTGTGGGTTAAAAAATCGTCTGCAAAATTGTATTTATTGTATTATTTTCATTAAATTGTAATTCTGACTTATAATCTCT